>CAMTDV010000022.1:36235475-36735521 GCA_947069175.1 Scalesia atractyloides | reverse complement strand
GTATTCTTGTCAAAGGATCAAAAGTATTGTCAGGCGATTATGAGAAGTTCCGTGTAAGTTGTGTAAATTTTAATTTTGATAACGTCATGGTTGAAGATTTCATTTTGTGATATAACTTTATCTTGTCAACGCATCGATTTTCTCAAAGCTCTTATGCATAAGATCAAATCTAGTCAACCAACCCTGTGTATCAACGCTTATCACTTCAGGCATCAAAAAGCGATTCCTGTAGCGGGGTATTCAACCCTTACTAGGAACGTTACCGCCTCAATCAAAATTCAAAATTTCACACTCTTCTGGTCATGTAATCATCAAATCCAAACATCATCCCTCTCCTTTCTGCTAAGAAATATTTAAATCCTAGTCAGAATGTGTTGGGAGTCCAATCAAGAACCTGAGTTCACCTGGGAACACGAAGACTCAATACATCAAAAATACCCGCAACTTTTTCCAGCTACAGCTACTACTTAAATTTCGGGTCGAAATTTCTAAAAGTAGGGAATATTGTAATATTTGTCATAAAACGGTTTCAAAACCGCCCCATTTGAAAATCAAATATTTATTCGAAGTTCGTTGCACATTTATTTAGTTGTGATATTTAATTTGCTATTTATAGTTAGTAAATAATTATATAATTAAGACCTTAAAAATATAAATTAAGTAATTTAAAAATAATGTAAATTAAATAAATAAAAAGGAGGGAACCGAGAGTCGAACCCAGGTTTCCCCACAAACCCTGCACACACAACTTACACCATCGGACCACACGTACACATTTGAATAAACTTGAAATTTAGTAAGTTTTATGCCCAAACATAAAAAATAACCTGATTATTCAAAGTTTTCGGTCTATAACTGTCGTCAAACACAAATCTCCACAATCAAATCAATTAATTCTCCTTATGATTAAATGTAAGTTATAATCGATTTTGAATAATTAGTTATAACCGAAAGATTTTAATCAATTTTTTTTTGAAACCGCAAAGTAATCATGAACTTTAAAAGAAAAATTGAAGATTCGAAACTGTTATTGAACACTATATATATCGACCCATCATTCTATCTAAACTCACCCACTTGCAAATTCACCCTTTGCTCAAACTCTCCAATTTTTGTGTTTGCCGGAAATTTTTGGGGAATCATCGGAAAGCATCGCCGGAAAACCGAGGTCATCAGTTCGAGTCGGTAACATCCTTCACATCCTTCTGTAATCCATTATTTAGCATGCTTTCAATCTTAATTTGATTAACCAAAGCTGATCAAACCTGTCTAAATCGGAAATCATGTTTTTTTTGGGTTTTTAAAAGTGAAGAAGATGAAGTTTATATAATATATAAGTATAATTAAATTTAGTGTATTTATCGGGTTAGACACACCGTCCAATGGTGGATTGTGTGCAAACACATTACACACGTCCCGGGTTCGAATCTCACATGTGTCCGACTTTTCTGAAATAAAAATATTTTTTTAAAACTCATTCAGAACGCCTCTCAACAAGTATATAAATGTAAAATAATTTCAGAATATAACGGGTTAGACACCCAGCCCAGTTGGTTGGGCTGGGTGAAAGCAAAGCGATGGTAACGGGTCGATTCCAGGGTCGTGCACCGGTTCAATATTTTCTAAAATCTTTTTAAATTAACTAATTTCTGTAATAACCTAACTAATATATAAATATAATTAAATCAGAGATTATTTCGGGTTAGACAGGTAGCTCAGTTGTTAGAGATGCGTGTACGTATACGGGAGGTCACGAGTTCAAACCTCACACGCTGCCAAAAACAATCGCGGTCAAACCGGTTGAACCGGTCAACCCTGAAAAAGGGTAATTTTTTTAATATTTAAAATCCTTTTAATTTTCACCAAAATTAGTTAAAAATACTTAAAAAATACGGTTTTAAAGCTTAAAAATTTGTATTAATTACCACAAAAAAATCTAAAAATCTTATAAAAAGTATTAAATTAAAATATTAACTTTTATTTATTTTATCGAATTATTGCGTTATTATTTAGGTTAGTTTCCTTCGTCGGTTAAATCCTAAACTCGTGCGCGTTCGTCATCAATCCAAGGAAACGCACCCACTGTGAGTGAATCCTTACAAATTCCCCTTTTTATTCATGTTTTGGGGTGTATCATGTGTCGTTTCATATATTTCGTTTATTCAAACAATTGTGCTATTACCATTATATGATCATACGTGTTATGCAATGTTATATATTGTATTGTGTGCTTACATTTTTGTCAAGTTGTGTGCAATCATTCATTTAAGGCCCATCAGTTCCTCGTAGGATACGATTTGAGCATTAGGTGCCTCATTAGATCGGCTCCGTTTGATTGAGCCTTGATCTCATTGTTCATCATTTATCATGCTTGTGTGTGCATTGATTGATATTATGTGGTTTATGGTTAAATTTACATATGCGTATACTCATTCTTGGTTTATGCACATTTTTATTTAAATAACCAATATAACTAATTCTTTCAATTATTTAAATGAGATTCACTCGCCAACTTTTGTTGACCCAAACCCTATTTTTACACATGATACAGGTGGACAGGTTGAAGCAAGGAACACATAGGAAATTGCCTTAGAATTAATATAAAGAGTTCATGAATATTGTTGTGCTTGTATGATTGTTGTAATTTTTCCTTTAAATTGGAAATAATAAATATGAAACTTTATTATAGTAAATGTCATGAGATTTGATGAAAACCCAATCATGCCTCGACTACCATTTTCGCTGCGGGCCAGGGTGTGAAAGTGTCCGTCTTTCTTTTTGACGAACAGAACGGGAGCGCCCAAAGGAGATGTGCTAGGGCGTATGAAGCCCTTATCAAGAAGCTCTTGAAGTTGACTAGACAGCTCTTGCATCTCCGAGGGTGCTAGATGATAAGGGGATTTTGCGACCGGAGTTGCACCAGGGATGAGGTCGATGCGAAAATCAACAAAACGGGCAGGAGGAGGACCAGGAAGATCCTCAGGAAAGATGTCAGGGAATTCGCGCACAACAGGAACTTCACTCACGCTTGGACCCTTCTCCTTCTTTTCCACAATGTGGGCAAGAAAGGCGAAGTATTCCTTACGCAAGTACTTGTTCACTTGAAATACACGACATAAGCTTGAGACTTTGGAAGGTTTTTTGCCATAGACGTGCAAGGAATCATTATTGGGAAGGGAAGGCGAATGCATTTCTCCGAACAAATAACTTCATCACAGACGCGCCCTAGCCAATCCATGCCTACTATGATATCAAAACTACCCATTGGCATGGGTATGAGGTCAATAGAAAACTTATGATCATTGAGGTTTAAAAAACAATTAGAAAGAACAGAATCGACGGTGACGGATTTTCCGTCGGTGACTTCGACTTCGAATGATTTAGGAAACTTTGAACGACTACACATAAGCAAAGGTTTGAATTCAATGGATACAAAACTTTTATCCGTACCAGTATCAAATAAACATGTAGCGTAAACATTCTTAACAAGGAATGTACCCGATATGACATCGTTTGAGTTTTGAGCTTAAGCGGTCGTGATGACAAAGGCTCCACCGCGAGCTTGCTGCTACTGCTGGATGTTGTTGCGCTGCAGGCAGTTGTTGGCGAAGTGATTTGGGTCTCTGCATTTGAAGCAGGCACGAGCGGTAGGAGCAAGAGGTCGGTTTTGATTGACGGTAGGTTTTGAGGGGGTGTGGTGGTCACGGCTCGAGCTTGGTTGGCGGGGGCTTGCGGAGCATTCCGGAACTATTCGGTAAGGTGCCCATACCTATTGCAGATCGTGCATAGGCGGCATGGGGCGGTGACCGGGTGATGGAAGGGACAGGTGTTGCACTTGGGATGGGGTCCGGTGTACACTTTCTTGATGGGTTTGGGTGCGGGCAAAGCTGGCTGGTGGGGGTTTGACGGAGTGACTACTAAGCAAATCGAGCTCGAAGCCTTCTGCTTCTTGCCCTTGGTGTTGTTTCTTGGGGGTCTGGGTGAGGTAGGTTCGGTAATGGCTTCAGTGGTTGCTTGGTGGAGCCTTGGCGGCTTCACCAAGGACTTGGCGGTTGTTTAAGCGAGCAGTCAGCCGAAAAGCTTCCTCTAGGGTGTTGGGGGAGGTGGTATCGACCAGGTCAGCGAGGTTAGGAGGAAGGCAACGTATGTATTTAGTAACCGCTTTCTCAGTAGTGTCGACTTGACTTGGACAAATCGTGCTCAGTTGCTTAAAACGGGCCATGAGGCCAGCGTTGTCATTCCCCACTTGCTTGAGGTTCCAAAACTCAGTCTCGAGTCGTTGGAGTTCGTGATGGGAGCAAAACTCACTTTCCATTAACTTCTTGAGTTTGGCCCAAAAGAGGGCGTGGGCGACTTCATTGCCACGAGCGCTACGCTCGAAAGTCCACCAATCAAGGGCTCTCGATTGGAATACTCTCAGGGCGTTCAAGGTGCGCAAGTGGTAGGGGCAACCACTTTGGATGAAGGTGAGTTCAATTGCGTCAAACCACTGTAGTAGTTTAGTGGCATCCCCTTTGCCGGTGAAGGGTAAGGGATTGCAAGAACAGAATTGCTTATGGGTGAAGGTGGTTTTGGGTAGTTCGGCTTTGGAGTAAATAGTGGTACGAGGTGATTTGGCGTTAGGTGGGGACTGGACCTTGCTGACTATTTCGGGGATGACCTTAGCCATGTGTTCAGCCATTTGCTCAGCCATGAATTTGATGCAGTCCTTCTTTGACATGGAGTCGGATTAGGACTTCGACTTGGACTTTGACTTCCTTCTTCCAATAACGCTTTGAGAAAAAGACATCTAAAGGGTTTGACAATAAAAGATAGATTTAGGCTTTGATTGTAAAGTGTTGTTATAGAGAAAAGTATCCATTTTGAGTACATAAGCATCATGTAACACGTATAATTCCACATAGATAGCATAAGCATGTTGGCATTCAAAAGCATAAACACGTATGATTTGCGTAAAGAAGTATAAATTTAGTTGGCTCACGAAAATTATTATTATTGTTTTTGGTTACGAAAGGCGTGCGAATCGTGCATCAGGTTCGAAATGAATGAGATAACAAGTACTATAAACACATAGAAGTTGAGATAGCATGAAAGATAGGCTCAATAAAATATTGGAGTGTTTCGGGTTGAGAAATGTTTGACTATTCCAAAGTGAATCGAGATTCTTTCAAATTAGAGAAACGTGCTTTGGCCTATAGGTAAAGTGCTCTCGTTGAGAAGCGATTAACGGTACTTTACCCTTCCAGTTACTACACGTCTCTAACCGATCAAAAAATCAAAACTTGGGCGAGATTGAAAATCGAGGAATGGGACTAGTTGACAAGGTGCGGATTTCACCCCTAACTTGACAACATTGTACCCTAGGTGTGGTTGGTACTTACCAAACGAGGAGCGTATTCCGACTCGTTGTTAAAGGTCCACTAAAGTATGAATCGAAAATTCCCATCAAGATGTGGATTTCACTCCTAACTTGATGGTGTAATTTCGTGCAAAAACCAAATTTCACGGATTGAGAGTGATCACCAAAGTGCGGGTTTCACCCCTATTTTGGTGAGATCGTCTCGTTTGTAGTTTGAGTGTCTTCAAGTCTTCAAGTGTGTAAATTGTGTAAGTGACTTAGGAAAAATACATGCATATATTTCAGACAAAAGAAATAGGGAGAAGCAAATAGGAAGAATTAACATTTTATTCATGAAGTAAGAATGGTCAAGTTGGTCACTTAAACTATAGACTAGGTCGAACATGGCAATTCTACCTAATTCACTATAGTTATGGCTCTGATACCAATCTGTCACACCCCAACCGATGGCGAAAACATCAGAGTGAGATGAACTAGATTGCTCAAGACATCATAACGCTATTTGCGACAATATTTAAATTAGCAACCCATTTCATTTCATAGCATCAAAATTGTCAAGGTTACACCGAATATTCAAATAAAAGAAAATAACAACGAAGCAAATTCAACAATAACATATTGATTAACTTAGTGTTCTACGCGTGCTTTAATGCCATTCCTACTAAGTTCCATCATAACAACTTCATCAACCTGCAACATGTTAAAAAGTATAGTTCAATAACAAGTATTGGCGAGTACACAAGTTTAATATCATAGCATAAGTATAAAATCCGTTTAAACAAATCCACATGACTAGCTAGCATACAAGAAAAGTGTAAACAAGGCATGTGAATCTATAAGTCAATCCTTTAGTGTACCACAAAATAGATTACAACTTAACATTGACCACAAGAATACGGGCGGTGCGTTACTCCTATAGTGCTTTACATGTTAAGGGAGGCTCGATCAAAGTTAATGACTTTTAGATCACATAAGAATATACCAAGTAACAATTCAAGTAGCATAAGACTAAAGCACGTTCATGGATTGTTTGTGTGAAAACATAGAATGTGGTGTGATTAGTGTAGTTTTAGTAAATTAACGTGTTGCACCCAAATAGTGGAAAGTATAAAAAGGGTTGAGCATACTCATGGTTTTGCAAAGTAATATCCGTGAGAGAGTTAGGTTGATTTAGGGGAAGGAACACCAGGTTTATCCTACACAAGGCAACGTAGGTGTGTGAGTATTAGATTGACAGGGGATTTTAATGAGTTTAGGAATTTAAAATGTGCAAAGAAAGTATATGTAACCGAAAGTATTTATCTAGACATTAACGCACGTTTTTTACACTAATAAGCCCCGAAGGGTAATTGTGTTTTTATGGGTCATGCCCAATAGAATCGTAACGATTGTTAGGTCTAAGATAAATAACCTACTTTTAGGACAAATAACCATTTGGTCATGGGCAAAGGTTCGGTTATATTAAGTATTTACATATAGTTATAATATTACTAATTTATCATATAGTTCATGAAGTTCATAGATATCATGTAAGTCATATAAGTCATGCATGGAGGTAGGAGGATAACCATCCTAAACCTCTTTCATAAGATTCACCATTACACAAGATTGACACAAGGACAATCCGGATGGTCAAGAATTATGGAAATCATCAAGTGAGGGGGGATTGAATAGTTGAATGGTCAAGGCCTTCATGTAATCACACCTACACCAACACAAGCTTGTAAGCTTGGATGGCTCAACACTTGTGGGTTTGAAACCCTAGTAAAAATCACAAGTTTAGAGACATGTTATGTCTCTTGATTGTGTGTGAACAAGTCTAGCTTAACACACTAACCATAAGCTTGGTTAGTGGTATAAGTAGCATAGATTTGTTATGTTAAAAACAAGTTCGAAAAAAAGTTTTATAAGTTATCTTCCAAAACAGAAAGTTTGGCCCCAAAAATGGTGTGATTCCACCTTGGTTTTCCATGGAAAACCTATGGTAACATCCGTAGGGCTTAGCAAACAATGTTGAGGAAGAAAACAAAGTGAAAACATTGAAAACCTTGAAGTTTGAAAGATAAAAATTTGGGCAGAAAGTTTGTACACTTTTGGACCTCAAAATGGTGTGGTCTCACCTTAGTTTTCCCAAGCAAACTTGTGAGAACCTTCCTAGAGGTTATCCAAGAGTGTTAGAAAGAAAAACAAGGTAAAAAGAAGAAGAAAAGTGAGTCGAAACTCACTTGCAAGCTGCTGAGTTTCAGCAGAGAATTCTGAAGTTTGGGGACTTGTTTGAGGAGTGTGGAGGCTTGTAAAAGTGAGAAATAGGTGGAGGAACTTGTGTTTATATAGGGGAAGGATTAGGGTTGCCATAAATGCATTTAGGTGAGATTTGAATTAAAATAAAAGAGGAGGGAACCCCCTTTGAGTTGCGGCCGCAAGGGCTGTTTGGATTTTTATTTTTATCTTTTTTTGATCTTTTAATTATTTAATTGATGCATTTAGGGTTTATATCTTGTATTTTATATGTGTGACATGTATGGGTCTTGTAATGGCGTAATGTTATGCACATTATTGTTTTAAAACCCCAAAAAACAACTTAGTAACAAGTTTTTTTAAACATAATGTGACAAGATTTTATGATAATGGAAGCTTGAATTCTTTGAATAAAATCACTAATTATCTTGCTTGGGTTTAGTATAAGATTTATAAACATTCATCAAACATTTACACATCATTTTGAATTGATGTATGAAGAAATAAAGTATCGTATGATCATAAGTTTAAACATGAATATAGTTTGCGAATTTAGCATAATTGATTAAGCTTGATTACAATCACCTTAGAATACAATGAATTGAAAATAGAAATACGATTACAAGGTTTGGAATTTCCAAAAATAGAAACACGAAGCGATCTTACTAAAAACGGAAAGATACAAATGCGAAGCGTTACAGAAAGGCTTTATGCTAAGTTCTCGAAGTGCGAGTTTTGGTTAAAAGAGGTACGATTTCTTGGTCATGTCGTTAACGACAAAGGGATTCATGTCAACCCTGCAAAGATTAAAGCAATGCAAGAATGGCAAGCGCCACGCACTCCTACCGAAGTTAGGTCATTTCTTGGTCTAGCTGGTTATTATCGATGTTTCATCACAAATTTCTCTCGTATCATCGTTCCACTCACAACCTTGAATCACAAGGGTAAACCCTTTTATTTGGGGGCCCAAGCAAAAAGAGGCTTTCCAATCATTGAAGAAAAAGCTTTGTGATGCACCTATCCTTACACTTCCTGATGGTTGTGAAGACTTCGTGGTTTATTGTGACGCGTCAGGGCAAGGTTTAGGTTGCGTTCTAATGTAAAGAGGAAAGGTGATAGCCTATGCCTCAAGGCAACTCAAAGTGCATGAAAAGAACTATACCACTCACGACCTAGAACTTGGAGCAGTCGTGTTCGCTCTAAAGATACGGAGACACTATCTCTATGGTACCAAGTGTGAAATTTACACTAACCACAAGAGCCTTCAACATATCTTCAATCAAAAAGAGTTGAACATGAGACAACGACGATGGGTCGAACTTCTAAATGATTATGATTGTGAAATTCGATATCATCCTAGGAAGGCTAATGTTGTAGCTGACGCCCTCAGTCGAAAAGAGTATGCAAACTCCATTCGTCTGCTGTGTTCTCAAATTGTGACTGATCTTCAAAACCGAATTCGAGCAGCTCAACATACTTTTGTCACG
This sequence comes from Scalesia atractyloides, assembly GCA_947069175.1. Lineage (NCBI taxonomy): Eukaryota > Viridiplantae > Streptophyta > Magnoliopsida > Asterales > Asteraceae > Scalesia > Scalesia atractyloides. The sequence continues at coordinate 36,726,437 of CAMTDV010000022.1, read as the reverse complement.
GAAAATGATGTGCGAGATGAACTGTCTTGTGGAGCTGAACTCAAAATAGAAACCAAGTCTGATGGTATCCTTTATTATCTAAACCGTATTTGGATACCTGATCGCGAGAATCTTCGTACTTTCCTCATGAATGAGGCTCACAAAACACGATACTCTATACATCCAGGTGCTGATAAGATGTATAAAGATTTACGATACTCATACTGGTGGCCTAGCATGAAGAAGAATATCGCAATTTTTGTCTCCAAGTGCCTCACATGCTCTAAAGTAAAAGCTGAACATCAAAGACCTTCTGGGTTACTCGTCCAACCTAAAATACCTGTTCGGAAGTGGGAAAATATAACCATGGATTTCATTACCGGGTTACCTAGCACCTCTAGTGGGTATGACACAATCTGGGTTATCATTGATCGTCTCACTAAATCAGCTAATTTCATTCCAATTCGTAAGGACTATAAGAACGAGAAGTTAGCTCGTATCTATATTGATGAAATTGTAAGCCTTCATGGTGTGCCCTTATGTATAATTTCAAATCTAGACGGTCGTTTTACTTCACGAACATGGCAAGCCGTACAGTCAGCCTTGGTTACACGATTAGATCTCAGTACCGCATTTCACCCTCAAACTAATGTCAATCAGAGCGCACCATACAAACCCCTGAAGACATGTTGCGTGCATATGTTATAGACTTCAAGGGTAATTGGGATACTCATTTACCGTTGGTTGAATTTTCGTACAATAATAGTTATCATTCTAGCATCGGCATGGCTCCTTTTTGAAGCCTTATATGGTCATAAGTGACGATCTCCTATATGTTGGCACGAAATCGGTGAAGCTCAAATCACTGGACCTGAGTTAATTCAAGAAACGACTGACAAAATTCTTCAGATTTGCAATAATCTTCTAACAGCTCGAAGTCCCAAAAGAGTTACGCTAATAAACAACGAAAGCCACTAGAGTTTTGTGTTGCTGATCAAGTACTTTTGAAGGTATCACCATGGAAGGGAGTGGTTCAATTTGGTCAAAAGGGAAACTTAGCACCATGCTATCTGGGACCATTTAAAATACTCGAAAGTGTTGGTCCTGTAGCATACAAGCTTGACCTACCAGAGGAACTCAACCGAATTCATCCCACATTCCATGTATCAAACCTGAAGAAGTGTCTCGCCGACGAAAACCTCATATACCATCAGAAGATATTCAAGTCGATGAATCAATGCACTTTGTTAAAAGACCTATAGAAATCATAGACTTCGGTGAAAAGCATTTAAGATGAAGTCGTATTCCAATAGTCAAGATGCATTGGGAATCAAAACGAGGACCTGAGTTTACTTGGGAACGTGAGGACTCTATGCGCGAAAAATACCCGCATCTTTTCCCAGTTACAACTTCTACAAAAATTTCGGGACGAAATTTCTAAAAGGAGTGGATACTGTAACGATTGTGTAACGAGTTCCAAAAACCCGCACCGTTTGAGAAGCAAGTATTAATTTAAAAATTCGTTGCGTATTTAGTAGTGTTATTTAATTGTTATTATTATTCATAATATATAAATATTAAAAAATTAATATTAATAATCAATAAAAAGAATACATAAATTATTAAAACTTCATTGTAATAAAATAAAAATAAAAGGAGTAACCGGGAATCGAACCCGGGTCACCCACAAACTCACACACTATATACACCGCTGGACCACACACACTTGTTGTGTAATTTTGGAATCAAATAAAATTTAAATAAATCCGCCGTCACCTGAATGTTTAAATCAATCATCACTATCCATTTGATTCGCGATTGATTGAATATAACCGATGATCAACATCAAATCCCCAATCAAAACCCAATTAAATTCTAACCGTTTTGCCAATCATCGATCATAAAATTCTGCTTCGAAACCAAAAACCAATTTCATCTTGAGTAGCCTATAAGTACCCAATGAAAAATCAATCGAAATTCGTTCACTTATTCAAAACCGTACTCGAAACCCTCTGATCAAACTTTTCTGTTCGCCGGAATCTGTCTTCATTCGCCGGAAAGAAATTTTGCTAGAAAACTGTGATCATCTTGCCGTCAGTAAAACCCTTTGCTTTTCTTTTTGTAATTCGTTATTACCATGTTTTAACCATAATCACGGAACAAAAACATTTAGTAAACATATATGAGTCAAGAACTATGATTCTGGGTTGTGATTTAATGTAGATGATGAAGTTTTCAAAAGTATATGAATGTAACTAAAAATGGTTAAACCACCGGGTTAGATACACAGTCCAGTGGTGGACTGTTTGCACTATTATACAACACATACCGTGTTCGAGTCTCAGGCGTGGCACCGAATTCTTTATATAAAACAAGCATTTTTATAACCCAAATACAAAACAGTTCAAATAGTGTATGAATATAATTTAAATCTCTAAATCTCGGGTTAGACCCCCAGCCCATTTGGTAGGGCTGGGTGCAAACTATAACCAAGGTCGTGGGTTCGATTCCAGTGGTGAACGCCGGTTTAACATATTTAAAACTTTTTTTAAATTAAATAATTTCTGGAATATTCTAAATAGTATATAAGAGTAATCAAATCTGAGTTTATTTCGGGTTGGACACGTAGCTCAGTTGGTAAGTTGCGTGCACGTATACGGGAGGTCACGAGTTCGAACCTCACATGATGCCAATAATTAATCAGTCCGATCGGCCATTGACCAGTCAACCTTGAAAAAGAAAGGGTAATTTTTTTAAATTAAAATCATTTTTATTTTCTTAAAATTAGTTAAAAATACCTAAAAGTAAGGTTTTAAAGTTTTAAAAAAACTCCATAATTACCACAAAATATAACCTAACAATCTAATAAAAAGCATAAATTAAAAATATTAACTTCTATAGAATTTATTATATTTATCGAATTATTGCGTTATTATTTAGGTTAGTTCTTTCGTCGGTTAAATGCTAAATTCGTGCGCGTTCTTCATCAATCCAAAGGAAACGCATCCACTGTGAGTGGATCCTTACAAATCCCATTTTTATTCATATTTTGGGGTGTATCATGTGTCGTTACATATTTTATTTATTTAGACACTTGTGCTAAAACCAGTATGTGATCTTGTGTGTATATTTTGATTGGCCTTAGAAGATGAATCAAATACTTTATGTTTAGAACAATATTTCTGATGTTTAAATGTTTTATTTGTGTTTGGATATTTGTTTTAAGTTTCGATTAATAAATATGAAACTTAATCATAGTAAATGTCATGAGCTTTGATAATAACCAATTATACCCCGACTTCTATTTCCGCTGCGGGTCAGGGTGTGACAATTACCACTTCTGCACAAGTCACATGATTTGTCTCAAAAGCCACCGAAAAGGAATACAATCTCTTTGCACAGACGAATGGGACACATTCACTTCAGAAAAATGAACTATTTAGTGAAAAACAATCTTGTGAGTGGTGTTCTAGTGAAGAACTTTCCTTTACAAGACGTATGTGTATCGTGCCAAAAAGGAAAGCAAGCTAGAAAATCTCATCCTGTGATGTGAATATGCCTCTGGAACGTCTTCATATGGACCTCTTTGGACCTATAAAACACAAGACTACCTTTGGTGATTCTTATTGCTTAGTAGTTACTAATGACTACTCAAGATTTTCATGGGTAAATATGTTGGCACACAAGAGTGAAGTTCCTGAAATCCTCAAAAATCTCCTGACGCTACTCGAAAATTTATACAATTTGAAGATAAGGAGAATCAGAAACGACAATGGCACCGAATTCAAGAACCATGTTATTGATGAGTTCTGTTCTTCTAAAGGCATTTTGCATGAATACAATTCTCATTACACTCCACAACAAAATGGTGTCGCTGAGAGGAAAAATAGAACTCTGATTAAAACTGCAAGCACTATGTTAGTAGAATCAGAACTTCCTGTTCAATTCTGGGGGGAAGCTGTGGCTACTGCATGCTATACGATGAATAGAGTTCTTATGGTGAAGAGGAATGGGAAAACATGTTTCGAGCTGCTACATAAAAGGAAACCGGATGTGTCTTTCATAGAACCTTTTGGAGCTCCTTGCACTATGATTGATCCACATGGAAAGTTTGGACCACAGCTATCGAAGGTTTCTTTCTTGAATATGCTACTCCTAATTTCAGATTGTGGAATTTGTCAACGAAAAAGATTGAAGAATGGGTGAGCTTAAGGTTCAAAGATACACTGAACAGTAAGAGCTCCGGGTGCTCCTTGGTGTTTGACTACGATGGGTTGTTTAACTCCTTTGATCTGCCAACTTTTGATGATGCTTCTATAGCTGCTCAAATTTACTAGAAAGTGATACTACAGTTGACTCGTCATTAGTACGACCAATTATTGTTAACCCTCAAGTGTCTACTTTGGTTAACAATCTTGATTCAGAATGAGGAATTCCAAGATGCTGCTGATTATAATGTTTCGTCAAAGATGATGAGTTCCATGATGCAAATGAAGCTACTTCTGGTGCAGTTCTTTGGGAATTTCACATGTCACTCAAATGTGCAAAATCAAGGGACGGCTGAAGGTCATACTTCTACATCTTCGTCAAATCCAGCAAACAAATTAGTTGTTGATCTGAATATCAACAACTTGGGTATAAATTCTCAAGTTCTTGATGTTCCTAATGCTCGAATTCATAATACCCATCCTCAGTAGAATATTATAGGAGATGTCCTTAGTGGTGTGCAGACTCGTAATCAGCTAAGGAATAATCAGAATGCTGGTTTGTATTCAGTTATTAGGGAATCTGAGGAATAGAATGATTTGTCTTTCGCATGCTATGTCTGCCAAGTTGAACCGAAATCTTGGAAGGAGGCAATGAAAGAAGACTCACGGGTTGAGGCAATGCAAGAAGAACTTCAGTAGTTTCAGAAGTTAGGCGTGTGGAAATTAGTTGACAGGTCTGACAACTACAAGAAGATTGGAACAAGACGGGTTTACAAATGTAAGAAGGATGACCAAGGTGGTGTTGTGAGAAACAAAGCAAGATTGGCTGTCCAGGGCTTTAATCAGGTAGAAGGCATTGATTACAATGAAGTATATGCACTGGTAGCATGACTTGAGGCCATAAGAATCTTTTGGCTTATGCGTCCTACAAGAAGTTTACAGTTTACCAAATGGATGTGAAGAGCGCATTTCTTCATGGTGTAGTTGAAGAAGAAGTATATGCTGAGTAACCGCCGGGTTTTGAAGATCCAATCCATCCTGACAAGTTTTGGTTTCTCAATAAGGCGTTGTATGGTCTTCATCAGGCTCCTCTGGCTTGGTATGAAACGTTGCCTTCCTATCTTCTGAAGAATGGTTTTCGGCGTGGATTGATCGACTGTACTCTCTTCATCAAGGAAGAAAATGAGGACTTATTGCTGGTACAAGTATATGTTGATGATATTATTTTTGGGTCTACAAACGAGAAATTGTGCAAAGAATTCGAGTAGGTGATGTAAGAGAAGTTCGAGATGAGCGCAATGGGAGAAATGACTTTCTTTTTAGGTTTGCAGGTTCATCAATCTAAAGACGGGATTTTCATCCATCAAACCAAGTATATCGGGGATATTCTCAAACGATTTCAGATGGAAGACTCAAAGCCTTTGGGAACTTCATTAGCTCAAAATCATGGGATTACTCCAGATGGAATGGGTGAACATGTAGAACCATCTCTTTATCGTGCTATGATCGGATCTCTTATGTATCTTACTACTTCAAGACCCGATATAATGTACCCAACATGTCTTCTAGCTAGCTACCAGTCAAGTCCAAAGGTTTCTCATTTGATGGCTTTGAAAAGAATCTTTCGTTATTTGAAGGGTCGCCGGGACACTGGTCTCCGGTACCCTAAGGATGATAAGTTTGATTTGATAGCATTCAGTGATTCTGATCATGGTGGCTGCAAGATCGATGTAAAATCAACATCAGCAGGATGTCAGTTCTTGGGAAATCGCCTAGTCACGTGGCAGTGCAAAAAGCAGACTTGTGTAGCTACGCCAACCTGTGAGGCTGAGTATATTTCAGCTTCTAGTTGCTGCTCTCAGGTTCTATGGATCCAACAACAAATGCGTGACTATGGTTTTGAATTTCTAACTACTCCTATTTTTGTTGATAATGAAGCTTCTTTACAGATCACTCGTAATCCTGTACAACACTCAAAAACCAAGCACATTGAGATTAAGTATCATTTCATAGAAGATTGTTATGAAAAGAAACTTATCAATGTTGTTAAAATCTACACTGATCACCAACGTGCTGACCTGTTTATGAAAGCTTTTGATAAATCTCGTTTTGATTATCTACTTTTGGTCAATGGCATCAAGGTGAAACCCGAGTAAATCATCCTTAGCTAATCATTTTTCGTAAATATTTTCTTAAAATCTAAAACGACAAAAAGATTTTCAATTTTCTCTTAGTTTTATATTTTAGGGGGAGAATATTTCAAGAAAATAGAAAAAACATTAGAAAATACAAAAATATGTATTTTATTTATTTAAGTTTTCATTTATTTACATTCTTTATTTAAGGGGGAGAAAAATTTAGAAAAATGCAAAAACAATAGAAAATCAAAAAATCAAAAAAGAGTTTCTTGGAAAGATAAGAGAAGATGATGATACACACGGTGATCTGTCAAAAATGGTAAAAAACATAAAACGAAAATTGATAAGTAGCTTTACTAATGATGTATCGGTAGACTCACAATCAGATTAAAATGTGCAGGTTGATATAAACATAACGGACTACAAGCCAGGTGGGAACCATTCATTGGCATATGGTCTTGGTACCGAAATTTCGTTTGATAGGAAGCCAAGGTTCTAGATATGCGCCTTTAATGCTGACTTATCATCTGGGTATCATGGTTGAATCTTTTACCGAAAAATAAGGGGGATGCAAGTCTAGAACTTCCATGATACCATACATACGTGTAAATACTGCATACGGACATCAATAAGTGATAAAAATATTACATCCACCCAAAAATAAGTGATAATATATCACAGCTTTATACAAGAGCTAAGTTCGTCTCTTTGTCAGTACGATGGTACTAACTTGTTCACAGACTTACTCTTGTGCCCTGCATGCATTTGAAATTCAAGTTCCTCATCAATAAGTGATCTAATCACATAGGGCTTGTTTTCAATCAAAAAAGTGAGTATCTCACATCATATACGTCAAAACAGATGATAAGCAGTATACTCACCGGTAAGATTTTCTCTCGTGCATATCTTGATACGGGAGTGTGTCGTGAAGTGGTTGAACACCGGCTAGTAAGTATAAATCATACATTAATCATATCTCCTAATCATGAATACATCTGATAAGTTGAGCTTACGTGGACAACAGAACCGATGATCATAGTAGAATACTTATTTATTTAATTTGATGTTTTAAACAAAAACTCCTTTTTTACAAGATTAAAAGCTGGTACGATTTTCTTACCTTGAAACTCTGAAAAAGAAGTAAATATACAGTTTATTCTTATTTTTTTAGTAGTAGTTTATTTTATTTTAGTTTACTCTGTTGTTAATTTAAGTTATTTTTGATTTAGCCAAAGACGAAAACTCAAAAAGTTTTCTACCAAGATACGCCCTAAAATCATTTATCTTGCTATCATAACTTCATAAAGGGACTTTCTTACAACGGGTAAACACATCTCAAAGAACAAAATCTGTTTAACGAGCACTTTCCTGACTTAATTTGTCAGTAAGTGTGGATATGTGCAAAGTTCTAAACAGGTCAACGAAAAACCTAAAGTCCTAGAAGAACTGAAAGTCCAGTTGAGAAAAACTTGGACTCGTACTAATTAGAGATCACTCTACGAGCCATTGTGCCTCGTACGAATGACCATTGGGTCTGGTACGAATGAAGTTCTTCGTACGAGCTAAAGTTCTTCGTACGAGTATCTTGATGTAGGTATAAAAGATGATGAAGTTCTTTGGTAGTAACTTTACTTTCACCTTGCTCACATCATCTTTACACCTCTCCTTAAGTTGTTTTGATTCCTTTAAGGTATATGTGACAATGTTGGCATACTTTGAAGATGAACAACTTGAACATTATCTGATCATGTGATTTTGACTGACATGAACAACAAACTTTAAGCGAAGAATCTTTAACGAAAAACAAGTTCCTCATGAATAATCTTCTCTTGAAGTTGTTTGTGTGAACAAAACATTTCTGATTCAAACGAGTGAAATATCACTCGCACGAGTAACATATCGCTCATACAAGCCAGTTACTCGTACGAGTGAATCACTTGTTTGACTAAATCAAGTGTTCGTAAAAATCAGTTGTTCTTCGTACCGATTAAATTGTTATTCGTATGAGTCAGTAGTTCTTCGTCCAGGGAATACATACATACAGAAAGTTTGAAATAAAACTTTTTGTGTATATTCCCAAATGAATGTATGTTCTTATTCTTGTTGTCTTATATGTACATAATGGAACAAAAGGAACATAAAAGAAAACCCGCAACAAAGAGAACTGACAAGTCAGAGGTGGAAATTATGTCAGAACCAAGACATAACATGGTGGCCTACTTAGATCCAGAAGACAAATTTGCTGAGTACAACGGTATAATGAATTTTTTGCGCGACTCAAGGATACATTATGCTATCACGCACAAGACTACAGTATACAAGACGTTGATCAAGGAATTTTGGAATTCAGCTAAAGTTATTGAAGTAAATGGGCAGGAACTTATCCACGGGAAAGTGAATGACTTGAACGTAGATATCTCTGTTGAAATCATTAACTCAGTATTACAGCTTGGCGATGATTCTAAAGCTCCTTTCTCAGTACCGTTGAAGTGTCAACGTGGATGTTTACTTAGAATGAAATGTGTTGGATATTTTCTCATGGGACAACTAAACAAAGCATGGTTACCTCCCGATACAAGTTCTTTCTACATGTTCTAATTCAATGTTTGAGCAACAGACGAAGTGGTTATGACATGGTGAATAACAACTTGGTTGGAATGATGATAGCTTTAACATTGAACAAACCGTTTAGTGTTTCAAAGTATATTTGTGCAAACATGAAGGAAAACCTGAGAAGAACCGGATATGGTGGAAACAAGTTTTGGATATATCCTCGTTTTCTCCAAATGATCTTGAATGTGCAACATCCGAATCTTCCGAAGAACGACAACGATGTTCTAAAAGTTGAGATTATGATGGAACATTCGTTGAAGATCTTTAGAGGTGTAGCAGCAAAACGTTACAAGCAAAGCACACCTCCTCGTAAATTGATCAGTTTTCTGGCAAATGATGAATATGTTGCACCAGAAAACGCTAAGTGGCGCCATGATGACAGTGAATCAGATAATGAAGAACCAATTTTGAAAAGATGATCGAAGATAAGTTTGGTCATCAAAAGGGAAAAGGTTTGATGATGACAGTGATAATAATGGTAATGGTAATGCAAGTGATGTGGGTGTTACACGTGGTGATAAGGGTAGGAAGAAACAGAGCAAAAAGACTATGGAAACATCGTCAGCACAACCTAAAATCACACAAACCTACTGGAACCAGTTGCAGAAGTCCAATCTACTTTTACAACAGAAGAGACCGAACCTGTAATGACGGAACCCAATACAACCTCTGAACCACAAGCATCAAATACCAAAGCAGCTGAAACACCTTCGGCTGAAGATACTCCAGTTCAATCACAACCTACTACTTCATCAGTTCAACAATCCCAGTCCACAACTCAAACAACAAAATACAAAACGAAGCAGTCGTTTATTTTCTGAAATGGAAAAGGATGAGAAAGTGATTTTATGTTCTCTCAGTTGCAAGCTGCATCAATTCAGATTAACAAGCATTCGGAGTTTATGTCTTCAATCGAAACATAGTTGTCAAACAACAATTGGAAATAACTTCTTTGAAAGAGACTGTTAGAAAACAGGATTCTGAAATTGCTTAGTTAAGAAAAGAAAATGAGCGACTAAAGGTTGCCAATGCTAAAAGGGCAAATCAGCTACAACAGATGAGAGCAGCTGATTACTCTCGGGTAATTGAGTTAAATAGACTGAAAGAACGTAGTGCGGCTGTACCACGATTTGCCGAAACATTGCTAAACATAATAAACTTGAGAGAATGGTATCATTCTCGTAATGCTACACTGGTTGAAGGCTTTAATGGTATTAAAGACGTGTTAGAAATGAGTAGAAAGCGAGTGAACATTCTGTGGAATGAAATATGCAAAGCACAGGAGATTAAACGTAAACGTGATCAGGATAGTGAAGACCCTGGCAATCCTGATGCTTCAGCCTCATCCTCGCAACCAAAAGCTTCTGCTTCAACTCTAGTGGTAGAGTCTAATGTACAGCAGATCGTGACCGATCAGTTGCCTCCAGTGACACTCAAGAGGAAACAGAAAAGATTTGATGTTTCTGGAAAGTATTAAAGACCTGATTATCAATAACGTTGGATTGAAGATTTTCAGAGGGAGTTTGTTGATACAACAGACAATTCGGAATGAAGACTAAAGATCAAGCAACAGCCAAGGGGGAGTTTGTTGATACACTTTTGTGTCTGTCGCTTGTCCTTAGTTACGTTTGTAATTGTACGGTCTTTGTTTATTGTGTCTGTATAGTTTGGTCATGTCAACCAAATCAAGATATCCTCTTATCTTGGTTTAGTACGACGATTAGTTAATCTGTGTAAAACAGTGGCATATGTGCACACTGTTAAGTCTTGTGTCATGTCTGTTGGCACGTTCTCTGAAGAACACTTCAGGTACAAATGAGAAGCACTTCATACGAGCAAGATGTTGCTCGTACGAGCCACTCACCATTCATACGAGTGACTTATTAGTCGTACGAATGTGCTCATCTAAACAAGCTTACTGCTTGATTCGTACGAGCCAGTTTATGTTCGTACGAGCAGTGGTCGTTCGTGCGAGCATCATTTGGAGAAGATTCTTCGTGTCTTTTAGTGTTTCCTACGACCAGCAACATTCTTCGTATTGTTTCTAGGTGTGGACACTATATAAACAGACATGCACTTCTCAATGCATAGTAAGAGAGTGAGTGAGACGTGAGACATCAGTGAACAAGCTAGAGAGAAACACAAGAACATAGAGAGTATTTCATGAGTCTGTATGAACATTGTTTGTATGTGTTTGTACTAGTTCTCTTCTGTTAATCAAGATATTGAATCTTTGGTTATCCTGTGTTTCTTACTTTGCTTTGGTTTGCATACCTACGAGGATTCCGCACTCGTATTTGTGTTGTATAAACAGGGAAGTAGGTTAATCTTGATCCTCCAAGTGGACCTACAATAAGTGGATCGATTTCTCCATTAAATTCCAATGGCTTACAAGCCATGAAATCCTTATATGTGAACTTTCTCTTTTCTTTTTCCACATTATGCGCCGCATCCTTCTTTCCCTCGGTTGCTTTGAATTCTTCAAGCTTTTCTTGGATAAAATCTGTAAGCGTCATTCGCATCTCCTCTATGAAGTTACGGATATTAGTTTGAAGAGCCTCCCCGACTTCTTCTGCAACCCGCTGACGGATCTCATCAGCAATGAGTCCCATCTGACCTCCTAAATCATCATTATGACCTTCATTTTCAACCATATCAACAATCTGAAACATTATCTCTCATTAGAGTAAATCACCTTGTATATTTATACAATCTCTTCCTTAAATCTTTTTTTGTGTTATAATCATACAAATCATTTCACCACATTTACTTATATCATTTCGTTGTGAGTCATCCTGTTAATAATAACATTAATAATATGACTTGCCTCTTGCTTTTGGTATGTGGATCAAGCTTCGGTCGAAAACACATCTCATATTAAGAGCACGAGGTTTAAGTCCAAACATTTTTATCAATACTTGAATCTCTTAAACCAAGGCTCTGATACCAGGTTGTAACACCCAATTTTTTCTTTTACTCAAAAATCTAATATGAAGATTAAGTCTTGATATATAAATATACATTTTTTTAGATGAAAACACGTTTACATTAATGAATTAATGTCACTTGAAGTTTACAAAACTTAATCGACCAAATATCATTAACATTATATAGTTCCATGTACAAAGACAACCCCAAAACATGATGTGTGTTTTTATAATATAGTTTCATGTACAAAAGACAACCCCAAAACATAATGTGTGTTCTTATAACATACGAAGCTTCGATATTTAACACCAATCTAGATGGGAGCTTTACCTTCACCTTATAACATCATGATTTAATAACATTAACATGTTAAATAAAAGTATACTGGAAGTATATATATACATATTATCTTAGAATCTCATTAGGCATAATTCTAGCATTGTCATCATAATCCATTTTGACCCGTTAAGCTTCTAAAATCCATAACCACATCATTTCAATCATTTTTCACCATTGAATTCTAAAATTTGTCACCAACAACTCAGGTCATCCTTTTAATCCTTTCGGCCATTCATCATAAAATAATTTAGTGTTAGTTTACAACACTAAATTCATATATACATTTTTTACCAGATGTGATATGCAACTATATTGAGGGCATATCTAGGATCCATAGAATACTATCTATATAACCTGAACAATCTTTTACCAGGCGATAAATAGTTATTCGTGGTCATATCAGTAACCTTAAAAATCCATATACACTTCGCTAGTTACTTCCAACATATAACTCATATATTCCTCTTGAGATAATCAACCTATCATAAGTTAAAATCATGGAATCGCAAAATAATAAGCAAACCATCCACTTTAATATAACAATTGTAGGCCATAAATAAAGTAGCTAGAGTACATGATATACTCACCTTTGTCTTGTGAGTATGTGCTCTCGTGCTCGATTGTTCCACCTTGATTCCCAATAATCAATACACAGATATACCAAATATGGTTTTGTTTACCATAAAAATCTCAATGTGAATTTTCACATGAATCTTATCACATTAAATCCATACTTTCATGGTGATTCAATACATTGTTTAAGCACCTAATGCATACAGTTCATTTCACTTGATATAACAAATTTTTGATGATAAACGTGACTGTTCACTAAGGCATTTCATCAAACAATTTAGATGCATAAAAGCTTGAACATAAACAATATAAATTTCCCCAAAAAAAACCCAACTTTCTTTTAGGTTATATTCTTTCATATGGTTATTCAACATAATCAGCATCAAATCGTTTATGGACCTAAATATTAATTAGAATATATTAAATAAGTTATTTCTATCTTGTATACATTAGACTAAGGTTCATATACATGCATTCATAATCCACGGGAGTCTTGGTGGTTTCTAGTATAATCAGTATTGTTTCGACTTATCTTTTACGTATCCTTTGATGATTTTCGTATTTTGGGTTTATTAAGAGATTATCTTAGTTATAGTGGTATGTCCCTCTTTTGGAGGCAATGCTACGCTCGGCCATATTGATCTGAGTCAGTAGGGATACAGTCCCGCAAGGCCGGAATATAGAAAATAATTAAGTTATTAATGCAAAATGTGGCATGTACCTCTTTTGGAGGCAACGCTACCGTTGGTCATATTGGTCTGAGTCAGCAGGGACACAGTCCCGCAAGGCTGGGTTAAACTTTTAATAGTAGTTTATTTATAAGGGATCAAGCCATTCTTACTTCCCCGATTTGATACTATCTGCCGCAATGAAAGTCCTAATAAGCTTGAATCTAGTCCTCGCATGATCTATACACTAAACGAGGCAAGAACTTTACCCAAACCATCATTCTAACCCCCTTACAGGCATTCAACGTGAATGAATGAATCAACAAAACATGAATAGATGATAGAATAAAGTTCACTTTCAATATAAAAAACTAGATATTAAAATCACTAATACAAACAAAATTAAAAAGTTAACCAAAGCATGGAAATCAAAATTAATACATAAAATAACTTGTCTTCACCAAGTGATGTAAGAGATTAACAAATCATGGCCTTTGTTTGACAAAGCTCTTACGATCAATCTTAGATCCCGAGACTACTACACACTCTAAAGATAGATGATGGATGAATGTGGTGTTGTGATGGTGGAGTGGTGGCAGGTGTAAGAGAAATGGTTTGCCAAGGGATGGATTGCTATTAAACCAAGCACTGATATTTATAGTCGGGAACAGACAGTTTACACGGCTCCGTGCCCCTTCTTCTCTGTCTTCATTTAATGAGATATCTCAGTCTGTATGCTTGAACGAACCCTTGTGTCAACCGCACGCCCCTGTGGCCCCTGAAATTGTTGTTTTTAGTACTAATGTTGGAAAAAATGTGTTTCTTTGTATAAAATCATGATTTTCAGGATTGAAAGAGCTTAAATGTACAAAAGGACAAATTAGCAGCAAAAACCAACATGAATACAGAAGAAGGAAAGTGGATTCATCATACCAACCTTCTGAGCTTCACCCCAATACCAAAAATAACAACTCATAAGACAAGCACGGCGTTGTGCTACTAAGGCATGGGGTCGTGCCCCACTCAAGATTCTAGAAAGAAAAAGACAAACATAAGCAATCGGGTCGTGGCCACTCAAGATTCCAGAAAGAATTTTCTTTCTGGAATTTTAAGTGGGGCACGACCCATGCCTTAGTGGCACGGCCTCGTGCTTGTCTTCTGATTTGTTGTTTTTGGCATTGGGGTGAAGCTCGGAGGGTTGGTATGATGAATCAACTTTCCTTCTTATGTATTCATGTTGGTTTTTGCCACTAATTTGTCCTTTTGTACATTTAAGCTCTTTCAATCCTGAAAATTAAAAGTATACAAAGAAAAGCACTTTTTCCAAAACTAGTACTAAAAGGGGTGATTTTATACCTTATTTGATATAATTTATGTGTTGCATTTGGTGCATATCATCGCGGATTGAGAGTTATCGCCAAAGTAATGAGAGTAAGTAATGAGAGTATCCTCATTTCATTATAATTTCACTCCTATTTTGGTGTGATCGTCTCGTTTGTGAAATGAGAGTGTCTTCATGTCTTTGTATTGTAGTGTAAACTTTGCCTTAGGGAAGACATGTATTTTGAGACCAAGCAAGGAGATAAGAAGCAAAATAGGGAGAATTCAAGTATTTTAAGCAATGATAAGAAGAATGGTCAACAAAGGTTCTTAACTATAGATTAGGTCAAATCATGACAAATTTTACTATTTCCCTATAGTTAAGGGCCTATGGCTCTAATACCAATCTGTCACACCCCAAGTGTTGGCGCAAACATCATGGTTGGACGAAATAGATTGCTTAAGACTTCATAACTTGTTAATACTGACAATACTTTATATAACAATATTTCCTTTCATTCTAAATAGAAGTACATAGTCTTGAAGGAAAAATACAACAATTTTGGCAACTTGAACATAATGAAACAAAGGAAATACATAACATGAAAATTTGGGTGCGTATTTAGTTCACCTTGACCAATTTCTTCAAATCATCAATGCTAATTTACTGCAACATCTATTAAAATAATTTGTCAACACATAATGGTCGGTGAGCATACAAGTTTGGTTTACATAGCATACATAAAAAAGTCTCAAATTCAACATGGCAAAATGTATAATAAGTTGAAGCTAGCATGCATAACAGGTCAAACCCTTATGTCCACTGGATATTGTGTGAAACCTCCCTACCGAAGTGAACGAGACCGTAAAAGTTGATTGAATACTTAACAACTACCCAACAAACGGGCGATGTGCTACTCCTATAGCGTTATAATTGTTAAGGTGGGCTAGCTAAGTAAATGACAAATAGAGTGCATGAATGTTTTCTAGCATGAAATCAACCTAAGTATAACAAATAGTATATTTGGTAGATTGAGTGATTGAATATGATTAGTTGTCTGCATTGCGGATTTTGATAAATTATACATGTTACACCTAAAAGTGTATTAAAGCGTAAGAAGGGTCAAGTATAGTCACGGTTTGCTAAAGCTTCCAAACGTGAATTGATATGAATGGAATGGTTGGAACACCAAAGTTACCCTACAATAGGAAACGAAGGTGTGTGAGTCAATGGAGTTTGATTATGAGTTAGATTCAGAAAATTAAGAATTATAACAAGAAAGTATGATATTGTATGAATATACATCTTGTCTAGACACTCAATTGGACACTAGGTTGTAGAGTGTTTTATGGGTACCAAATCATCTATTAGAATTCGAAATGAGTAGTCACGAACTAGGATGATGAACACCATAACTCATACCTTTCAACCATGAATTAGTTGAAGTTTGGGTTAACCCAAACTTCAACTAATTCATTGTTAAAAGTTATGAGTTATGGTGTTCATCATTCTAGTTCTTGACTACTCATTTCAAATTCCATCCATTTAACCTCATTATTTGGATTTATCAAAGCACAAAATCATCAATTTAATTGATGTTTTTGGTTAGTCATGATATAAAATCTTCTAATTCACCAAGACAACCAAGTGAGTAAACTAGACGAGTGCGTTTCAAACATGAATAGTGATTAAAGACTTGGTGTAGTTTGTTTTGCTTTTGGGTTCATGATATTTCTTATAATTTGGTTACCATTTTAGATATTTAAAATTATATGTTTATAATACTTTTGTTCCAAATAATAAGCTCAAATCATGAAAACTAAAGGGTAAGCAATGGATGGTTTGATTTTGGTTGTTAATGGTTTGATTTTGTGCTACAATGATTAAAAATCATAACTTGTTTTAGTCTAAAAACCATCTAAACTGTCTAAAAGAAATGTCTATCAATACATAGACTTTTGTGGATAATTGATTCTATTCAGGGATAAACACTATATTTGTGATCGATGATATATTAATGTATACACTAGGTGTGGTTTATGAGCATATTTTACTATTTTAGTATGTTGATTCTTAGCATGTTCTAGTGCACTTAGTAGTGAAAAGCAGTACTTGTGTATAATGATGATGTTAATACACAATTGTTTCTAATAGTAGTAATAAATAATATTGACCACATGTGTTATTTTGTTGAAAATAATATGTGGGGAACCATAAGCATAATTATCTAAACAAATAATTATCATCGATAATATGTGATTGTGGTTAACTTTTATCCTAATTTGTCCTCTTAACATCATACCTAAACCATTGAGCTTATTCCATATATAGAAACCACAGAAATTTAAACGTATCCACGTGTCATGATGATGCCAAAGTTGAGACAAGTATATATACACAGCCGGGTACAAAAGCATCATAATCATTTCCCATTTATTTTTTCCATCGGCCTGTTGTTCCTGCTCGACCATTTTATCCCCCTATCACCGTCCTCCACCGCCGAAAGCACCCTTCTAGGAGGCGGAGGCGGATCACCGTAATGGGGAAGAAAAGAGGGTCGCCCGTGGACATGTTGTTCTTCACATTGCTTCGAAGGCAATCAATGAAGGTCAAGGTCTTCTTAGCCATGACGGCGTTTATTTCCTCCCTTGTGGCTCTCAGAAGTTTCGTCCAAAACTACAATAATTTCTTCGTTGCCGCGGAATCTGTTCACGCCGTTGGAATAATCGCTCTCATTTGGAAGCTCACAACCCGAAAAAACCTGTTCTGGTACCATCATATCGGCATTCCATTCTCTTTTTGGCAAAACCAAAGGGGTCAAGAAGCTCCTTGACCACAAGTTATTATTGATTTATACACATAAAATCTGAGTTTCTCATTTTTTCTTATTTTTTTTTTGTTATAAGAGGAAACAATAGAGAAGAGAATCTTATGATGATAACTTGACTAACCATTAATCAGAAGAAGTTGTTGCATTTTTATTCATAGAATCTGTGTTTTTTTAATATAAACATGAGTTGGACACCTGGTTTAGACAGAAGAGAAATTTATTTAATCTTATGGAAACCTCTGACCATAAGGTTCTAGTTTGTGCTTTTAAAATAGAAAAATTTATTTGGTTGAAGTAGTTAAAATGAATGTTTTGTTGTAGGGCTTTCATTGCAGACACAAGAGTTGACAGCTCTAGTTTTAGCTGTAAGAATTTGTTGTAGATTTGAAATCGGGCATAACATTCACACATTCCTTGACATTGCTTCATTGGTGTCTACTGCTTGGGTCATCTACATGATGCGACTTAAGTTGTATGTGACGTATAATCAGCACCTGGATAGAACCCCAAAATCTGTTTGGTATACCATGCTGTTTTAGATATCTTTTGATTTGTATATGGTTTTTTTTTAATCATAAGCGTATACAGGGGTTTTAAAAGTATTTTGGTTCTCTCGTTTTGTTGGGGGGCCAAAATCAACATTAATCTTTCTTTTTTTAAGTATTTCAATATAAATATTTATTAACAACCGAGCTTTTCAAAATAAAGTTTTTTTGTCTAGTTAGTAAAAAAATACTTTATTTTAAAAGAAATACATATTGGAATCGGAATATCATATAAAATAAAATTAATTAGACAACACTGTTTTTTAAAAGTTAAATATTAAAACTTATTTATTTAAAGCAAACCACATGTTTAATGAATTTTTGAAGAGGAAAATATGCGCTCCCAACAAGCGGATAGTTGAGTTCGCTTAATCAACAAACAAATTTGCGTAGAAACTAATACACTTTTAAAAATTACTCGTAAACACTTCTGATTTTCTTTTTCTTTCTAAACCACCTGCGAATAATAATAATAAAAAAAAAAACTGAATCTTCCGTCATATTTCAGTCTACGCTAGATTGTAATAATTGTTTGTTTAACAAATTCATTCATGTGCAGTTAATTCCTTGTGCTATTATGGCGGTACTCGTTTATCCTAATACTTCGCTTCCTCTTTACACCAAGATGATGTGGGCATTTGGCGTGTATTTGGAAGCGAGTGTAGTTCTTCCTCAACTTCATATGATGCAAAGAACACAGGTTTGATTCGTTTTGTAACCAGAATCGGATTTGAATGTGTTTACCACTCATACTCGTTGTAATTCATTTCAGTTGATTGAACCCTGTACCGCACTTTATGTGTTTGCACTTGGATTATCAAGATTTTTCAGGGCTGCTTATTGGATTCTTCGGGTTAGCAAAGTTATTTCCAAATTTCTGTATCTTTAAACATAAAACATCTGTCGTATATGATTTTCTGGTAACGGGTGTGTTTTTAGGTATATGAATCAACAGAAGCATATTTGTTTTTACTGGGACATGGCTACTTGTGGGTCCCGATGGTGTTGGTAGCAGAGACTGTTCAGACGTTCATCTTGTCCGACTTTTGTTATTATTATACTAAGAGGTAAAACGACTCGCCTTCCTCACCGTTGAAAATTAAAAATAAAACTTCAAAATTAAAAGTATTATTACAATCTTGCAGTGTGGTAAACGGAAATCTTCTTGTGAGAGTGCCACGGGTATGACCCGTCATTTCTAATCCAAACATTTGCTATGAAGATCATGCCATGGAAATTCATTAATTAATTTTAAGTGTAAATATTTGGGTACTTTTAAGTTTCGTAATTTTGGTATTTACTACTCAAGTCTCGATTATTCTTTTTGGCTGATGTTTTCTTGTAATTCATGTAATGGTTTCCAATTATAACATCAAAACATTTTTGTGCAAGCATGTAGGTCCCACTAATTCATCAACGTATATGTTTGCATTTGTGTAACAACCATACTAATAATATATAAAATTTCAAGTGTTTATACCAATAAGATTCTTAAGCATTCGAGTATTAAAACTTCGACATCACAAACTTTTACAAAACTGAAATGATAAAATTATTGCTATAGTTAACAAAATGGAAGCATTTTAATCTTGAAAGGTGTTCGGTTCTTCTTGTAGCCTGACCAACATCCTTCACATACTTTGAACATTACCTTTAACACAATAAACGTTCAAAGTATTAGTAGATACAATGATTAAACATATTAACCGAAACCGCATAATGAAATAAATAAAAAATGATTTTGACGGTTTTATATGCCGTCGTGTCGCACGACGGGGAACTGATAATTTTGTCGCGCGACACCAGGAGGCCATTTTCACAAAAAGTTTCTCGCGCGACACCAAGAGGCCATTTTCACAGAAAGTTTCCGAGTGCTAGGCAATTTCCAAGCCATAACCAAATTTGCCATTTTATCATTTCACCCAGATCAGTTCCATACCCAATTTAATCACTCAGAATTCATTTTTTATCATATTTAAACTCAACCCACTACTTAGACTCATAAATCTTAAATTTTCATTCTAAATATCCGATTCAGATTTATGTTTATTTGACTCATTATGAGATTTAAGCACCTAGGCTTAGATCATCTTCATTCTTTCATTTTTCCCAACTATGATCAAAATCATAGTCATTATCACAAATACGCTTTTAAGTTCACAATAATATTTATGTCTAATATTTTTGGAGTGTTACAAGCCCACTCCCCTTAAAAGGGTTTCGTCCCCAAAACATAAACGTGTACCAAAAAGAGAATGGGTAAAGTCTTTTCATTTCCCCCTCGAACTCCCAAGTGGTGTATGATCCCTTCCGGTGCTCCCATTTCACTTTGACTTGATCAATTTCCTAGTTCTGTAGGCCTTTGACATTTTGGTCAAGGATTGTAATAAGGCTTGCCACATAGTTGAGTTTAGTATCAACTTTGATGTCATTGAGAGGCACATATGTTGCCTCGTCAGTTAGGTACTTCCGAAGATGCGAAACATGGAATGTGTTATGAATGCCTTTCAGTTCTTCCGGTAGTTCCAAACGGTAAGCTACCTTACCCACCCGATCAGTAACCTTGTGGGTCCATAAATCAAGGGCTCAATTTTCCTCTTTTTTCTAAAATAGAAGATCCCCCTTTTTGAAACTCAATGTGTCTCCGTCTTTAATAAGCGTAAGACTTTTGCCGATACGGAGCCACTTTTAAGTGGGCCCGGATCACGTCAGTCTTTTCATTTGTTGCTCTAATTACATCTTTGTGACAAAGCTCTCGAAGACCCACTTCGTCCCAACATACTTGGATTCAACATTTTCAACCATAAAGTATATCATACAGAGGCATGCCAATGCTAGAATGATAACTATTATTATACGAGAATTCCACTAGCATTAAGTAAGTGTCCCAACTACCGCCAAAGTCTATAATACATGCCCGAAGCATACCTTCTAAAGTCTGAATTTCACTTTCACTTTGCCCATCAGTTTGTGAGTAATAAACCGTACTAATTAACAACTTTGTACTCATTTGCTCTTTAAAATCTCACTAAAAATGCGAAGTGAATCGGGTATCTCTTTCGCATACTATCGATACTTGCACACCGTGACGTGCCACAATCTCGTTTACGTATACCTCTGAAATTTTTTCTGATGTATAAGTCTCGTAGATAGGAATAAAGTGATCACTCTAGTCAATCTATCCACGACCACCCAAATGGCATCAAATTGTAGAATCTTCTTATCCAATAAGCACATGACCTAATCTGATTAACTCGTCATAAAGTGCGTGGAATTAATTTTATAACAAGCAACAATATCAAGATTATTGTTTAAAGTTTACTGTTTCATTAATGAGATAAACGTGTACAATCCTGAAACAAACTTTGCAAGGCTTCACCGTATACTCTTCAAAACTGTTACAGATAGAAGACCTTGACTCCCCTATTTATAGACAATTCAGATCGTACGAGTTGGCCTACTCCACTTCGTACGAGTTGAACTCAATTCATACGAAGTGGACAACACTGCGTGCGAAGTGCACTAACAAAACATCAAAATGTTAATCTAACAATAAAAAGACTTATTACATACTCGACATGACTCTAAGATGTAGGCTATAGACATTCTGCATCACCAAACTCCCCCATGGATATGCTGTAGTCTTGGTCAGTCTTCAAATCAGGCCATCCATAGCTCTGGTACCACTTGTAGGATCTTCTTATCCAATAAGCATAGGACCTAATTTATTAACTAGTCATAAAGTGCGCATAATTCATTTTATAACAAGCGACAATATCAAGATTAAAGTTTACTGTTTCATGAATGAGATAAACGTGTACAATCCTGAAACAAACTTTGCATGGCTTCGCTGTATACTCTTCAAAACTGTTACAGACACAAGACCTTGACTCCCCTATTTATAGACAATTCAGATCGTACGAGTTGGCCTACTCCACTTCGTACGAAGTGGACAACACTTCGTGCAAAGTGGACTAACAAAACATCAAAATGTTAATCTAACAATCAAAAGCCCTATTACATACTCGACGTGATCCTAAGACGTAGGCTATAAACATTCTAAATCAACAAACTCCCCCTTGGATATTGTCGTAGTCTTGGTCAGTCTTCAAAATCTTCATAACATTAAACTTTATGTCCAAAGAAATTCTTTCTTGGTTTCTTTCGTTCCTCCAATGGAATTTTCATTTGATCAGTTGGAGGTGCCCATTTCATAAACTAAAACCTTCTGATTTGAAGCTTTTTGCGTAACATCATCAATTTTTTTTCTTTTTGTATCTGCTTTCTAAACTCTTTTCGTTCCAGCTCCCTCCATTTTGACTTCCACATTTTCCCTGGATTAATACGATGTGCATAGCAAACGTTAATTACACCTTGGTATTGCATCGCTTGAGTCTTTTCTCGTGTGTCGTAGCAAATCTTGTTAAATAATAGACACTCCACATCTTTCTCTGAACAATTTACTAGCCACATCGGGTCTATTATGCATATCATCCACCATAAACCTTCATTCTTTAGAACAATTACTGCTTCACCTGTTTTAACATCGCATTGCCACCAATTGAAGAATTTAGGAAAATCTTGTTTTATTTTCAATACAGGCATGTTTTTATAGTGCGTGGACGTTTAACAATCAAAGTCACATCCTTCTCTTTCGTCACTGATCAATCTTGATTCTCTTTTTCGGTATATGCGGCTTCTAGTGATTAAAACCATGATCAGCTTCGTACTTTATCAGCTTCAACAATCGTTGGTCATGAAACTTCATCTTATAATTGATCATCTTTGTTTGAACTAACTCTTCCACATCCCACCAGGGTAATGTTTGGATATCACAGAGAAATCTAAAGTATTACACTCCAAACTCCCTCTTAATAGCATAAACATTCAATTCTTTAATCCAACCCCAGCTAAGAATATCACCCAACGATTTATCCTGATCTCGTGTAAAGAAAGCCAATGGTCTTCGAAATTTACGTTCTTTTGGTAGCTCTTTGAACCATGTTTTCTTCGCTTCAGCTATTTCTTCTTTTGATAAGCGTTAAGAATACTTCCTTCTTTCACTATTTCTTCAACCCCATGTCTCAATAAATCATGAGAGCTTCAGTAAACAACTCCTGAAAGGTTGGGAAGTCATCCGTACTCTCTCCAGAATATTAGACTGTTTCTTCGTCGGAATCATCCTCCACGACAACCTCATTGTAACTATCAGCATCAGCAACATATTTGTATACATAATCTTTAGGTTCTGAAGCACTGATGTTATTCAACTCCTCCTCAAAATCAAACTCGAATGTATCTTCATCAACCCCTAACATAATAGCAATTTCTTCTTTCGTATAGTTATGCACAAATTCATGTTCTTAGACACCATGCTCAAGATATAAGACTCGGAGTTTTGGCAACTCAGGAATACCTATCAATGGTGCAGCTATGAGGATTCCTGATTGCTATGCATCGTGTACAAGGTCCTTCGTATCCCCTGTCTTTGTGATTCATCTTCTTGATTAACTGTGTCGTTCAGATAAGCATTATAGTCGAACGACTCATTGATCTTCGCATCTAGAACAATTACACATGTACCCCTTGATTATTATCATTGTCATCACCCTTCTCGTCATTATCTTTCTTATCATTTCCACCAATATCAGCTCATCATCCTTCTCATCATCTTCTTTATCATTCGCCTTAGTATCTAACTTCTTCTTCTCCAAGTCCTCCTTTTCTAACATCCCGGTAACATCAATTGGTTCACCAATAAGTACATAGTTTACCAAGGATTCAGCTTCGCTTTCAGCTTTTTGGGTACGTTCTGCAGCTCTAGCCTTTGATTCTTAAATTTCTAACAAATCAAGTTTAGCATCAAAGTCAATACCTAGCTTCTTTGATAATAATTTCTGAAACAAATCAAACTTTTTATCTATCCTCAAACTCTCAACTTCATATGCTTCAACCAATCATCATAACCTTTCATTTTCTGATAGAAAACTTGCTAACACAACTTCCAAATTCTTTCTGTCATCTTCAAGATATTTGATTCTGCTTTCTAACCCTGCAATCTTTGTATCATTGAAAAAATCTCCATCTAATCCTCCTTCAAACTGATTATAAGGAATTTCACCAAAATCATCTGTTGGCAAAGATTGATATCTTTGAGCAGATTGTGGAGTTCTATGTTGTACCAGAGGTGTTGGCTGCTTTGGTGTTGAAGATGGTTTTGGTGGTGTAACATGTTGTGGTGATGGTGGAATAACATGTTGTGGTGATGTAGGTGGTTGTTGTGGTGGTGATGGTGGTAACGTAGATTCAACATTTCCAGTTGTAACTTCAGCCTCAGGTGTCTTCCTGGCCTTCATAAACTTTCGACGAGCTTTCTTTGCTACCCTGTTGTCTTTTTCTGTATCTCTGAAGGCTTGCTTTTGACACCTCTAGTTGTCTTTGTCAGCCTTTCAGATATCTCCTCGGATAAGTAGGAACGTATGTAACATCATCATCTCCCACCTTCTTGCGTTTATGTTGTTGCTTTCGTAGTTCAACTCTTTCTTTCTCTGTAGCTTTCTCTAGATCAACACTATCATCTGAACTTTCCTCATTGTCACCTTCAACTGCTTCTTTTTCTATCTTAGCAACAATCTTTGTAACATTCACATCCTCATGATCTTGATCTAATGTAGGAGAGAAAACATCGTCATGTACATTCACATTCTCACCAACTGGTTCATTCACATGTACATTAACTTGTATCTCTTCTTAAGATTGTTCATCTACAAGCATAGTTTGTATAGTTGCACGTGTTATTGCTTGATTAGTCTTCTTCTTAGGAGTTGAATGTTTCTTTTTCTTCTTCTCTTTTTCAAACCAACTACTCCTCCTTGGAATAAAACCATCAAATCGTTCCTCTTCATCATTCTCAGAGCTGCTTGTATCTTTCCTCCACTTATGCTTTGGCGGTGCAACATAATTTTTGTAATGTATAAATCCAAAGAACTTCTTTGCAATAGGTTCATATTCAATCTAATCAAAGTCTCTTTATCCATATGATTAAGTATTAGCTCATCATCATCTTTCTTCTCTAGGTTTAGAAGCATATCATCCAACATCATCTGTAAGAATCTTGGATACTGAAGAAACTTTTCTCTTGTAATATTTGACACCATCTGATCAAAAATAACTTTGGTGAAGTTGTGTGGCAGATTCAGCATCAGTGCTACGATCATGCACATTTAGTAATCGAGTATGTCATCAAAACCTCCCTTTCTATGACTGAATGCATGTATTACTGAATGTATGAAGAATTTATATGGCTTTCCAATATTAGCTTTTTTGAAGTTCGGGGCATTCACAAACCCTTTCTATCCCATTATGTAAAAACATCCTTTCACTATTCTTTCTGGTTAGCACGTGGGATCACTATCTTTATCTTTTAAACCCAAAACCCTTCGAATCAATTCTTCGGTGATTTTAACCTCGAATTCTTCATTTCTGATTTTTACCACTGAATGTATCGCTCTTGGATCAGGACCAAACCTTGCAGCATTCCAAAAACCTTTGATATGTGACTAGTAGACTTTATGTTTATGAGCTAATGCTTTCTTTACCGGCAATCGTCCCATAAAATCCAAAATATCTTTAAACGGAGCCATTTCTAGTATAGTATCGTCAAGTACATAGCATGTGTTGTGTTTTGGCTCAAATAACATTTTCTTTTCCTTCAAAACATAACAATAACACTTATAACAATTTGACAAAAAAATAATTAAACTTTTACGTAGTGGCATTAGTGTGGAGTGGTAATTTCCACTTCGTATGAAGTGAACACAAGATAAACATATTCTTAATCAACAACACTTCGTACAGAGTGGTATATTAAACAATTTCACACTTACACTTCGTGCGAAGTGGTCATTCCACTTCGTACGAAGTGATCTTGACTCCGTCCTCAACAAGCTGTCATGAACAAGAATTTTAATACTTGATGATTTTATGAAATTGAGGATCCAATAATGTACTACAAGTGCCGATAAACATGAATATATGTTCAATTTTAATTTTGGGTGGCTAGATTTCCCTAGATCTATGTTTATATGTACAGTTTACTGAAAACGTCCAATTAAAGTCCAAATCGAGATCCTATACCTTCACCATTGTAATAGGTGTGCTAATCAACCTCCCCAATGTCAATTTTGGCTGTATACTATTTAGATCTTGCAAAAATACTCAGTCGTACAAAGGACTCTCAGATCGCACAAAGAAAACGTAGAAGTGAAATGACTGCTTCGTGCGAGATGGCCCTATTTATAATGCGAGTTATCACTTCGTGTGGAGTTGGCATCAAATTTTCAAACTTTTTAATTTTTCAAACTTTTTTAGTTTTAACGACCAAGTCTAAGTTAATGACCTTGGTTAACTGATTCGTCTACCAAGTCCAAGTTAATGACCTGGGTTGAACACTTTATGAACAAACTGATGTTTTCAGGCAATGTTAAGTTTGAAATTAATGAAATTTTGATCTTTTCAAAACATTTTCTCATTTTAGATAAGCTCCTAACCCATTGTTGTAACACCCCGACCGCGTAAAACAACGAACCGCGGCAGAAACGTCAGGGAGTCATGTCACAGAACTATTGTTTCACATAATTTAAAATTTTGTTTTATCAAGTTAAATGTTAACATTGTCTTGCGATAAATGAAAACAACACATAAATAAATTGCCTTTCATGTTTAAAGTCACTAAGGCCTGCATCCATTCCTACGTGAAGCATGCATCATATTATCAAGCATTGACTCCTGAAACATATGTGAAAAGAGAGTCAATATAAAAATGTCGGCGAGTACATAGGTTTTGTGAGTGTGTCAAATTCGTGGTTTTGTATACGCAACACCTCGTCCGACTACAGGAGTCGTTAAATGAAAACTTCGTATCAAAAGTGTTTGATATTGCAATACAATTAACCAACTAAAACAAGTTGGTTAGAGTTGTGAAAACCTTATAGCCATGAATCTTGACCAAAACGTTTCTTTGTAAAACCTTGTAATAGATTGATTCAAAAGAAAACTTCATATGGTTTATATCTTTAAGTGAAAATCATTGCGTGACATTGTTCAAAACCATTTGTCCATGTTATAAACCATTTGTCCGTGTTATAAACCATTCGTCTGTGTCATAAATCAATCGTCCGTGTCAAAAACCAATTGTCCATGTCATAAACAAATCGTCCGTGTTTTTAGTTGTGAAACCTTTTGATCGTTCTTTAAGGAACACATTCAAATCTGTGTTGACTATACCACCAAAGGGTATCTTTAATAGACCACCAAAGGGTCTCTTTTACTAGACTAACAAATCAACAAATGATTTGTTAAACAGAAACAGTTTTTGTCATTACCCAAACTTCCACCAAATCCAATGAACAGTCCGATAATGGGATTGTCAGTCCAATGGTACCATAACATACTACTGGACGGCTCAGCCTAAGCTAATGAGTGTCATGCGTGTTATGTATAACGCCTCAACAAGTTGTTCACATTATTGAAATCGTATTGTTTTATATATAAACCATAGACATTGTTTTTGAAAACTTGAAAATTAGCATATATGAGTCACCCCAAAACATTTTCAAAATGTAAAAGAGGGGAACTATATACTCACTTGGGATTGCGAAAGTGTTCTTGATTAACGGAATAAACAAAGCTCAAACGTTTCCTAATGTGTCAGATAAATATGTTAGCATGTCAGGACTAAAAATGGGAGATCGGATAGAATGAAGTCATATAAACCAAACGAGTGTTGGAACTCATGTGATATGGTTTAACAAACTTAACATTCTGATTTGGAAAGGATCCTAAGTGCTTTTAACCCATTATGACTCGTTAAGGTAGTTTATGCTACTTTAACAGGTCAGTAGCGTAAACGCGTGATCGGATGGTTAAACATGTCCTATGATAAGTCTTAAACATGTTTGAAAATGTTATAACATCAGTTTATATGTCAAAAATTTGGTGACATGTGTTTAAAATGGATTTATGCGCAAAAGGGCATTTTGG
The DNA here is from genome assembly GCA_947069175.1 of Scalesia atractyloides. Taxonomy (NCBI): domain Eukaryota; kingdom Viridiplantae; phylum Streptophyta; class Magnoliopsida; order Asterales; family Asteraceae; genus Scalesia; species Scalesia atractyloides. The sequence goes on along the minus strand of CAMTDV010000022.1, from coordinate 36,698,254 downwards.
TCATCATTTTTTTAGGAACATAGAAGTAACTTATCATAACACTAACCAAACGACGTGACCATAAGGTATAACCTCAGTAAGTTATTCCCTATACAACTATGGTCATAAATATGTGTTTGGTCGGATCCTAAGATCGACCAAACGGGTCGGATTCGAAAGTCAAAGCGGTGGTCTAACTAAGTTTATAAATCTGATTTGGTATCAAAACTTGGTGTTTTGATACCAAAAAATAGTTTCGTCGTAAAATGCACATCATGCGCATTTTTAACCGGAACTTTGACTCGTCACTTTGACTAGTCATCGTGGTAATCGGAAGGTAAAATCGTTAGAGATTATAACCTTCATGATTACAATCACGTTGCAAAGTTCAGTTAAACTTTGACTTTACCAGATATGGTCAGAACCAAAAATCAATCAGGAAGCCAAATTGTTCTACTTTTAGCTCAAAATAGCTAAAATAATGAAAGAACTAGGAAGAGTACTTACTCATGTTGAAGAACACTTTCAGAGCTCAAGATAGAGGCTTCTAAAGGCTGGAAACAAGCTCCAATAAGGATAGAAGGAAGAACTTCACATTTTGCTTTGAAGTGTTTTGAAAAAAAATGGAAGAATCATGGGGTATTTATAGTATTTTAGGATAAGTGTGGCAATTCTAGGTGTCAAAAATTGGAGATAGGTGGCAAAATTAGTGAAGAAGCAAATATATTTATTATTTTTTGACATTCTTGGCCCTTGGACCTGTATTTTCACTTGTTTGCCCTTTTTAACCCCTTTGAACCTGATATTTAGGTTACATAAAGGTGTTAAGACATGTGTTATTTGTATTATGCCCAAAAATGTCGTGGATGTCGGTTCGTTCGGTTGTACGGTTACGTATTTCGCAAAAAATGCGTAAAACGCTTTAACGAACACGAAAATGATCGAAATTGTGAAACGATTGCCATTTTTGCATTCTCATCAATAAAAAAATAAAATATTTTATTGAATAAAAAAATATTTGGATCGATACACATGGTTCGTATCTTGAATACAGACCAACAGACTTTCGAAGTTTGACGAAAATAGTCCCTAGACTTAAACGTGTTTTTTCATATTTATCCCTTCAAAACTTATATCGAAGTTATGTAAAGGGTATTTAGGGTATATGTAGCTTATTTACTTGTTTTGGAGTGTATGTCCCATTAAACTGATTGCGTTTGAGTGTCAGTTAACGAATTACTTCCACAAAAATTTTTGAGGGTTCAAAATCGTGCAAGAAATTGAAATTGTGCAAATGTCTTAGATAATTATACAAATTTCGGAAATAAAACACAGGGTTTCATTGAATGCGAAATTGTTTGTAATTGTTCAATGATTGACAAGGCCCAAGTGTCACAGTCTCCCCTACTTTTGGAAATTTCATCCCAAAATTTAATTAGAGGAAACTTTGTGAAAATACATGTGGATATTCGCTTCATCTGATCCTCTCATTCCTAAGTAAATTTTGGGCCACGTGTGGATTCCCAGCGAACTTTAACTATCGGTATACGTCTACGCTTGAGTTTCTTGACTTCACGGTCTAATATCTCCACAGGTTTCTCGACAAAGTGCATAGTGTCATCAACATGAATTTTGTCAAGGATCAACATGAATTTCGTCAAGGGGAATGTGGAGGTTTGTATCTGCTAAACACTTTTTCAAATTGGACACGTGGAATGTTGGGTGAATATTCCTAAGTTCAGGAGGTAGCTCAAGTTGGTAGGCCACCTTTCCGATTCTCTCAACGATCTTGAATGGTCTAATATATCATGGTGAAAGTTTTCCTTTCTTTCCAAATCTAATCACACCTTTCCAAGGGGATACCTTGACAATGACGTGGTCACCAACTTAGAATTCCAAGGGCTTGCGTTGTTTGTACGCATAACTCTTTTGACAGCTTATAGCTGTCAGAAGGTTATCGCGAATTTTCTTGACTTTGTCTGTTGTGTCGCGAATGAGTTCAGGTCCAGCAAGCTGAGCTTCACTGACCACATTCCAGCAGACAGGTGGATGACATTTTCGACCATACAAAGCTTCGAAAGGTGCCATATTAATGCTGGCGTGATAATATTGTTGTAGGAGAATTCGAACAATGGTAGATGCGAATCCCAACTACCACCAAAGTCGATCACACATGCTCTAAGCATATCCTCCAGTGTTTGAATTGTCCTTTCATATTGTCCATCCTTTTGAGGATGATAAGCAATGCTTAGATTGAGTTTGGTTCCCATGGCAGATTGCATGTTCAAAGGAACACCATGACGAGATACAATCTCATCAACGTAGATCTTGGCGAGTTTGTCAGCAAATAGATTCTCACGAATTGCCAAAAATTGTGCTGACTTTGTTAGACAATCGACGATTACCAAAATGGCATCATGACCTCTAGGTGTGCGCGGTAGTTTAGTGATGAGATCCACCGCAATGTTCTCCCACTTCCATACCGGTATTTCTGGTTGCTCCAGTAAACCAGATGGGTGCTGATGTTCTGCCTTAACTTTAAGACAAGTTAGGCATTTAGACACATACAAGGCAATGTCCTTCTTCATACCTGGCCATAATACTGGGTACGAAGATCCTTATACATTTTGTCTGCACCATGATGGAATGAATAACGAGACTTATGAGCTTCGTCCATCAATAAGGTGTGGAGATTGTCTTTACTAGGAATCCATAAACGATTCTTGTAGTAGAGTAATCCATTGTCTTTTGTTTCAAGTTGAAGTTCAAGATTTTGTGGTAGCTCATTTTTCAACAAGCTTTGGGTCACACATCTATGTTGTGCTTGAAGGATACGTGTCTGGATATCAGATTGAACTCTAACACAATGAATTTTGACACGTTCCTTACGACTAAGCGCATCAGCCACAACATTCTCCTTACTAGAATTGTAACGAATCTCGCAGTCATAGTCGTTCAGAAGTTCGAACCAGCGTTGTTGTCTCATGTTCAGCTCCTTTTGATTGAATATGTGTTGGAGACTTTTGTGGTCAGTGAAAACCACACATTTCTTACCGTAAAGGTAGTGTCTCCAAATTTTGAGAGCAAAAACTACGGCTCCTAACTCAAGATCATGATTTGTGTAGTTCTTCTCGTGGATTTTCAATTGTCTTGATGCATAGGCTATGGCTTTGTCTCTTTGCATGAGAACACAACCAAGGCCCAGGTTTGATGCGTCAAAATAGACAACGAAATCGTCGATGCCGTCGAGTAAAGATAAAATACGAGCATCATAGAGTTTTTATTTCAGTGTTTGAAAGGCTTCCTCTTGTTTAGGTCCCCACTCGAAAGGTTTATTATTCTGAGTCAATGTGGTGAGGGGAACCGCGATCTTTGAAAAGTTCGCAATGAATCGTCGATAGTATCCAGCAAGAACAAGAAATGAACGAACTTCGGTAGGAGTAGTAGGTGTACTCCAATCCCTAATCGCACAGATTTTGGCGGGATCTACATGTATAACTTGTTCATTAACAATGTGTCCCAAAAATTGAAGTTCTTTTAGCCAAAATTCACACTTGGAGAATTTGGCTTAAAGTTGTTCTTTCTTCAGGAATTCCATAGTTAGACGGAGATGTTGTTCGTGATCAGCTTGAGAATTAGAATTAATGAGGATGTCATTGATGAAAACAATGATGAACTTGTCTAAATAAGGTTTACAAACCCTATTCATTAAGTCCATGAAGACGGCAGGAGCATTCCTCAAACCAAAAGGCATGACAGTGAACTCATAATGGCCGTATCGAGTGCGAAAAGCAGTCTTAGGAATATCTTCTTTGAGTACACGAAGTTGATGATACCCAGAACGCAGATCAATCTTTGAAAAGTAGGTCGCACTTTGTAGCTAATCAAGAGATCATCAATGCGAGGTAGGGGTTATCGATTTTTGATTGTGAGTTTGTTGAGCTCACGATAATCGATACACATACGAAAGGATCCATCCTTCTTTTTCACGAATAGGACAGGAGTGCCCCAAGGTGTAAAGCTCAGACGAATGAATCCCTTTTCTGAAAGTTCTTTGAGTTGCTTTGACAACTCTTGCATTTCAGACGGTGCAAGACGGTAAGGAGATTTAGCAATTGGGTTGGCACTAGGTACAAGGTCAATACGAAACTCAACTTGCGAATTGGGGCTAAACCAGGTAGCTCTTCAGGAAACAACATAGGATATTCCCGAACAACGAGGATGTCCTGAATAGTTTTGCCCTTACCTCTTTCCTCTACGATATGTGCCAAGAAGGCTACATAATTCTTTCGTAGGTATTTTTGGGCTTGGTTACAGGTCATGAGTTTTAGATTACTAGAGGATTTCTCTCCATGAACTTCTAAGGTTTCGCAAGACAAAAGAGGTATACAAACAACCTAGTCGAAACAAATCACCTCAGCATGGTGTTTGGTTAACCAATCCATTCCTATGATGATGTCAAAACTCCCGAGTTGCATTAGATTGAGGTCAATGGGAAAAAGATGGTTATCCGGGTTCAATTGGCATCTACGAATGACATAGTCTAGCACAAGGGGTTCACCACTAGCTATTTCCACCGTTAAGAGTTTTCCTAGTTTAGTTCTAGGCATCTAAAGCAAAGGTTCAAATGCTAGTGATACAAAGCTTCTATCGGCATCCAAATCGAAAGAATAGAAGCAAGATGATTGTTAACAAGGAACGTACCGTTAATGTTGTTATCAGCACAAGCCTCGTTGGCATTGATGTTGAATGCGCGTCTGTTGATGCACTTTATGGCCGTCACTGTGCGAATAGGCTAGAAAGAGTGTGTATTGAATATTGTATAGATTAGATACGAACACACAGCCCAAGTGCGAACGAGTACTGGCTCGTACGAGTGACATGTGCCTCGTACGAGTGATAATGTGCTTCGTAAGAGTGACCCTGTTACTCGTACGAGTGATAACATCTCACTCGTACGAATGACCCTTCGTACGAGTGACAACATGCTCGCTTCGCATGAGCCGTCATGTTTATAAATAGGTGTTGTGTGTTGTTTGTAAGTTTTGGAAGTTCCTTAGGAGAAATGCTGGTAGATTCTCTCCGGGAACTCCGCTAGCCAGTCAAGATGTATACTCTTTTGGTTTGAATGAATGAAATGAAAAGCTTCCGCTGATTCTGTGCCTACATGTCTATTTCGTTCTAATGAATCTGTACTATCCCCAAAGCTTCCATCTAGAACCGCCGCCGACCACGGGACCACAACCGGTAACAGTTGATGAATCACCTACGCTCATGAATTTTGGACGTTTGAGGGGTTTTATACATAAAACATCAAAAAATGGACAATCCACGGACATAATGTAAAATTGAAACCATAGGATTGTTAGAAACTGATTTTCAACCAGATCTGTGCAAAAATCATGTCGAAATTCAAAGAAAATGAAGATTCTGGATCGAAAAGACGTAATCAGTTTCGTCCGTACGAGTAAGACTCTCGCTCGTACGAGTGACAATTGGTCACTCGCACGAAGCTCCACTCATACGCAGCACCACTTGTACGAAGCGCCACACGTACAAAGTCCAGCTCGTACGAAGTGGTGACAAAAAAAGCATTTTTTTATCGTATTGATGATACGAGTGTCCAGAAAAAATTTGGTGATTACAAATTTTTTCGAGATTTAACGTCTAACTTGGCCTGTTTGGAGATACCGTCTAGAGCTTCAAAGTATAGATTTGATGATACGATCACAAAGAGATGAAGATTTTGGGGTAGTCACTGAGATCTGCGCAAAACATTGATCATCTGGTGTAGTGACTATTAATGGGCCTTAACGTTAAGTCAGCATTTGATCAAAACTGCAATTTTGGGAAATTATCCGCAAAATTTTGGTACCATATGCTGCAGTCGCGCTATAATCTTCATTCCCATAAGAAATCAAGACGTCAGAATTTGCAAAAATGAAGGGGAATAAAAATTTTCACGTATATGTTAAAATTCCAACATTTTTGAAATTCGTGACGCTTGCAACAGTATCCGGGTGGTTCTGACTGCAAATTATCTGGAAAACGCAAAGGATCGAAGATTCATTAGAGATGAGATAACGTTTATGTCTATTCACAAAATAGACTATACATTTGGAATGTGTGATCAAAGAATGTTCAGAATTTTCAGATCACGATTCAGATTGATGCTCAAGGGCTAACCACCTGATCCCCGATGTGGAAGTGGAAGCATAGATGACTGCCTATTATTAACTCTGCATTGCAAATGAAATATTTTTCAGTAATCGCCAGGAAACAAGGATGTCTTGTAGTTTCAGTGCCCCATTCCAGCGGAGATAGCTATATATCTATTAGTGTGACGAAAAAGAAAATAATGTGATTCTGATTACCAAAAAATGTTTCTCAGATTCCATGTGTTACCAGATAGTTTGTTTCTGATGATTTGCTGATTGAGAAGATTTTTGCGGATATTTATTGGTTTGAAGTTTTTCGGTGTGGTATTTCGAAGTTTCTATCAATTGCCAGTTGGGTTTTGAATATCGTAGGATTGAGCATCAGGGGAGTTTGCTAAACCGAACGCGGATATGCTTAATGTCAAAACGGAGAAGCTACATTGCTTAATTTGAAGTTGTTGATTATTCGAGAAAATTTGTAGATCAAGCAAATCAGAGGAGGTCTTGAACCATGCAAACAACGACCTGAAAATCAATTTTTGGAGAAAATTATTCCAGGGGGATGTTGTTTAACGTAGATAATGCAAACCCGGATCTTTAATCAAGGGGGAATTACGATGTCAACAGATACCTGATTGAAGTTGTAGAATATTCAAACATAGCTCTCAGATTTCAAGTTCAAGTTCAAGCTTCGATAGTGACGTCCAAGGTGGAAATTGTTGATGCACTTTATGGCCGTCACTGTGCGAATAGGCTAGACAGAGTGTATATTGAATATTGTATAGATTAGATAGGAACACACAGCCCAAGTGCGAACGAGTACTGGCTCGTACGAGTGACATGTGCCTCGTACGAGTGATAATGTGCTTCGTAAGAGTGACCCTGTTACTCGTACGAGTGATAACATCTCACTCGTACAAATGACCCTTCGTACGAGTGACAACATGCTCGCTTCGCACGAGTTGTCGTGTTTATAAATAGGTGTTGTGTATTCATTGTTTGTAAGTTTAGGAAGTTCCCTTAGGGGAAACGCTAGCGGATTCTCTTAAGGAACTCCGCCAACCAGTCAAGATGTATACTCTTTCGGTTTGAATGAATGAAATGAAAAGCTTCTGCTAATTCTATGCCTACATGTCTATTTCGTTCTGCCGAATCTGTACTATCCCCAAAGCTTCTGTTTAGAACCGCCGCCGACCACGGGACCACAGCATCCACGGGCTGGATTTGCATTCTCATTCACCAATTTTGGGCAGTTGTTTCTAAAGTGACCCATCTCGCCACAGTTGTAGCAAGAACCTGGTGGAAACGGGGGTCTAGCAAGGTTGGCTTGGGGTTGAACAGGGTTCTGAACAGCTTGTTTTGGGGCCGAACGACAAACGTTGGCTATGTGACCGAATCTTCCACACGAGGTGAATTGGCGACACTGTAGGTGAGCTTGATGGTGACCATTGCATTAGTTGCAGAACGGTGCAGTACCAGCATAGGGTTTCCTTGCAGGAGGTTGTGCTGGCTGGTTTTCAGTGTTCTAGTTGGGTTGTGCAACAACTCCAAAGTTCTGTGAAGCCTTACGCTTCCTCGACTTCTTGGAAGACTCAGCTTTGCTCACCTTTGTTTTCTCTTGAGTTGTCTGTTGGTGCATAATGTCTATTGCCTACGTCTAGGATATGTTAATTTTGTATATAGGGCTTAGAACGACATTTTGTATATGTTAATGTATATTTTATTTGTTTAGAAACTGACTCGTACGTGAGTCTATTACTCGTACGAGTGACACTTTGTCACTAGTGCGAGGCAACCACTCGCACGTGTCACACTTTGTTACACACTCTCCTGTGCTAGTCATGTCGACCTATAAATAGAGGATTGTTGTGTCAGACTAAGAACTCTAGTTGGTGTGGCGAAGCCTTGCTGAACTGTTTACTTACTCTGTACTTGTTCACGTATATCAATACAATCAAAGGCATTTAAGCAGTAGATCTCACTTGTTTGTTTGTCAAGCTCACTAACAATGAATTCCGCCTCTGTTAGTTGAGTCAGATCGGTCCAGTGCTCATCGGAGGAGAGCCAATCCCCCCTCACAAGTGGTATCAGAGCCTTGAGGCCTGATCTGCTGACAAACATCAAGTTTTTGCATACTACCAACAGTTTCAGATTTAGATTCACCAATGGAGCTTTCTAATTCTACACTTTCCCATACAGATCTCAGAATTGGACAAAATCATGGAAAAAATTGACTAGGATTTTAGGATATCACGTTAAAATAAATTTTAATCAATCCCTGACACTTTCAGATCTAAACTCGAACTTAATCATGTTAAAATTGGTAAAATTCATCCGTTTGGTGACCTAATTTGTTTCGTACGGGTAGAGAGACTACTCGCACGAACGACTGTCTGTACAATTTATGTAATTCGTACGAACGAGTAAACATAAGTTCTTAAAATCTACAAGTTAAAAGGTTAAAAATTGTGATTTGCACGAGGTATTCATTCGTATGAATAACTCATTCATACCAGCAAACATTTTCAATCGTACGAACATCTTGTTCGCACGAATATCCTCTTTGTACGAATCATCTTGTTCGCACGAATCTCTGGGTCGTACGAACTAATCTTGGTTGCTCGAACTGTTCTGTTATCCGCACGAAGAAATTTTATCGTTCTAATCATTTTTTCAATTGTGTGTTTTTAAAAGCTTTGTAGAAAAATGGTAGAAGAGTTTTATAACGCATTTGCTACATCAGCGGTCACAACTACTGCAGCTCAAAACATGAACCTCAAGAATGAGATGGGTATGATGACAAAGCCGCCAAAGTTGATGAACCTTGAAGACTTTGACAGTTGGAGTGAAGGTTTTATGAATTGGGTTCAGGCGAATCATTTACCTGCTGGTTTGCCATCGAAGAAAAGTATCAATCTCCTGTTGGGGAAAACGGTCTCGAAAAGACATTGGCTCAACTCTCGGATTTTGAAGGAGAGAATTTCATAAATGAGAAGAAAATGATGAACATTTTACAACAAGCTATCAAGGAAGACATATTGGCGCTGTTACAACATGATGATAACGTACAATCATTATGGAATGCTCTTCGATTGAAATTCCAAGGTAGCGCACAATTGCGAAAAGGGAAAAGGGTGTTGTTAAGTAAAGAATTTGACATCTTTACTTTCATCAAAGGAGAGACAGTAAAACAACCGACAGAAAGATACCGTCATCTGGTTGTGCAAATGAAGCGAATGGGAATCATAAAGATGAATGAAGAACTAGTTGATAAACTCGCAGATTCCTTACCACAAGGCGAATGGTCTGCCTACTTGACCATTTTGAAGAATGGAACCGAATATGGTAATTTCTCATTACCACGATTCAATGAGAGATTGGAGGGACACGAACTTGAGATGCATAAAATGGCGAATAACAAAGGCGCCCAAATGCAACAAGACGTTAATCTGTATTACAAAGGAAATTCTGCAGCTCAGATACAGTCTCCAAAGATCCAAACTGCCTTCAGCGCTTACAACACACCAAGCTCACCGTCAAATCAACACAGTGGTTTTCAATCATTTACTAAAGTCAATCCGAACACGTCTCCAAGCCCACAATCATCACATGGTTCGAGCAATCCCCAGATCAACCAGACCAGTCAATCTCATCCTACTCAAAGAGTTTTACAGTGCAATATCATTGTTGATTTCCAAAATGCACAAAACTTTGACGAGAAGACCGCAAAGCAACATATGTCGCTATTAGCTTCGGTTCTCGAATCTTGTGACAATCTTGTAGCAGGCAAAATTGGAAATTCAGAGATGACCAGAAAGGACTATGATCAGATTGATCCGGTCTAGATGGAGTTGATCGACATCAAATGGTGTATGGCATCTATCATTAGACGAGCACAACGCTTCATGGAAATCACCGAGAAAGAGAACTTGGAAGGATTAGATGGAAAACTTGGCTTCAACAAATCAAAAGTCATATGTTTCAAGTGTCATGAAAAGGGGCATTTTAAACGCGAATGTCAAAACAGAGAAGCTCAGGGTAATCAAAACCCATTTGCCGACGACTACTACAAGAAAGCCATCTATCATCGTCCTCATCCAAGAACAAGAAAGGTGCAAATTGAAGATAAACAACCAGAATCCAAAGACAAAGCGCTTGTCGTGACTCAAGAAGATGAAGGCTTTAACTGGAACAAGTACATCTCCATGAATGAGAATTTGGCGTTGGTCGCAGAAATCATCGAAGAACCTGAAAATTATTCAGAGGCATCTTTTGACGAATCTCCCGAAGACTACTATCACACATAGTCAAAAGAAGAGGAATTGTTAAACAATGCTTTTAAACATCTCTTGCCTAATGATATTTTGAAAACTTTTGCAGGTTATTTTGAGCTAAGCCATCAATCATCTTGTGAAGAAAGAAGAAGCTGGAAGTTGAAGCAAAGAGAGTTGATGAAGAGTTGGAAAAACCGACTGATGAGAGCAACAAAGCTTTTATGGCAAATGTGAATGAGGTAAATGTGTCGAAAAGTGAGTCTGTGATAGAAAAATCGTGCTTAAAATGCAACGAGCCATGCAGTGAATGTTCGGTAAAAGACAAACGATACAATGAGCTCAAATGTTTAACAGATAATTTGTCAAGTGACTATAAATCAACAAACAAAACTTATGGCAAATTAAGCAGATCTATTAAACATTATGAAAAAGTGCTCAGAGAAAATGACGGAACACTTTCAATGCCTAAAGCGATTGTGATGGACAAACAAATGGCCATTAACATTCACTTACACACAATTGCTGAGCTAAAAGGGAACTTGAGAAAATGAAAATAGAAACGGAACGGGTTAACAAATTGTTAATCAGTTATTCTACAAGTTCATACGTCATTGACCACATTCTACCAAAGATCGAAAGCAAAGAAGAATCTAAATATCATCAAAACAAAAGTGCAAGTTACGATTGTGTTCCACCACCCTTGTGGAATAGCTATGCTAGTGAAAAACCATCAGGGGTGGAAAAGGCACTCAACTTAAAATTGAAAAGTGAACAGTCAAACGACCTTCCTACGAACATTGATGTAACTTACACAAAATCTGAAAATGAATGTGATTCATAATGTGGTTAAAACCGTGGTTGAAAGTGTTTTGAAGAGTGAATCTGAGAAATCTGAATCGGATGTTGAAACATTGGAAACTAGTTTCAACACTGATCCAAACGTTATCGTTTACGAAATGCATGGATCTGATAAACTATATTCTGATGAAGATTTCCCAATCCAGAATGTCAATCTGGATCGTGTCGATAAATTATTCAAGCTTGTTGAGGTAAGCCATTCTGATTTAGAAAAATACGATGCAGCATTCTATTCTAAATCAAAATGTGTTTCCAAACCCTACCATTAGAGAAACAGAGATTATCCTGAAAATAGGAGAGTTGGTTTGGGTTTTCAAAAGAATAGCACAAACAACAAATTTCAAAAGTTAAACTTTACAAAGAAAGTTAACTTTGTTTTTGGAACAACTACTGAGAAAGAAAAAGAGATCATTGGTACACAATCCAATGATCAGTTTAAGAAAGAAAAAAAGAGTAGAAAAATAGTTTTGGATTCCTCTGTTCGAAAGGACAGCAGAACGTGCTACAAGTGTAAAAATGTTGGGCATATTGCACGGCATTGTTCATAAAAACATCCAAAACTTGTTTCTAACTCTATCAGATCTACCAAGGATGTGAAACAAAAGGAACCCTTGATTGTACCAAAATAGATTTTGAAAAGAAACATTGAATCAAACAAAAATGTTAAATCAATGATTCGACTTAATTCTAAATTTGAAATGGGTGAAACTTCCACCAAGAATCGTCAAAGTCAAAAGGATTCAAAGTTTTACTCAAAAAGGGAAAAATTGAAAACACAAACTTGGGTTGCAAAAATCAAACCATCTAAGGTAGAACTGATACAACCTGTTCCAATAAAAACCGAGCCTAAACAGAATGTCAAAAAAAGTTGGTCCGAAATTTGATATTCCAAACCCACCCAAGACCAAACAGGCTTGGGTTTCTTTGTTTAAATGGTTTCTTCCTCATGTGTGCAGGGGCTCCGCGATCTATCATATCAAAATGGATTATGGATGTGGAGCTTCCAGACACATGACTGGGATGCTTGCGTTGTTACACGATGTCAAAGCTATCCGAGGAGGTTACGTTGGTTTCGCTAGAACACAAGGTGGAAGAATTGTTGGAGAAGGTATTCTCACAAATGGAGTGGTTTCGTTTGACAAGGTGAACTACATTGCAGAGCTAGAGAACAATCTTCTGAGTATTTCGTAAATTTGTGATAAAAAGTTCATAACACACTTCAACGACAAAAATGCTTAAATCTAAAGCCGGGATTCAATATTTCTGAGGAGTGGATTCTTATGCGTGCTCCAAGAGAGAATGATCTTTATGTTCTTGATAGGAGTATTGCATCTACAACATCAAAGAAGGTTCAGTGCTTTGTGTCTAAAGCAACCGAGAATGAGTCTATCTTATGGCATAGGAAGATGGGGCACATTCATCTGAGAAAGATGAATTATCTAGTGCACAAAGACCTAGTGGAGGGTGTTAATCTGAAGAATTTCCAGTTATCTAATGATTGTCTGGGCTGTAAGAAGGGGAAACAATATAAGTAATCACACCCAAGAAAGCTTCCCAATTCTATCAAGCGACCACTAGAGAGGCTACATATGGATCTATTCAGGCCAGTAAACGTCAAAAGCGTTTCTGGAGATCTATATTGCCTGGTCGTTACAGATAACCGTGTGTTAACAGTCAAGCCTCACAACAAGACTTGTTTTGAGCTGCTAAATCAACAAAAGCCTAACCTTGCGTTACTGGAGCCTTTTGGATCACCGTGTACAGTATTGGACCCGGATGGTAAATTTGGAGCCAAATCCTTGGAAGGATTTTTTGTCGGTTATGCTACTCCACAAAAAGTCTTCTTACCGAGTCTGAACTAGGTTATTCTTGCACAGCATGTTGATTGTCAACGTTATACTACGCCTACGCAGAAACCTTGGGATCCATGGCTGTTCAACTATGAAGTTTTGTGGAATTCTTTCGACCTAGCAGACGTGCCATCTGAAGAAGAACTTGTTATGCTCTTTCAAAAGCATCAAATCTTTAATCAAGAACAAGTTACTAGATCGTTGGTGATTTCCCTGTCACTTCCTGTTAAAACTTCTGATATAGGTCCGAGCACCACTCTTCAAGAATCCGCCTCAGTACCAATTCTGAACACTGCTGAATCATCTACCCAACAACCGGCTAATGCCGACTCTGATCGTGAACCGACTTTTGATGATGGATGATCTAGTTCCAATGAAGGATCTGAACATATTGAAAGCTTCTTGAATGCTCAAGCTGATCAATCAAACGTATAAGAGGGGAACTATGTACTCACTTGGGATTGCGAAAGTGTTCTTGATCAACGAAAAAGCTCAAACGTGTCCTAGTGTGTCAGATAAATATGTTAGCGTGTCGGGACTACAAACAGGAGATCAGATAGAATGAAGTCTTATAAACCAAATGAGTGTTGGAACTCATGTGATATGGTTTAACAAACTTAACATTCTGATTTGGAAAAGATCCTAAGTGCTTTTGATCCATTATGACTCGTTAAGGTAGTTTATGCTACGTTAACGGGTTATTAGCGTAAACGCGTGATCGGATGGTTAAACATGTCCTATGATAAGTCTTAAATGCCCAAACATGTTTGAAAATTTTATAACATCACTTTATATGTCAAAAATTTGGTTAAATGTGTTTAAAATGGATTTATGCGCAAAAGGGCATTTTGGTCATCATTTTTTAGGAACATAGAAGTAACTTATCATAACACTAACCAAACGACATGACCATAAGGTATAACCTGAGTAGGTTATTCCCTATACAACTATGGTCATAAATATGTATTTGGTCGGATCCTAAGATCGCCAAACGGGTCAGATTCGAAAGTCAAAGCGGTGGTCAAGACCGCTCGACTTACGACCCTAAATAAGCACTAAACTAGAAGTGAGGAGTTAGACATGTCAAAATATGTCTAACTAAGTTTATAAAACTAATTTGGTATTAAAACTTGGTTTTGATACCCGAAAATAGTTTTGTCGTAAATGCACATCATGAGGATTTTTGACCTAAACTTTGACTCGTCACTTCGACTAGTAAATGTGGTAATCAGAAGGTGAAATCGTTAGGGATTATAACCTTCGTGATTATGATCATGTTACAAAGTTCAATTGAACTTTGACTTGACCAAATATGGCCAGAACCAAAAATCAATCACGAAGCCAAACTGTTCGACTTTTAACTCAAAATAGCTAAAAATAATGAAAGAACTAGGAAGAGTACTTACTCATGCTGAAGAACATTTTCGGAACTCAAGATAGAAGGCTTCCAAAGGCTGGAAACAAGCTCCAAGAAGGATAGAAGGAAGAACTTCACACTTTGCTTTGAAGTGTTTTGAAGTGGTGTGAAAAACAAACTTGAAGGATCATGGGGTATTTATAGTATTTTAGGATCAAGAAGGTGATGACAAGTGTCCTCAAGTGTGAATTAGTGTCCTAACATGTGTCAACACCAAATTAAGTGTGGCACAATGAGTGCTAGGTGTCAAAAATTGGAGCTAGGTAGCAAACTTGGTGAAGAAGCAAAAATCTTTATTATTTTTTTGATATTTTTGGCCCTTGGACTTATATTTTCACTTGTTTGTCATTTTTAACCCCTTTAACCTAATATTCAGGTTATATACAGGTGTTAAGACATGTGTAAATGGGATCAAAGCCCGAAAATGTCGTGGATATTGGTTTGTTTTGGCTGTACGGTTACGCGTTTCACAAAAATGCGTAAAACGCTTTAACGAACACGAAAATGATCGAAATTGTGCAACGACTGACATTTTTGCATTCTCATCAATAAAACACAAGATTTTATTAAATAAAAAATATTTGGATTGATACACATGGTTCGTATCTTGAATACAGACCAACAGACTTTCGCAGTTTGACAATAATAGTCCATGGACTTGTATAAGCCTGTTTTTATCATATCTAACCCTTCAAAACTTATATCTAAGTTATGTAAAGGGTATTTAGCGTATGTGTAGCTTATGTCCTTCTTTCAGAGTGTATGCCTATTTAAACTGATTGGGTTTGACTGTTAGTTAACGAATTACTTCCACAAAAATTTTGAGGGTTCGAAATCGTGCAAGAAATTGAAATTGTGCAAATGTCTTAGATAATTTTACAAATTTCGGAAATAAAACATAGGGTTTCATTGAATACGAAATTGTTTGTAATTGTACAATGATTGAAAGGCACAAATGCCACAATTTTCCTCTAGATTTCTTCAGCAACCATCATCTTTGGACTTTGAAGATCCGTTTTCCATCATCGATAGTCAAAACTAAGATAGAAACCAAATCTTTTTTTGATTTTTCCAAAGTTTTATGCTAAAACACACTGAAAATCTATTTGGTTTTTTCTAAAATGAAATGCAATAACTATGTACAAACATATTTACAAACATATTTTTGTGAGTTTGTGTTAGAGGATCATATTAGTTTATGAGACAAATCACCAATATCGTCGATCTTGAAAAACTTTATGTTTTAAACAAATTCACTTAGATTGTCAGTATATTGATCCACTAAAACCTAAACATTGCTCAACTGCTTCGAAATACATTAATTAGATGTCTTAGAACTTGATTTAACAATGTTCCCACCTTAGAATATACTCCCGTATCAAGATTCCTTGGATTTCATCTTATTGTAAGAATATATCTAATTGAAATCTGTATCTGGGTTATGTGAGACCTTGAGAGCTCAGGTTAGTACCACCATACAAGCAAATAGATGAAGGCTCGACTTAAAAGTGGTGTTCCAGTTAGGAATCTTTTGACTACAATTGTTAGATCTTTTGATACTTTCAATTTTGTGCAGTTTTCGGGCTTAAAAGCAAAAGTATTCAACAAGTTCTAGGCATTGCTGACGCAAATCAGAAGAACTTGTATAATACCCGAGATATCAATTATCTATAAAGACCTAGTATCTCAGAATCTAGCAATCTCTCAAACGAAATTTTTGTGTACTAAGACCATATATCCTGGAGATGTTAAGCTACTAATTAAGAAGTTTTTCTTTACGTTTATATCTCATAAACAATCTACTGAATGTGCGAAGCCTACTGGTACATTATCAGTGAGACTTGTTTAAACATTTTGACACTAGATTTCCTTAGCATACTGTGATATTCCACCAATGTACTATCATTTCCACTTTTACACGAAAACTTCTTTTTTGTCTTTTTCATGTTTTTGTACATTTTTTAATTTTTATATGTTTTTGTAATTTCCACAATTTTTCTCCCCCTAAAATCAAAAACATATTTTTGGATTTTTGTTTTTAAAGAAAAAAATTCTAAAAACTATAAACTATGACAAACCGATGAGGATCGCGTCAACTCGTCATCCGCATCGAATTCAACTTCTTCCAAAATCCCCCCTGATGTCAGATTTTTCAACCCGTTAAGTTTCAAAATATATCTAAATGTAGGTCTATCAAAAGCTTTGGTGTAAAAATCTACCTTTGTTCATCAGTGTGGATCTTTTCAATTCTAACCAACTTTTTCTCGTAGCAATCACGGATAAAGTGGTGTAGAATTTCAATATATTTAGTTTTAGAGTGTTGAACTGGGTTTTAGTTATGTTTATTGCAGCCTCGTTATCTACATATATGGGCGTATCAAGAAATTGCAATCCATAGTCTCTCATATGTTGTTGTATCCACAGTATTTGGGAACAAAAATTGGAAGCTGAAACGTATTCTGCTTCGCAGGTAGAGAGAGCGACCGTGGTTTGCTTCTTGCATTGCCACATTACAAATCGTTTGCCAAAGAACTGGCAACCAGTAATTGTAGATTTAGCATTTAAACGACAGCAACTGAAATCAGAATTTGAATATCCAGTGAGGTTGAAATCAGCGTTCCCTGGATACCACCAGACGATGCTTGGGCAACCCTTTAAATATCGAAGAATCCGCTTAACGATCAGCATGTGAGACACTCGTGGACTAGATTGATATCGAGTGCAGAGGCATGTCGGATACATGATATTCGGCCTTGATGTTATGAGCTACATTACAAATCCAATCATCAATCGATATAAGGTCTCGTTAATTAACTCCTTTCTCAACTGCTCCAATGCCGTGGTTTAGTGTAATGGGGTTGATAATGATGATGTACTCGTCATATCGAATTTCTCTGATACATCATGCACATACTTCGTCTAATGAATGAAGATTCCATCAGGTAACTGATCGACCTGAAGTCCCAAGAAGAAAATCATTTCTCCCATTGAACTCCTCTCGAATCTCTTTGCATGACTTTCCCTAAGTCTTTACACAGCTCTTCATTCGTCGAACCAAAGATTATGTCATCCACATAGATTTGTACGATAATCAGATGCCCATCTACTTCCCGTGTAAAGAGGGTACTATCTATTGTTCCTCTGGTGAGACCGTTCTCGAGAAGATGTTGAGTAAGCGTCTTGTACCAGGCTCTCGGGGCCATATGTAAACCATATAACGCCTTATCAAGTAGGTAAACCTTTTCTTTGTGCATTGGATCGACAAACCCCAGCAGGTTCCAACGTACACCTCCTATTCACCTTTCCATTTCCGCGGATTTCATGTCTAATTGGTACACCTTGAACTCTCTCCATGACGCAAACGCCAGGGAAATGCGGATAGCTTCTAATCGTGCAACAGGAGCGTAGACCTCTGTATAATCAATGCCTTCTTGCTGGTGAAAACTATGACATTTGTACATTTTTAGTCATTGAACAATTCTAGAACATTTTCATATTTAATAAAATCTTGTGTTTTATTTGCGAGGGAATGTATATTTATCAATCATTATACAATCCCAGACATTTTTATTCAATAAAATCTTGCATTTTATTGGTAACAATGCAAAAATGTCAATCATTGCACAAATTCGGTCATTTTCATGTTCAATAAAGTTTTATACTTTATTTATGAAACATGTAACCGTACAATCAACGAACCGACATCCACGACATTTCCTGACAAAATCCAAGTTACACATGTTATGACGCCTTTATATAACCTAAATATTAGGTTAAGAGGGGTTAAAAATGACAAAACGCGACAATACAAGTCCATGGGCCAAAATTGTCAAAAAAAAAGTTTGCTTTATCACCAAGTTTGGCCACCTATCTCCAATTTTTGATAGCTTGCACTCATTTTACCACACTTGATTTGGTGTTAACACATGTTAGGACACTAATCCACACTTGGTAATACTTGTAATCACCTCCTAATCCTAAAACACTATA
This sequence comes from Scalesia atractyloides, assembly GCA_947069175.1. NCBI lineage: Eukaryota > Viridiplantae > Streptophyta > Magnoliopsida > Asterales > Asteraceae > Scalesia > Scalesia atractyloides. The sequence continues at coordinate 36,679,728 of CAMTDV010000022.1, read as the reverse complement.
AATACCCTTTGATTCATCTTTTTTTTCACACCACTTCAAAGCAAAGTGTGAAGTTCTTCTTTCTATCCTGCTTGGAGCTTGTTTCCAGCCTTTGGAAGTCTCCTATCTTGAGTTATGAAAGTGTTCTTCAACACAACTAAGTACTCTTCCTAGCTCTTTCATTATTTTACCTATTTTGAGTTAAAAGTCAAACAGTTTGGCTTCCTGTTTGACTTTCGGTTCTGACCATTTTGGTCAAGCCAAAGTTCAAATTGAACTTTGCAATGTGATCGTAGTCACAAAGGTATTAATCCTTTGCAATTGCACCTTCTGATTACCATGTTTAGTAGGCGAGATGACGAGTCAAAGTTTTAAGAGTTAAAAGTAAAAAAAAATGTATAAAAATGCATTTTTCAACGAAAACGTTTTTAGGTATTAAAACTTAAGGTTTTGACACCAAATCAGTTTTATAACATTATTAGACATGTTCAAACATATCTAACTCGTCATTTCTAGTTTAGTGCTTATTTCTTAGTCATAAGTTAAGTGGTTTTACTGTAACGCTTCACATTTTCATACTTTCCTTTATAAAGCATATCCGTATTGCTATTTTTAGAAACTTGTAGTCGTATTATACTCATATTCGTTACCAACTTTGAAACTCGAGACCTTGATCATAAAAAAATTCCTACTTTATAAACACTCGTTATACATACAATCAATCATTCAAATACCTGTTTTCATGCAAGCCAAACACTTATTATATGTGCAAAACTCTTACGTTACAACTTTATGCTTGAAATACTTGAAAATTGGCTAAAATACAAGAAAATAGCCCCAAACCAACACATTCATGCGAGTTGAACCCACTTCGCATATTTTATTTATGTTGGGAGTCTTGGCTACCCTAATTAAGTTCCACACCTCACTTGAACATATTTTATTTATGTCATTCATGACCAACCGGGTTTATCAACTTTGTTGATAAACTTTGTGCTTTGGTGAGTCATATAACGAGGTATTCATACCCCCATGCTTGACAGCTATGACATAATTGTTAGACTTTGGATATAACTAAATACTATAAAATACCTACTTTCTCCCTTAGTCAAGTTCCTAATATTGACCTAGTCATGGTTAACTATTATAAGGTAGAACTAAACTGCCTTGTCCCTAAAATCTCGTTCAACAGAACTTATTGTCGGAACGGGAGCTAAAACGAGCTAAAATTCCTTGAAACAGACCCTTTGCACGAAGTGAATCATCACTTCACAAGAAGTGGTCACTTCATACGAATTGGCATCTTTTTCCCGTTTACCTTTCGTACCTTCTGTTTTCGAATCTACAATCCCCACCAACTCAGAATACTCACACAACTCCATCCCCTCATGTTGAATGGCCTCGTTTGTAACATTTGTAAAAAAATGAATCCTAAAACCCGACCCATTTTTGTAAATCGATCCGTTTTCATATTCCACGTAATTTTGTTTAATGTTTAAGCAATAAAATGTCTTGGATTCTATGTTTTGATCGTACATGTTATCATATCTAGTGATTTATAGTCTTATACATGTTTTAGACAACCTTGTAAATTCATTTCCATGTATTTTGAAGCAACCCTCCATATCTCTAAGGTTTAAAACTAAGGTTTCCTTAAGTTAATCAAAAAATTTGGAGACTTCATGAACATATCTAGCGCATCATATCCTAACCTTCTTATCATCCAAACTTCATTATATACATGCCTTAAGATAAGACATTGTGTTTTGGAGGGTTTAGATGTAAATGATAGCAAGTAAGAAGCTCTACATGTCGTATTCTTAGTTTTGTCATAAGATGACTTTCAGGTGACTTACTTGCCAACTTTTCTCGATCCTTGAGCTTCATTCTGGTCCATTCAAAGCTCCAAGATATACTTGGTTACTAAGGATCAAGTAGGTTCAAATGGTGCATAAAACTAAGCTCCAGTGTAACGATAATCATAAACACAAGTTTTAGAACATAACTCTCGACCCGCATCAAGACCAAGGTTTAAGCCCAATTCTCGACACCATGGATGTTGGACTACTCTATGCCATATGATAGCACTCTGAAAATAATGAACATAGGCGAAAACCATGCGTGAAACGGAGTTATAACGAAGCGGGAATCATGAAAACAAGTTTGGTGTTTGTTGCTGATTTGAAAGACGCGAAAATCTTATTTTAAAGTCATCCCACATCGCCCCAATCACCATTTTGTGCTCCATTTCACACTATAAATACCCTTGCTTGGTTCTTTATAGCTTGTCACTCCTAGTTTGAGTATAAACAAGTGGAATAACCAAATTTGGTGGCTCCACAAGCACAATACCCCTTTGGGTGTGGTGTAGTTTTTATTTCCGCTTTCGACGAGGAGGTGCTGTCCTTCAAGCTCTTCTCATTTTGTAAAGTTCTTCTTCAAGCTAATCTTCATTTATTTCTTTCTTTCTTATTTTAATTAGTTTCGTTTAGGTTCTTAGTTAAGGAGCATTAGGCTCGTTAAGGTAGCCTAGTTTAGGCTCGCCTTTAGGCTTGGCGTAGCCTTGTAGAGGCTCGTTAGGCTCAGCGAGTCTAACATATCATGTTTGTTCATTTAGCTATGCCTAGCATAACATTTACCCTTTTCTTGTTGCATTCGTTTGCCTAGCTTAAATCATGCTTATCAATTGGATTTTCTCCTTCTTCTCGTGCGGTTTTTCACTAAGGATTAAAAACGCAAACACGATGAGTGAATTCTTACAAACTTCCCCTTTTTATTCATGTTTTGGTGTATATCATGTGTCGTTTATTTATATCGTTTATTCAAACACTTGTGCTACTACCAATATATGATCTAACGTGTTATGTAATATATGCTTTATTGTTATATGTGGTTATATTTTCTCATATCAGTCAAGCATTCAATTAGGTGGTTATATTTTCTCATTTTAGTCAAGCATTCAATTAGGCCCATCGGTTACTCGTTGGATACGAGTAGAGCATCGTGTTGCCTAATTAGATCGGTTTCGTTTAATTGAGCCTTGATCTCACAACTCATCATTTATCATGCTTATATGTACATTGCTAGATGTTTATGTGGTTTGTGGATATTTTACAAATATGTTTGCTCATATTTGGTTTATGCACATTTTTATTAAATTAATCAATATATCATTTCTTTCAAAGGTTTAAACAAGATTCACTCACCAACCTTTATTGACCCAAAAACCAATTTTACACATGATACAAATGAATAGGTACGAAGAGAAGATTGGACATAGGATGGGCCTTAGTTAACAAGAAACGGATTAGTGCAATATACTTGTTATAAACATCATCTTGTGTTTGTAATTGTTTATGTAAATTATTTGTATTGTGAGACACTTGATATGAATTAATGAATATTTAAAACAAGTAATAGCAAGTCATAAGCTCTCGAGTTAACCCAATCATGCTGCGATCACCTATTCCGCTGCGGGTCGGGGTGTGACATATTGGTATCAGAGATATTGACTTTAGGGATATAGAATAGGTTATTAGACCCTTAGAACCTATACTTTAGTCAACTAGGACCTATGTGCTTATGTGATATCATGTTTTGTTTGACTTATGATTTGCTATTGCTCACACATTTAAATTCCTTTCATTTCACACACAAACGCATGCAAACACTCTATTTGTTACTTGATTATGTGATACGTGCAATGTGTTATAATTATGTCATGAAGTCTACATATATGTTACATATATACATTTCACTCCACCTGAAATGTACCATATGAAACTTATGAAACCCTAATTTATAAGTTCTTGATTTACTTTAAATTTTTAAAACATTTCTCTCGATTTTCCAAATACTTATTTTTATGTTATTCAAACTTTTATGATGTTTTGTTTTTTCGTTTTCAAATCTCATCAAGGTGAGTTCATGTGACGGGCATGTAGTAACTGGACGGGTTCGAGTACTGGTAGTCGGGACATCCTGTCTAGGATTGGCATTCGTATAAATTGGAATTAAAGGACCAATTTGCCTACCTGGGACATCTGATGAGAGTACAAAGGACCTATTAGGACAAAGCATGCCACACCAAACGTCGTGTGAACTAACCCCACTTTGAGGTGTCACCGTGTCCACACCTGGATGCACTCTGACTTCCATACGTTACATTCATATTTCTCGATTTTCTCCGGGTTTTAGTGTACGTTACCAGGCTAAAACATGCGAACCATACGAAAGCCCGGTAATCATGGGGGCCCACATGATTACGAAGGTGAAGTATGGTGGCATGCAAGGCCATGATGAGTAAAGCCCAAGAACACTTTTACAGTGTTGTGTTATCATAAGTTATTGTTTTCAAATACACCCCAAATTCATTTTATCATATGTTTATATATATATCTATATATATTCTTTCGCATCCCTGCTAGCAAATCCATCAACAGAATCTCACAATCTCGTTTGCGTAAATTCCTATAGATGTCCTCTAGACACCTTCGCGGAGGAAAAAGAACCGGAAACTCTGGTAAACGCATGGCTGCCCAAATTGCCAAGCAAATGGCTGCCATGATTCCTAACATTGTGATCCAAGTTCAACAAGCCTTCGCTAATAACCAAGTCAACTAAGTCAAACCAAACCCTGTAAATGCTCCCGCAACTACATCCAAGTGCTCCTATAAGCACTTCAAGTCTTGCGACCCCCCAAAATATGAGGGAACATAAGGGATCACTGCACTTCTTTGATGGTTCGAGGAAATGGAAAGCACCTTCCTAAACTGTGATTGCCCTAATGATCGAAAGGATCCTTATGCTACCGGCCGCCTCGTTAGAATAGCTCTAACCTGGTAGAACGCTGAAAAGGGTCGAAGAGGGGCTGACGCTGTTGTGGCCCTAGCCTGGGAACAACTCAAGGAACTAATGACTTAATGGTTCTGTCCTAGGAGTGAGATCAAGAAGTTGGAGGATGAATTCTACTCTTAAAGCAAAATGATGGAGACCACATGGCCTATAACAAACGTTTCCTCGAGCTAAACCAATTGTCACACCCCGGATTTCCAACCCGAAATCCATACACCGGTGGGCCGGGTGGGGAGTATCGTGACATAAGTTGATAATCATCATAGTCAATTAAACACAGCACAGCGGAAGTCTTGGAGTGAAATTACTATTACAAACCGAATGTTCAAAAATACAAAATAATATACCAGCTTGTAATAGAAGATCCACAGGCGGATCATAAATTGTACAAGGAAAGAATACAAAACAAACTTTGGGCAGATTTAGGATTTGCAAGATCCTCTATCACTACCGAGCACTTCCGGCCTATTTTTGTATTGTACCTGCATATTAGTCTTTTGAAAATACGTCAGATTTCGCTGGTAAATACACCCAACTGACTCATTTTGAAAACATTTCGAAAATGTTTTAAGTGCGTATCAGCACCAAAAATCTTTTTATAACTTGGGTTAATTGACCGTCCAACCTTGTTAACAGATTTACATGTTTTTCATACATACGGGGCTCGACAAGAAAACTGAGACACAATTGACATACACACCACTTTGGACTCACGAAGGGGTCAATTCCTCCCAACCTTGTGGAAATGCATAATTGAGCGTCTATCGGGTGTATGCCTACACCCGCGCTAAAGTCATGGCCATTTCGATTGTAATGAGCCGAGGATATCTAGGACACGGTAGTTAACCCCCGATGTTTAAATTATCAAACAAAACTGATTAAAACAGAATATGCAGATCTCTATTCTGAACCGGCGTTCGATTAATCCCATTTCCATCCAAGCGGTAATAATTTACCGTAACCCAAGCCCGTATAGGGGAAATAAGTCGAGAGTATTTACCTGAGCTTTTCTTCTTTAATTTTTAATAACTCAGGCATACACAAAAAGGACTAAGTGCAGATAACATTTATCGGCAAGTCTCTAGTCTGGATTATGGCATAAACTAACCAATTAAATACTAAGGTCTTATTTAAGTCATAGACTTATACCGACTAGTGTAGGTGATCAAAACGTATGAAGCTAGATTAAACGATGATTGGATAGAATGTAGTTTAATCCCAACAAGTACCTTGACTTGTTTAATATGGTTAAACTATTAACATTCTGGATTTTGAGATTTAAATGACAAGGTTAAACCTGTTTCGATTAAGTTCCGTAAAATAGTTACATATACGTAACCGTGCGCATATTAGCGATATCGGGTAAACGGATAAGTCATGGACAAGTTCCATATGCCATTCTACTTTAAATAAGTTAAGATATCAGTAGGATATCAACTTGTATGCCCGTTAAGGTTTTAAAACGAAATTATGCCTTATAAGGGCATTTTGTTAATTTTATGCCATAATAAAGGAACTTTAATATAATTTAATGTTATAGTCATAAGTATTCTGGAAAAATATTTTATTTATAATATAATATCAGTAGAATGTTAATTATATGTGTAAATATTCCTTTATGACCAAACTATGCACCGAAGGGGCATTTTGGTCATTTTACACATAGTTTATAATTTATTTGGAATTCTGAATTTATAACATGTACATACTGTAAATATGTTTAAAATAAGTTTTAAAATCAGTAGATAACAAGCCTTGGTCCATTAATATGGTTTAAAACCATACTATGCACCGAAACGGTGCTTATGTCGTAATATGACGTCATTAAGTGATGTTTACGAAAACTGATGTTATAGTCAGTTAAAAATGTTTAAAATATGTTATTTAGTATAACATATCAGTAGGTAAATGATTTATCTTGAAAAGTTTTGATTAAAACTATTTTAAAAGCCACAGGGCTAAAACCGTCATTTATCGACATAGTTTAAGGACTTGTTTAAAAACTCACTTTATAACTTGGTTTAAATCACAAATATTCCTACTTATAATATTACATCAGTAGAAAACTCATTCAGGTTCATTACCATTTAAAACCTTGTTTTATGCAAAAAGGACATTTTGGTCAAAGATGGCATAATTATGGAACTTGCGCATAAACTTGGATTCTGATTATGATCATGTAATATAACCTTAGAGGGTTATGCTACATAATATTATGATCATAATGCAACTTTAGATCAGTAGGTAACTAATCTAAATCGGGTCAGAATCGAAAGTCAAAGCAGAAGTCAAACTTCACGACTTTCGGTTGCGAACCGGCCCTAAACTGAAATTGACGAGCCGAACATGTTCTTACATGTTCTAATAATTATTACCAACTTGTTTAAGTGTCAAAATTGGCTTCATAATATATATAAGATCATTTTATGATTTTTCTGAAAAATAGCATGTTTGACTTTTTAATACCATAACTTTGACCCGTCAATTGGTCTAGCAAACGTGATCTTTAGGAGGTGTCCTTTTTAGGTACTAACACCTACCTTATTACGATCACTTAGCCATGTTCATTTCGAACAATGGCTGGACCATAATGGTCTTAACCGAAAGTCAAATCGTTTTTCGTAAAACACTTGACTTTTGGCTATAAAAGCCTATAAACAAAAATGCAATAGCAAGGAACACTTACAAGAGGTTCCTACAATGCAATAGAACTAAGTTGGATGCTCCTTTCAGCTAGGAACTTCCAGAGGAGGGAGAAGAGTGATTTAATGAGAAAGGTGCAAGTTGGAATGAGAACCTATGCACCTATTTATAGTTGGAGAGCTCAAAGGAGGTGAAGCCAGGTGTTTAGGGGAGTAAGAAGATGCTTACAAGTGTCCCAAAATGTGGCATAGCAGTTTAGAGAAGCCATGGTTTCGTTTCAATGGTTTTGGAGCTTTGCTTGGTCTCTAAACAAATTTTCTGCGTCAGTCCTGTTCTCGCGGGGCGCGAGAGCCCCAAGCCAGGTCTCTCGCGGCCCGCAACCGCCCCATGGCCAGGTTCAGAATTTGACACTTTTAACCCCTTAGTTATTAAAGCTTCTAAAAACCTTTTAAAACACCTTTTTGGCACTTTTAGCCCTCCGTAGCCAATACTTGGCATACCCGGGATTATTCCCTGACATTGTCGAGCTCTCGGTTCGTTAAAAGGTCACTCAGAGGTATTAATTAACATGTTGACACTTTTAATCCCTCCATTATCCAACTTTCACATATTTACAAAATTGAACTCTCTCGTCCAACAAATGGCACGTATGAGAGTTTAGGACTTCACAAAGGATAACTCAGAGGCTTATGATAAGCATGTTATCCCGATGTCACTCAGAGGCTGTTATTTATGCATGTTGACATCGGATCGTCACTCAGAGGCTCAGATTGAGCATGTTGACGCCTTTAGTCTTTATTGGTCTTTAACAGACTATATTTAATAATACAACACGTGTTACTATACTATTGTACATGATTTTACAGGGTGTTACATCCTCACCCCCTTAAAAGAAATCTCGACCTCGATATTTTATTTAAAAAGATGGGGGTACTTTTGTCGCATAGTGGACTCAACCTCCCATGTATACTCGGGACCTCTAAAGGCGTCCCACTTAACCTTTACTATAGGTATCATTTTTCTTTGGGCTTCTTAACCTATCGATCCTCGATATCAATTGATTTCTCAATGAATCTCAGGTTTTCATCTATTTGCACATCTTCGTGTGACACTTTTAGCGACTCATCGGCTAGACATTTCTTAAGGTTAGATAGGTGGAATACATCATGAATTCCACTAAGCTCCTCTGGCAACCTGAGCTTATAAGCTACAGTGCCGACACATTCGATTATCTCAAATGGTCCAATATATCTGGGGCTCAACTTGCCCTTCTTTCCAAAATGCATCACACCTTCCAGGGTGATACTTTCAGCATGACTTTGTCCCCTACTTGGAACTGAAGAGGTTTACGCCTCTTGTCAGCATAGCTTTTCTGCCTATCCCTGGCAGTTTTGAGACGATCACGGATTTGCATAATCTTTTCCGTGGTCTCCAGGACAATCTCAGGTCCTGATAGTTGGGCCTCCCCAACTTCTGCCCAACGTACGGGCGTTCTACATCTTCTCCCATACAAGGCCTCAAAAGGAGCGGCCTTGATGCTAGTATGATAACTGTTATTGTAGGAGAATTCTATTAGGGGTAAGTGGTCATCCACTTCCACCTAAATCAATCACACATGCCCTAAGCATGTCTTCCAGTGTCTGGATAGTACGCTCACTTTGACCATCAGTCTTCGGATGGTAAGCCGTACTAAAGTTCAATCGTGTGCCTAAATATTGTTGGAAACTTTTCCAAAAGTGAGATGTGTATCTAGTATCTCTATCAGATACAATAGATACTGGCACACGTGTAGGGACACTATCTTGTCCACATATAACTTAGCCAATTTATCTGAATTATACATCTCTTTAATTGGCAAGAAATGAGCTGACTTAGTCAGCCTATCCACTATGACCCAAATAGTGTCATTTCCACTTTTGGTCTTAGGTAACTTGGTAATCAAGTCCATAGTTACAATTTCCCATTTCCAAGTGGGAATTTCAAGTTGTTGTAGAAGTCCTGACGGTTTCTGATGTTCGCTTTAACTTACGAACACGCAGACACTTAGCTACATAAGTGGCTATGGATTTCTTCAAACTCATCCACCAATAATTCTTCTTCAAGGCTTGATGCATCTTGTCACCTCCCGGGTGAACCGAGTATCTTGAATTGTGCGCTTCTTGGAGGATTAGATCTCTAAGTCCTCCAAAGATTGGAACCCAAATTCTATCATTAATTCTTAGAATCCCATCAATTCCAGGGGTTAATTGATCAACAGTTCTGCCTAATCCCTCATTAGGAATATTAGCCTCTAATAGGGCTTGTTTCTGCACATCTAGTAGCTTCTCATTCAAGCTATTTCTGAGCTCAATGCTCTTGACGTTAATCCTAATAGGTTTAACATTTTCCATGCGACTTAAGGCATCGGCAACTACATTTGCCTTTCCTGGATGGTAGCAAATCTCACAATCATACATTAAGAGTTTCCATCCAACAGCGTTGTCGCATGTTCAATTCCTTCTGATTGAACATATGCTGGAGACTTTTATGGTCTGTGTATATAACAAACTTTGTGCCATACAAGTAATGTCTCCACAGTTTTAGTGCAAATACAACGGCACACAGCTCCAAATCATGGGTGGTGTAATTCTTTTCATGCACTTTCAATTGTCGTGATCATAGGCAATTACCTTGCCATTTTGCATTAGCACACAGCCCATACCGGTGTGTGATGCATCACAATAAACAACAAAATTCTCAATACCCTCAGGTAGAGATAACACAGGAGCGTTGCTCAACTTGTGTTTAAAATCTCAAAAGATTCTTGTTGCTTTGGACCCCAATTATACTTAATATTCTTACGGTCAAGGAAGTTAAAGGGGTGGCTATTCTTGAAAAGTCTCAATGAACCTCCTATAGTAACCAGCCAATCCCAAAAAACTACGAACCTCCGTTGGGGTCTTGGGCACTTCCCAATTCATTATGGCCTCAATTTTGGTGGGATCCATTTAGATACCATGCTCACTTACCATGTGTCCAAGAAATTGGACTTCTCTAAGCCAAAATTCGCATTTAGAGAACTTTGCATAAAGTTTCTCCTGCCTTAATAATTCTTGGATGCACCGAAGATGCTTCTCATGATCATCTTGATTACGAGAATAGATAAGTATGTCGTCTATGAAGACAATGACAAACTTATCTAAATACGGTTTGCAGACTCTATTCTTGAGATCCATGAATGTTGCCGGTGCATTTGTGAGCCCAAAAGGCATCACTAAGAATTCAAAATGACCATAGCGGGTCCTGAAGGCTGTCTTAGGAACATCTTCACTTCTAACCTTCAGTTGATGATATCCTGATCTTAAATCTATTTTAGACTAGTAATAGTTCCTTGAAGTTGGTCGAATAAATCATCGATCCTGGGGAGAGGATATCCATTCTTACTGGTTAGCTTGTTCAGCTCCCGGTAGTCGATGCACATTCGCATCAAACCTTCTTTCTTCTTTACAAACTGAATAGGAGCTCCCCAAGGTGAGGAACTAGGCTGAATAAAGCCTTTCTCCAAGAGTTCGTCCAATTGAACTCTTAGCTCATTCATTTCGGTTGAAGCTAGCCTATATGGAGCTCTAGCTATGGGTGCTGATCCTGGTATAATGTCTATTCTGAACTCCACTTGCCTATCTGGAGGTAGGCCTGGTAATTATTTAGGAAAAACATCGGGATACTCCGAGATAACTGGTTGATCTTCAAGGTTTGGATTTGGTTCATTTATGGTAACTTGTGCCATATAGATGACACAACCTCTTCTCAAACACTTGGATGCTTTATATAATGACACCTTGTCCGGCAATCCATAGTGTGAATCTCCAGGGATGGTGATCATTTCACCAGATGGGGTTTTGATTTCGATGAGCTTTTTATCACAGGAAATGCGGGCTTGGTTATGAGATAACTAATCCATGCCTAAGACAACATCGAACCCCGCCAATTTCATTGGCAATAGAGAGATAGGGATGGAATGATTCTTAATGAATATAGAGCATCCATCAAGAATGGAAGAAGCAATTTCTAAGGTTCCATCGGCGAGTTCTATCTCATAAATTTTGTCTAGAGTTCTTATGGGTAAGTTTAATAGTTTACTAAACTTATGGTCAACAAATGATTTATCTGCACCCGAATCAAAGAGAACTCTAGCATAAATATCACTAATAGGGAAAGTACCTGTTATGACGTTGTTGTCATTAACGGCCTCCCTGGCATTCATTTGAAAGGCACGGGCATTTCCCTTCTTGGCCTCTCCAGGCTTTGCCTCATTACTTTTGTGTTTCTTGGGGCAATTGTATGTTATATGCCCTTTTTCATTGCAGTTATAACCAACTGCATCCTTGAGATCCTTACAATCTAAGGTCTTATGCCCTTTTCTCTTGCAGATACCACAGGGTTTGGTTTGTAGATTTATACTACACTATCCCCAGTGCCTATATTTACAATTCTTGCATAAAGGTTTGTCAGTAGACACGTGCTGGTTCTTCTTGAACCCGAAATTTCCTTTCTTCTTAAATCCTTGGGGGTTATTATCCTCCTGTTTCCTCTTTCCGTCAGTTTCAGTCCTAATTGACTTTTGTCTTACCAGATCTAGGGTGAGGGAAAGAGATAGATCTACAGCAGACCTATAGGTATTAGGCTGTGCAGCCTTTACCATGCCCTTTATCTCGGGCGCCAACCCATTTATGAAACGCGCAATGCGTTTGGATTCTGGGGTGATAAAATAGGATACTAACCTAGATAGGGAGTTGAAATCAGAGACGTACTTCAGACAGTCTAGGTTTTTCATTGATAGAGACAAGAAGTCTGTCTCTAGCTTTTCCACCTCATGGGTTGGGCAGTAAGTTTCCTTTACCAAATCAACAAACTTGGACCATCCCAAGTTGTACAGGTGTACCTTACCTATTGATTGAATCATCGCCTTCCACCATGTTAGGGCATCACCCTTGAAGGATGATACTACTTGACCACATCCTTATCAGCACAATTGCTGATATCTACAATCGTTTCCATCTTATCCAGCCACTTTAGGCGCTTCTACCACTCCTTTCTCCCCGTTAAAGTCTCGGGGCTTGCATGAGACGAAATACTTATAAGTACATCCATCCTTAAAAGAACGAGACTTTTCAATAAGATCTATTTTCTTTGGTTCACTCTTCGCATTTGAAGAGTGAACAGAGCTCTTCCTATGAGCTAAAGATGGTGGAATAGATAGGGGTCTAGAGCGAGTGGCACTCGGCTCTCTTAGCTTTTCTATGGCCTTACTCATGACTCTTTCCACAGCCGCATCAATGCGAGCTTGAAAATTTTCATCATCTATATTTTTGTTTTCAGCTTTATTAGATTCAGCTTTCCTGTGGCTACTTTGTGCTTCATTTGAGTTAGCCATCTTTAAGTCTTGGTTTCTATATACTAATAAAACTTCATTTAGCCATGCCGCATTAAACCATATCGGCTTTCAAGATTGGATATAACAATCCATTGCCTATACTAGTTGAATAACATCACAACTTTTAGGCTTAACATATCTATATTTGGCCTAGGTCTTAATAGGACCATCATGGGCAAATTACAATTTGGACATAGTCATTAACATTGGACAGTGGATCGCAATGTCACAACTGTCATTGTCATTATTGACAATTATATAGCTTATAGGCTTGTCCCTAATGGACATAATGATTGGCCACATTGGCCGTCATATTGGTCATAATATATATATGGCATATCAGCCTGTCCCGTTGGACAATTAATTTGGCACATTGGCCTACATCATATCAGATGTATATGGCATATCGCCTGTCCCGTTGGACAATTAATTGGCACATTGGCCTACATCATATCAGATGTACATGGCATATCAGCCTGTCCCATTGGACAATTAATTGGGCACATTGGCCTACATCATATCAGATGTATATGGCATATCAGCTTGTCCCGTTGGACAATTAATTGGGCACATTGGCCTGACGGCTAGTGTGGTTCCTCAGCCACACTACCAAGAGTATGAACACTTCTTAATGTTACATAAGATTACCTTAATAATTGATTAATGGTCCCGGTCACCTTCGACCTTAACGACCTTGGAGGTTTGGACCTAGTCCCTTGCTCCTCGATAGAAGGATAACTTCCCTTAACTATCCCGATAGAAGACCCCTTCGTACTTAACTCTCAGTTCTTGGCCAATGTGTGGTCTGAGCCACTTGGCATAATCAATCTATTAAGGTCTTTTGGAATATATAGCAGAGCATAAATTCGAGTAAAATCGAGGCGCTCGTTTTCAAGAGGTTTAATTACATATATATAATATATATATATTATATATATATATATTATTCCAAAAGTAATTCATTAAATTTCCATAAGAAATTACAATACTAGAAGGATGAAATAAACTTGTCCATGCAAGGACTTAAAGAAATAAAAAAATGTATCCACGCAGGGACTAAAGAAATAACAATGTCCTCGCAGAGACTACATATTATTAGAAGAGACTTCACTCGTCCTTCTTTCCCTTGACCAACATGGAGAGTTTCTTGAAGAACTTGTTTGTCTTCTTCTCCGTTTTCTCCGCCTGTTGCTACATTTCTTTCATCCTTTCTAAGGCCTCATTAATGGCCTCAAGTGATGGCGGAGGTTGTGGTTGAGGTTGTGGCATAACCGGATACTGGTACCCATAAGTTGGATATCCAGTTGGTGGATAAGTAGGTGAGAAAGGAGACGGGTAAAGTGCATTGTGCATAACCGCCTACATGTATGGGTCTTGTGACCATGCTTGATAATCTACCGGCGTAGACGGGTTAAAAGGATCATATCTGGATGTGTCTAGATATATGGGGATTGGGTTAGTAAAACCCGATGGTGGTGGTTGAACTGTAGGTGTGGGTGTTGGTGTTGGTTCAACTACAGGTGAGATGTTAGAGAGCCCACCCATTTGTGGGTCCTTTTGAATCGTGGGGTAGGAGTTTGGTAAAGGTGGCAGTGATCCCGACCTTTGTCCTGCACGTACCGACATACGTGCTCCACGCTTCCTTCTTGGTGGTTCAGGTGGTGGTTGAGGTTGGTCCACAGGTTCCATGTGGACATCTTTTTGAACAGGAGGTGGTTGAGAGTGATGGGAAGGTGTGTGGGCAAAGGTGAATTGGTTCCAGTACTGGTCCCACTCATTAGGACCTTGGTAGGGCGATCCGGCATATGAGTTTGAATTTCCTCGAAATTTCAATGGGATGAACATTTGATCCCGACGGCGGCATCTCTGGGTCGGAGTCCTCGTCTATAGGGTGTGGTTGGTCCAACTGATTTGATCGGCTGGAGGCGTGTTAAGATAGTGGTTGGGGTTGAATTCTTCATGGTAGGAGTGGTGAGAATGGGAATGGTGAGAATGGTAGGAGTGGTGTGAGTGGTAACAATTTTGGGAATGTGAGGGCGAGTGTCTATTAGAGACGGAATGTCTCACTGGTTGCCATGGAGACGAATCTCCTGATTCTTGGTATGCATCTGAGTTATGAGATTGAGGGGGTATGCGCCTAATGGTCCTCCCCTCAGACCTTTTCCGCTTCCACTTTGTCCTCTCACACGTGGCAGCATTTTCCTGCTAAAAATCAATTCAAAAACATACTAATACTTACTATGAAATGAGTAAATGCTAGGTCAATGCCTAGACTCGAAAGTCTAAGGAATGTGCTCGTATAAGTTTGAGATTAAACACAAAAAAGGCTAGTGTTTAATTCTCTCAAACGTTGGCTCTGATACCAACCCTGTCACACCCCGGATTTCCAACCCGAAATCCATACATCGGTGGGCCCGGGTGGGGAGTATCATGACATCAGTTGATAATAATCATAGTCAATTAAACATGGCACAGCGGAAGTCTTGGAGTGAAATTACTATTACAAACCGAATGTTCAAAAATACAAAATAATATACAAGCTTGTAATAGAAAATCCACAGGCGGATCATAAATTGTACATGGAGAGAATACAAAACAGACTTTGGGCAGATTTAGGATTTGCAAAATCCTCTATCACTACCGAGCACTTCCGGCCTATTTTCGTATTGTACCTGCAGATTAGTCTTTTGAAAATACGTCAGCTTTCGCTGGTAAATACACCCAACTGACTCATTTTGAAAACATTTCGAAAATGTTTTAAGTGCGTATCAGCACAAAAAATCTTTTTATAACTTGGGTTAATTGACCGTCTAACCTTGTTAACAGATTTACATGTTTGTCATACATACGGGGCTTGACACAAAAACTGAGACACAATTAACGTACACACCACTTTGGACTCACGAAGGAGTCAATTCCTCCCAACCTTGTGGGAATGCATAATTGAGCGTCTATCGGGTGTATGCCTACACCTGCGCTAAAGTCGTGGCCATTTTGATTCTAATGAGCCGAGGATATCCAGGACACGGTAGTTAACCCCTGATGTTTAAATTATCAAACAAAACTGATTAAAACAGAATATGCGGATCTCTATTCCGAACCAGCGTTCGATTAATCCCATTTCCGACCAAGCGGTAATAATTTACCATAACCCAAGCCCGTATAGGGGAAATAAGTCGAGAGTATTTACCTGAGCTTTTCTTCTTTAATTTTTAATAACTCAGCCGTACACAAAAAGGACTAAGTGCAGATAGCATTTACTGACAAGTCTCTAGTCTGGATTATGGCATAAACTAACCAATTAAATACTAACGGTCTTATTTAAGTCATAGACTTAGACCGACTAGCGTACGTGATCAAAACGTATGACGCTAGATTAAACGATGATTGGATAGAATGTAGTTTAATCCCAACAAGTACCTTGACTTGTTTAATATGGTTAAACTATTAACATTCTAGATTTTGAGATTTAAATGACAAGGTTAAACCCGTTTCGGTTAAGTTCCTACATATACGTAACCGTGCCATATTAGCGATATCGGGTAAACGGATAAGTCATGGACAAGTTCTATGTGCCATTATACTCTAAATAAGTTAAGATATCAGTAGGATATCAACTTGTATGCCCGTTAAGGTTTTAAAACGAAATTATGCCTTATAAGGGCATTTTGTTAATTTTATACCATAATAAAGGAACTTTTAATATAATTTAATGTTATAGTCATAAGTATTCTGGAAAAAATGTTTTATTTATGATATAATATCAGTAGGATGTTAATTATATGTGTAAATATTCCTTTATGACCAACCTATGCACCGAAGGGGCATTTTGGTCATTTTACACATAGTTTATAATTTATTTGGGATTCTGAATTTATAACATATACCTACTGTAAATATGTTTAAAATAAGTTTTAAAATCAGTAGGTAACAAGTCTTGGTCCATTAATATGGTTTAAAACCATACTATGCGCCGAAACGGTGCTTTTGTCGTAATATGACGTCAATAAGTGATGTTTATGAAAACTGATGTTATAGTCAGTTAAAAATGTTTAAAATATGTTATTTTGTATAACATATCAGTAGGTAAATGATTTATCTTGAAAAGTTTGATTAAAACTATTTTAAAGCCACAGGGGCTAAAACCGTCATTTATCGACATAGTTTAAGGACTTGTTTAAAAACTCACTTTATAACTTGGTTTAAATCCAAAAATTTCCTACTTATAATATTACATCAGTAGAAAACTCATTTTCAGGTTCATTACCATTTAAAACCTTGTTTTATCAAAAAGGCATTTGGTCAAAGATGGCATAATTATGGAACTTGCGCATAAACTTGGATTCTGATTATGATCATGTAATATAACCTTAGAGGGTTATGCTACATAATATTATGATCACAATGCAACTTTAGATCAGTAGGTAACTAATCTAAATTGGGTCAGAATCGAAAGTCAAAGCAGAAGTCGAACTCCACGACTTTCGGTTGCAAACCGGCCCTAGAACTGAAAATTGACGAGCCGAACATGTTCTTACATGTTCTAATAATTATTACCAACTTGTTTAAGTGTCAAAATAGGTTTCATCACATATATAAGATCATTTTATGATTTTTCCAAAAAATGGCCTTATTAACTTTTTAATACCATAACTTTGACCCGTCAATTGGTCTAGCAAACGTGATCTTTAGGAGATGCCCTTTTTAGGGACTAACACTACCTTATTACGATCACTTAACCATGTTCATTTCGAACAATGGCTGGACCATAATGGTCTTAACCGAAAGTCAAAGGTTTTCCGTAAAACGCTTGACTTTTGGCTATAAAAACCTATAAACGAAAATGCAAGAGCAAGGAACACTTACAAGAGGTTCCTGCAATGCAAGAGAACTAAGTTGGATGCTGCTCCTTTCAGCTTGGAACTTCCAGAGGAGGGAGAAGAGTGATTTAATGAGAAAGGTGCAAGTTGGAATTAGAACTTATGCACCTATTTATAGTTGGTGAGCTCAAAGGAGGTGAAGCCAGGTGTTTATGGGAGTAAGAAGATGCTTACAAGTGTCCCAAAATGTGGCATAGCAGTTTAGAGAAGCTATGGTTTGTTTCAATGGTTTTGGAGCTTTGCTTGGTCTCCAAACAATTTTTCTGCGTCAGACCTGTTCTCGCGGGGCGCGAGAGACCTAGGCCAGGTCTCTCCGCGCCCGCGACCGCCCCATGGCCAGGTTCAAAATTTGACACTTAACCCCTTAACTTATTAAAGCTTCTAAAAACCTTTTAAAACACCTTTTTGGCACTTTTAGCCCTCCATAGCCAATACTTGGCATACCCGGGATTATTCCCGGACATTGTCGAGCTCTCGGTTTGTTAAAAGGTCACTCAGAGGTATTAATTAACATGCTGACACTTTTAATCCCTCCATTATCCAACTTTCACATATTTACAAAATTGAACTCTCTCGTCCAACAAATGGCACGTATGACAGTTTAGGACTTCACAAAGGATCACTCAGAGGCTTATGATAAGCATGTTGATCCCGATGTCACTCAGAGGCTAGGCATTTTGACATATCAGTCACTCAGAGGCTGTTATTTATGCATGTTGACATCGGATCGTCACTCAGAGGCTCAGATTGAGCATGTTGACGCCTTTAGTCCTTATTGGCCTTTAACAGACTATATCTAAAAATACAGCACGTGTCACTATACTATTGGACACGATTTTACAGGGTGTTACACACAATGGTCCCAAATATGTTCACTCCTCCTAACCGTCTCATTGAACATTACATTAGGGGTGTTCCTTATGGTATCCAGGATTCCGTGATGAGTACTGTACCCGCAACATTGGAAATTGCAATGGAATTAGCCACCGAACTCACGAAAACCATATTCGAAATGGAGACTTTAAAAAGAAGGGCACAACTGACAAGGCTTTGGTGGAAGAACCAAAAGCAATCAAGGCTGAATCATCTTCCCATTACAATACCAAACGAAAGCATGACGGTACAAACTATGTTATTGCCTCGACCAACCGAACTTCCAAGCTGTACCCCTCCAAGCCATCCCAATCACCCAAGTGGCACCCAATCCAGCTGACCCAAACAAGAAAGCCCTACACTAGCCCTCACCCTCAATGCAATACCTGCCATTATCACCACCAACCCACCATACCTTGCCGACTGTGTGCCAATTGTGGGCGTTATGGTCATCTGAGTATCACATGTCGTACTCCTCAAAACCAAGCTCCACTTTCTGCCCAAAACATGATCCAACCCTATCAAAAACCTCGTTATCCCATGGTTCCATATGTTCGAGCTTACTTTAATTATGGTGATCCTACTCATTTCTGAAACACGTGCCTAGGCTGGTTAACATCATCAACGCTCAAGCCCAAGAAAATCCAGTTAACCAAGCGAACAAGGCAAACCCAGCACTCCCACCAGCAAGAGGGAGAGCCTACAACATCAACGCAAACCAAGTTGAGGTCAACGACGGTGCAATGAACAACCTAACTAGCCTTTCTCCCATCGTGAAGACTCAAGACTCTGCTCCAGTTGTTTATTTTATTTTTATTCCCAATCCAAGGTTTAATAAATTCCATTTCTTGTCCTGACTATTAAAGTTTCCATTGTTTTCAATTTGGGTAATAATGTTTCAAGATTTCATTATTTCATATTAATGCCATTAATGCAATTTATATCACGCTATGCAATTTGTTTCATTACATGTCTATACAACGATAATTTATTCATCATGCATCAACATCACGATGAACCCCGTCTCATCATTTAGGGAAGTTGGGTCGTGTCTCACTTTTTCATAGATTGACCACTTCCTCATAACACACGAGAGAGGTACCCTCTTCATTTAGTCTTGCTTTCTTCGGATTCGAGACTCAAGCATGGGTTGTTGTGTTTGTTTATGTTTGGTAGATTTTAGGATGAGTCACATAGAACTAATCGTGACTTAATAACAAGGCCAATGAAAATTTGACAAGGACATGGTGGATACACCGCAAGTACTTCCTATATATAAGTGTTCTTGTCAGGTGATCAAAAACATTGTTAGACGGTTATGGGAAGTTCTGTGTAAGTAGTGTCAATCTCAATTTGAATAACGATGTGGTTGATGATTTCGTTTCGTGAAGTAACTTATCATTATGACGCCCCGATTTTCTCAAAACCCCTTATCATGAGATAATATCCGATTAGCCATCTCCGTGTTACAATGCTTTTCACTTCTACACCTCAGGCATCAAAAAGCGATTAATGTAGCAGGGTATTCAACACTTACTAGGAATGTTACCGCCTCAATCAAAATCCAAAATTCACACTCACATAGTTATGTCGAGATTTTTATTACCTAGCATACTTGAGATCCAATCTATAAGAAAACCTATTAACTAACCCTCAAGAACGTTCCCTCCTAATTTTGGAACGAAATCCTAAAAGTAGGGGAGACTGTGACATCCGCCAAAAACAGGTATCCAGAGTCCGACCCACTTTGAAACCCGGATCCTAACTTTAAACCTCGGAAATTTTCACGAAATAAATAACCATTGAAAGATTTTACTCTTAAATTTAAATTCATTTATCGATTTATTTATTTATTAATTTAATTTAATTAATATCACAATTAAAATCATTAATAAAATCTAGTTATTTTGTTAGGTTTTAAAGTGAGTTTTAAGGTAATATGAGTTAATAGCCAAGTTAGTTCGGATAGTAGAGTTAAGTGGTTGATTTGTTTTCACACCCTGACCCGCAGCGGAATAAAAGTCGGGACATGATTGGGTTATCACCAAAGCTCATGATATTTACTAACGAGTTTCATATTTATTATATTCAAATTAATTTCAAATATCCAACACAAAATTTCATACAAGCACAAACAATAAAACAAAAGATTGTTACAACAAAATAACTTGATTATTCTTCTAAGGACATCCTAGTTGTTTCTTTCCTCAACTTGATCACCTGTATCATGCGCGGTCAACAAAAGTTGGCGAGTGAACCTTGATAAAACATTTAAGTAAATAAAATTTATTATTACTGTTTAAATAAGATTGTGCATAAATCACATGTGAACAAATGTATATATGTAACAAACCACAAACCGCATTGTATGAACATATGACATAATGGATGATGTATGTGAGATCAAGGCTCAATCAAACGGAGCCGATCTAATGAGGCACCTGATGCTCAACCCGTATCACATGAGGAACTGATGGGCCTAATGAAATGATTGCACTGAATGATAAAATGTATCCACATATAAACCACATAACAAACAATAAACATTTGGTCACGAAATGATGTTAGCACAAGCGTTAAATAAAATAAGGAAATGGTACGACACATGATACACCCCAAAACGTGATTAAAAACGGGGAATTTGTAGAGATTCACTCACCTTGGGTGCGTATTCTTGAGTGGTAAAGAGAGCGCACGAGTTGTGAATTTATCCGATGAAGGAGTACTAACCTAGAAATAATAACGTGGTGATTCGGTAAATAAGTAAACTATTATTTAGGTTATAATCTTTTGTTTTAGGTTTTTAAATTATTATTTTTTGTGATTTGTTTTAATATCGATTAGTTTAAAATCGTGTGTTTTCTTTTTTTAAAAATATAATCCCCTTTTAATAAATCATGAAATGATAAAAGAAAAATAAAATAGAAAATAAAAAACTAAAATTAAAAGGAAAATAAAATAAATAAAAAATAAGAAAAACGACAGTCTAACACGTGTCAGACCGGTTCGTTCACTGTTATAGGTATGCGTGTGTGAGGCTCGAACTCGTGACCTCTCGGTTGCTGCACGCAGCTCTTCCAACTGAGCTACGTGTCAAACCCGAAGGAATCTGAATTTTAATTATATTTATACACAGGTTAGGTTTATTCAGATTAATTAATTTTCAAAAAGGTTAAATTGGATTCAACCGGAACATACAACCAGTCTCGAACCGAGACCTCTGCGGTGACTTGCACCCAGCCCGACCAACTGGGCTGGGTGTCTAACCCGATTATACTTGCAATTTAATTATATTTATATACTAGACGGGTTTATACAGATGTGCTAAATTTAAAAAGGGTTTAATTAAGTCAGATCGGTGTGTGGGCGTGGGGTCGAACCATCAACCGTAGGTTTGGTTTGCACACGGCCCAACCAGTTGGGCTGGGTGCTTACCCAGTTGAAAACTGGATTATAAAATATATGATCACACACACTGCTTATCGTCTTCTTCATTCAAAATCCTTTATCAGAGACATTTACCCGCCTAAAAACAAGAGTATGCTTAACCACTCCCATTAATCTAAACAGAGGACAAAATCAAATAGGAAAAAGGGGGTCAATACCGATGGTGGTTTCTCTTTTGATTTTCCGGCGAAGTTTTGCGTTTTCCGGCGAACAGAGGATTCCGGCAACCGCAGGGAGTTTAGAGAAGCAGAAAGAGTGGAAAGAGGTGCGAGTCTCGATTAAGTAGGCGTTTAGTATTTATAGGCAGAGGTAAAAGGATTCGATTTCAGTTTATGGTAACATGGTTTGTGATTGGCAATTGCCAGAGGAGTGACAGCCGAGCTGATTGGGTGTTACCATGATTGATTCGGCCAGTTGTCGGAGATATCAACAAGAAAGGAAAGGCGCGTTCTTTGATCGCGGCCTTGATTGCAGGTTTAAATCTTAGATTTCATACAAGAGTTTTAAGATTTCAATATAAACACAACTGGTGTGTGTAGTCCAGCAGTGTTTGTAGTGTGTGTGTGTCCGGGGAAACCCGGGTTTGATTCCCGGTTCACCCATTTATTTATTTTTTTTCTTTTTCTTTAAATTGTTTTCCTTTATAAATTTTATAAGTATTTATTAATTAGATGATTTATTTATTTATGAATTATTATATCATTTATTTAAACTTAATTAATTTATTTCATCATCATAAATATAATATTGAAAATAATAAATTAAAAGCCGTAAACGAATATCCTTTGATTAATAAAATGGGGCGGGTTTTCGAAACCCGATTTACACGGATGTTACAGTATCCCCTACTTTTTGAAATTTCGTTCCGAAATTGAAGTAGTGGTTGCAACTAGAAAGAGATGTGGGTATTTTTCGCGCATTGAGTCTTCACGTTCCCAAGTAAACTCAAGTCCTCGTTTTGACTCCCAACGCACCCTAAAATTGGAATTCGACTTCGCCTTAAACGCTTCTCACCAAAATCCATGATCTCTACTGGTCTTTCAACAAAGTGCATTGATTCATCAACTTAAATGTCTTCTAGTGGGATATGGAGATTTTCGTCGGCGAGACACTTTTTCAAGTTTGATACATGGAATGTGGGGTGAATTCTGTTAAGTTCTTCTGGTAGGCCAAGCTTGTATGCTACAGGACCTACTCTTTCGAGTATCTTGAAGGGTCCTACGTAGCATGGTGCTAGCTTGCCCTTTTGGCCAAAACGAACCACTCCCTTCCACGGCAAACTCCAAGGGCTTTCGTCGCTTGTCAGCATAACTCTTTTGATGACTTTGAGCTGCTAGAAGGTTGCTTCGAATTTAAATGATTTTGTCGGTTGTTTCTTGAATCAATTCAGGTTCGGTGATTTGCGCTTCACCAATTTCGTGCCAACATACTGGAGATTGGCATTTACGACCGTATAAAGCTTCAAAAAGAGCCATGCCGATACTTGAATGATAGCTATTGTTGTATGAAAACTCGACTAACGGTAGATGTGCGTCCCAATTCCCTTTGAAGTCTATGACACATGCTCGAAGCATGTCCTCGAGGGTTTGGATGGTGCGCTCAGATTAACCATCAGTCTGAGGGTGAAAGGCGGTACTGAGGTCTAAACGTGTACCTAAAGCAGTTTGTACGGCTCGCCATGTGCATGAAGTGAAACAACCATCACGGTCTGAAATGATGCTTAATGGTACACCATGACGGCTTACGATTTCGCTGATGTAGATACGAGCTAGCTTCTCGTTCTTGAAGTCCTCACGAATCGGAATGAAGTGAGCTAATTTTGTGAGACGATTAATGATTACCCATATGGTGTTATACCCACTAGAGGTGCGAGGTAACCCGGTAATGAAGTCCATGGTTATGTTTTCCCACTTCCATATAGGTATTTCGGGTTGAACCAGAAGTCCTGAAGGTCTTTGATGTTCAGCTTTTACTTTGAAGCATGTAAGGCACTTGGAAACAAAAACAGCGATATCCTTCTTCATGCCAGGCCACCAGTAGGTGTATCATAAGTCTTGATACATCTTATCGGCTCCTGGATGTACAGAGTATCGTGTTTTGTGCGCCTCATTCATGAGGAAATCACGAAGGTTGTCGCGATCGGGAATCCATATATGGTTTAAATAATATAGAATACCATCAGATTTGGTTTCGATTTTGAGTTCAGCTCCACACGACAGCTCATCGCGTACGTCATTTTCCGTTACAGAGATATGTTGAGCTGCCCGTATTCAATCTTTGATATCGGTTACAATTTGCAAACATAGAAGATGAATAGAGTTCGCATAACCCTTTCGACTGAGTGCATCAGCCACCACGTTTGCCTTGCCAGGATGATACCGGATCTCCCAGTCGTAATCGTTGAGAAGTTCGACCCATCTTCGTTGCCTCATATTCAACTCTTTTTGATTGAAGATATGTTGGAGACTCTTGTGGTCAGTGTATATTAAACACTTGGTACCGTAGAGATAATGTCTCCATATATTGAGAGCGAACACGACGGCTCCAAGTTCCAGGTCGTGGGTGGTGTAATTCTTCTCATGTACTTTGAGTTGCCTAGAGGCATAGGCTATCACCTTTCCTCTTTGCATCAGTACATAGCCTAAACCTTGCCCTAATGCGTCGCAATAAACCACAAAGTGATCGCAACCCTCAGAGAGTGTAAGGATAGGTGCGTCACAAAGCTTTTGTTTCAAAGTTTGGAAGGCCTCCTCTTGCTTGGGTCCCCAAATGAAAGGTTTTCCCTTGTGAGTCAAGGCCGTGAGCGGAACGGCGATACGAGAGAAATTGGCAATGAAGCGTTGATAATAACCAGCCAAGCCAATAAATGACCTAACTTCGGTAGGGGTACGTGGCGCTTGCCATTCTTGTATTGCCTTGATTTTTGAAGGATCGACGTGAATCCCTTTGTCATTGACGACGTGACCAAGGAATTGTACCTCTCTTAACCAGAATTCGCATTTTGAGAACTTAGTGTAAAGCTTTTCAGTCCTTAAGAGTGTAAGAATGAGTCGAAGATGTCGCTCATGATCGGATTTTGACTTGGAGTAGATAAGGATATCGTCGATGAAGACTATGACAAAACGGTCGAGATAGGGTTTGCATACCCTATTCATTAAATCCATGAAAACAGCGGGGGCGTTGGTTAACCCAAAAGGCATAACCATGAACTCATAATGACCATAACGAGTTCGAAAGCAGTTTTTGGAATATCTTCTTCACGCACTCTAAGCTGATGATAACAAGAACGAAGGTCGATTTTGGAAAAATAGGTGGCGCCTTGAAGTTGATCTAGAAGGTCATCAATACGAGGCAGTGGATAGCGATTCTTAACCGTCAACTTGTTGAGTTCTCTATAATCAATGCACATGCAAAACGTTCCATCTTTCTTCTTCACAAAAAGAACAGGCGCACCCCAAGGTAACGAGCTAGGACGTATGAATCCTTTGTCAGTTAGCTCTTGCAGTTGACTGGCCAATTCTTGCATTTCGGATGGGGCTAACCTATAGAGAGATTTTGCGACTGGTGTAGCGCCAAGCACAAGATCGATTTGAAAATCGACTTCTCGCATAGGAGGAAATCCTGAAACGTCGTCAGGAAAAACTTGCGGAAATTCTTTCATGATTGGGATTTCTTCGAGCTTCCTTTCTTTGTCTTCCTTCTTGACGATGTGAGCTAGAAATGCGACATAATTCTTGCGAAGATAACTTCGGGCTTGAAGGCAGGACATCAATTTGAGCCCTTTCGAAGGAGTTTCTCCAAAGATACGTAGTGTCTGACCGTCTGCAAGAGGAATACGAATGAACTTTTCATGGCACACCACTTCGGCGTGATGCTGGCTGAGCCAGTCCATACCGATGATAACATCGAAACTTCCCAATTTCATAGGAATGAGATCAATCGAAAAATCGTGATCATTTAGGGTGAGAGTACAATTACATATAATAGAATTTAATGAAATGGGTTTCCCGTCAGCAACTTCCACCGTCAAAGATTCAACGAGACTATCATGAGGTAGGTCGAGAATAGATTCGAATTCTAAGGATACAAAGCTCTTATCTGCTCCAGTATCGAATAATATGGATGCATAACTACCATTTACGAGAAACGTACCATTGACCACATTGTTGTCTGCCCTGGCTTGGTTGGCGTTGATATTGAAGGCCCTTCCTCTAGCAGGTGGAGGAGCTTGATTATCTTGGTTCACCAGGTTTGCTTGGGCTTGGGCATTGATGATGTTCACCAGGCGTGGGCAAGTATTTCTTAAGTGGGTTGGGTCCCCACAATTAAAACAGGCTCGTATGGGTTGCATCATGGGGTAGTTGGGTTGGTAGTAAGGTTGGGCTGTGGGTTGTGCAGTTGGTAGAAGTAAGGGTTGTTGGGCTTGGCCCACCATTTGGTTTTTTGGTTTGGGTTGGAGGCTGATTGCGGTTTGATCGCTGAAGTGTACGGCAGGTTTGGATAGTGTGATCTGCACAACCACAACTAGTGCAATGTTGGCAAGGGTTCTCATGAGGGTGATGGTATTGGCAATGGTTACACTTTGGGTGTGGGCCAGTGTATGGCCTTTTGAATGGTGCGGCTGGAGGGGCAACTTGGGTGATTAGAGCAGCAGTGATGGGAGGGTTGGTTTGGGTGACAGCAAAGTTCTTGACATTTTGCTTCCTCTTTCCAGCAAACTTCGAGGATGAACCTGAATAGGTTGGAGTTGGGGTTTTGACAGTCGTCCCTTTTCATCCTTAAAATCGCCAATACGAATGCGATTTTCCGTAAGTTCCGTTGCTAATTCCATTGCGGCTTCGAGTGTTGTAGGATAAGTGCTTAAAACTGAATCTTGAATTTTCGAGGGGAGGCCTCGAATGTAGTGCTCGATTAAGTGGTATAATGGGGTGAACAGATTGGGAACCATCTGGTTCAATTCAAGAAACCTCTTGTTGTAGGAGGTATGATCCCCTTCCTTTTGCTTTAGAGAATAAACTTCATCTTCAAGCTTTTTGATCTTGCTTCTAGGGCAGAAGCGTCTTGTCATGATATCTCTTAATTCCTCCCATGATAAGGCCATGGCATCATCCACACCTTGCTTATCTTTTTCCATGTTCCACCAGGTAAGGGCTACCCCAAACAATCTTCCAGTTGCGTAACGTACCTTGCGATCCTTAGGACAGTCGCAATTGAGAAAGTTGTTTTCCATCTCCTCAAACCAGTGGAGGAGAGCGGTGACACCTTCACTCCCTTCATATTTTGGGGGATCGCAGGACTTGAAGTGTTTGTAGGTGCATTTAGTGGTTTTGGGAGGAGGGTTGGCGACGTTTTGATTATCTTGGTTTGGAGGGTTGATGGGATTTGCGGTGAGAGCTTGTTGAACTTGTAGCACGATGCCAGGAAGTACTGTGACCATTTGTTGAGCAATTTCGTGGCCAAGCGTTCGCTCAACTTTCCTGACCTTCTACCTCCTCGTAGTGTCTAGCAGACATCTACAGGATATATGTAGGAGATTGTGAGTTTGAGAATTTCTAGGTGTCATGTGTCGTAAAAAGAATGAAAACAACATTTATAAATAACTAAAAATAACTTAACTACATCCATAGGATGTCTTGGGCTTGCTCATGTTTTTGGCCTCCAAATGCCACCCATACCATAGTTGGATAGTAATGTGGGCCCCTATGACTATTGGGCTTGGTAGGGTTCACATTGGTGTTGGCTGGTTAACACTCGCATCACCCGAATGAAAATCGTAAAAGATGATTGCGAGATGTAAGGTCGGATGGTGTCCAGGTGTAGACACAATGACAACTCAAAGTGGGGTTAGTTCACACGACGTTTGGTATAGCATGCTTTGGCCTAATAGGTCCTTCGTACTCTCATCGTTAGTCCCCAGGTAGGCAAACTGGTCCTTTATTTTGGATTTATATGAATGCCAAGGCTAGACAGGACGTTCGGTACTCGTACCCTTCCAGTTACTACATGCCCGTCATGAAAACTCACTTTGATGTGATCTGAAAATTATGAAAACATTGCAAAAATCTTTGAAAAGAAATCATGGAATTGTGAACCGTGAGGTGCGTGCTTTCATGGGTATGATATGTTATGAGGATATGAGCTATGATGAGCATTGCATATTAACATGTACTTGTGAGAGTGCTTGCATATTATTGCGTGTGAAAAATAAACATGAAACATATGAACATCATGAATTTTGCATGGAACACATAAACAATTAAAATCTAATCAACTATAGTGTAGGCTCTAAGAGTCTAATAACCTATCCTATATCCCTATAGTCACAAGCTCTAATACCAATGTGTCACACCCCGACCCGCAACGGAATAAAAGTCGGGACATGATGGGTTATCACCAAAGCTCATGATATTTACTAACGAGTTTCATATTTATTAAATTCAAATTTAATTCAAATATCCAACACAAAATTTCATACAAGCACAAACAATAAAACAAAAGATTGTTCCAATGAAATAACTTGATTATTCTTCTAAGGCCATCCTAGGCGTTTCTTTCCTCAACTTGATCACCTGTATCATGCGTAAAACAGAAGAAATTTGGGTCAACAAAAGTTGGCAAGTGAACCTTGATAAAACATTTAAGTAAATAAATTTTATTATTGTTTAAATAAGATTGTGCATAAATCACATGTGAACAAATGTATATATGTAACAAATCACAAACCACATTGTATGAACATATGACATAATGGATGATGTATGTGAGATCAAGGCTCAATCAAACAGAGCCGATCTAATTAGGCACCTGATGCTCAACCCGTATCCCACGAGGAACTGATGGGCCTAATGAAATGATTGCACTGAAATGATAAAATGTATCCACATATAAACCACATAACAAACAATACACATTTGGTCACGAAATGATATTAGCACAAGCGTTAAATAAAATAAGGAAACGGTACGACACATGATACACCCCAAAACGTGATTAAAACGGGGAAGTTGTAGAGAGTTCACTCATCTTGGGTGCGTATTCTTGAGTGGTAAAGAGAGCGCACGAGTTGGGAATTTATCCGATGAAGGAGTACTAACCTAGAAATAATAACGTGGTGATTCGGTAAATAAGTAAACTATTATTTAAGTTATAATCTTTTGTTTTAGGTTTTTAAATTATTTTTTTTTTGTGATTTGTTTTAATATCAATTAGTTTAAAATTGTGTGTTTTCTTTTTTTAAAAAATATAATCCCCTTTTAATAAATCATGAATAAAATAGAAATAAACTAAAATTAAAAGGAAAATAAAATAATTAAAAAATAATAAGAAAAACGACAGTTTGACACGTGTCAGACCGGTTCGTTCACTGTTATAGGTATGTGTGTGTGAGGCTCGAACTCGTGACCTCTCGGTTGCGTGCACATAGCTCTTCCAACTAAGCTACGTGTCAAACCCGAAGGAATCTGAATGTTAATTATATTTATACACAGGTTAGGTTTATTCAGATTTAATTAATTTTCAAAAAGGTTAAATTGGATTCAACCAGACACATACAACCAGTATCGAACCCGAGACCTCTGCGGTGACTTGCACCCAGCCCGACCAACTGGGCTGGGTGTCTAACCCGATTATACTTGCAATTTAATTATATTTATATACTAGACGGGTTTATACAGATGTGCTAAATTTAAAAAGGGTTTAATTAAGTCGGACCGGTGTATGGGCGTGGGGTCGAACCATCGACCGTAGGTTTGGTTTGCACCCGGCCCAACCAGTTGGGCTGGGTGCTTACCCGGTTGAAAACTGGATTATAAAATATATGATCACACACACTGCTTATCGTCTTCTTCATTCAAAATCCTTTATCAGAGACATTTACCCGCCCAAAAACAAGAGTATGCTTAACCACTCCCATTAAGCTAAACAGAGGATAAAATCAAATAGGAAAAAGGGGGTCAATACCGATGGTGTTCTCTTTTGATTTTCCGACGAAGTGTGGCGTTTTCTGGCGAACAGAGGATTCCGGCAACCGCGAGGAGTTTAGAGAAGCAGAAAGAGTGGAAAGAGGTGCGAGTCTCGATTGAGTAGGCGTTTAGTATTTATAGGCAGAGGTAAAAGGATATCGATTTCAGTTTATGGTAACACGGTTTGTGATTGGCAATTGCCAGAGGAGTGACAGCCGAGCTGATTGGGTGTTACCATGATTGATTCCGGCCAGTTGTCGGAGATATCAACAAGAAAGGAAAGGCGCGTTCTTTGATCGCGGTTTTGATTGCAGGTTTAAATCTTAGATTTCATACAAGATTTTTAAGATTTCAATATAAACACAACTGGTGTGTGTAGTCCAGCGGTGTTTATAGTGTGTGTGTCCGGGAAACCCGGGTTCGATTCCCGGTTCACCTTTTATTTATTTTATTTTTTTCTTTTTCTTTAAACTGTTTTCCTTTATAAATTTTATAAGTTATTAATTAGATGATTTATTTATTTATGAATTATTATATCATTTATTTAAACTTTATTAATTTATTTCATCATCATAAATATAATATTGAAAATAATAATTAAACACCGTAAACGAACATCCTTTGATTAATAAAATGGGGCGGGTTTTTGAAACCCGATTTACACTGATGTTACATTTGTAACATTTCAAAACTTTAAATTTAAAAACAATAAATACTGGACCAGGGATTCGAACCCGCGTCTCGCCAACAAACGAAACACTTGAGCCACTCCACCACATTAAACCTTTGTTAAAATTTCCATTTCCAAAATCCTTAAACACTGCAATCACTTTTGAATTACCTTTACCACCCAAATGTTAAATAACTTAGCGGTTACCTCCTAATTTCGGGATGAAATTTCCAAAAGTAGGGGAGACTGTAACATTCGTAAAAAATGAATCCTAAAAACCGACCCGTTTTTGTAACTCAATCTGTTTTCATATTCCACGTAATTTTGTTTAATGTTTAAGCAATAAAATGTCTTGAATTCTATGTTTTGATCATACATGTTATCATATCTGGTGATTTATAGTCTTATACATGTTTTAGACAACCTTGTATATTCATTTCCATGTATTTTGAAGCAATCCTCCATATCTCTAAGGTCTAAAACTAAGGTTACCTTAAGTTAATCAAAAACTTTGGAGACTTCGTGAACATACCTAGCACATCATATCCTAACCTTCTTATCATCCAAACTTCATTATATACATGCCTTAAGATAAGACATTGTGTTTTGGAGGGTTTAGATGCAAATGATAGCAAGTAAGAAGCTCTACGTGTCGTATTCTTAGTTTCGTCATAAGATGACTTTCGGGTGACTTACTTGCCAACTTTTCTCCATCCTTTAGCTATCATTCTGGTCCATTCAAAGCTCCAAGATATACTTGGTATACTAAGGATCAAGTAGGTTCAAATGGTGCATAAAACTAAGCTCCAGCGTAACGGGAATCACAAACACAAATTTTAGAACATAACCCTCGACCCGCATCAAGACCCAAGGTTTAAGCCCAATTCTAGACACCATGGATGTTGGATTACTCTCTTCCACATGATAGTACTCTAAAAATAAGGAACATAGGCAAAAACCGTGTGCGAAACGTAGTTATAACGAAGCGGGAGTCGCGAAAACAAGTTTGGTGTTTGTTGCTGATTTGAAAGACGCGAAAATCTTGTTTTAAAGTCATCCCACATCGCCCCAATCACCATTTTGTGCTCCATTTCACACCTATAAATACCCTTGCTTGGTTCTTTATAGCTTGCCACACCTAGTTTGAGTATAAACAAGTGGAATAACCAAATTTGGTGGCTCCACAAGCACAATACTCCTTTGGGTGTGGTGTGTAGTAGTTTTTATTTCCGCTTTCGACGAGGAGGTGCTGCCCTTCAAGCTCTTCTCATTATGTAAAGTTCTTCATTGAGGTAAGCTTCCTTCTTTTTTTAATATTGATTTATTTATCGCTTTCTTAGTTTAATTAGTTTCGTTTAGGTTCTTAGTTAAGGAGCATTAGGCTCGTTAAGGTAGCCTAGTTTAGGCTTGCCTTTAGGCTTGGCGTAGCCTGTAGAGGCTCGTTAGGCCCAACGAGTCTAACATATCATGTTCGTTCATTTAGCTATGCCTAGCATAACGTTTACCCTTTTCTTGTTGCATTCGTTTGTCTAGCTTAAATCACGCTTCTTAATTGGATTTTCTCCTTATTCTCGTGCGGTTTTCCACTAAGGATTAAAAACGCAAACACGGTGAGTAAATTCTTACAAACTACTCCTTTTTATTCATGTTTTGTGGTGTATCATGTGTCGTTTATTTAAATCGTTTATTCAAACACTTGTGCTACTACCATTATATGACCTAACGTGTTATGTAATATTTGGTTTATTATTATATGTGGTTATATTTTCTCATTTCAGTCAAGCATTCATTAGGCCCATCAGTTCCTCGTTGGATACGAGTAGAGCATCGTGTTACCTAATTAGATCAGCTCCGTTTGATTGAGCCTTGATCTCACAACTCATCATTTATCATGCTTATATGTACATTGCTATTTGTTTATGTGGTCTGTGGATATTTTACCAATAAGTTTGCTCATATTTGGTTTATGCACATTTTTATTAAATTAATCAATATATCATTTCTTTCAAAGGTTTAAACAAGATTCACTCGCCAACCTTTGTTGACCCCAAAACCATTTTTACACATGATACAGGTGTACTAGTACGAAAAGAAGATTGGACATAGGATGGGCCTTAGTTAACAAGAAAGGGATTAGTGCAATATACTTGTTATAAACATCGTCTTGTGTTTGTAATTGTTTATGTGAATTATTTGTATTGTGAGACACTTGATATGAATTAATGAATATTTAAAACAAGTAATAGCAAGTCATAAGCTCTCGAGTTAACCTAATCATGCCCCGATCACCTATTCCACTACAGGTCGGGGTGTGACATCGTTGTCCTACTCCCAACCTAACGGCCCCGGATTGCTAAAAAAGCTTGCAAAATTGTGAGCATACTCGACCCCATTTTACTTTACACATTTGGGTGCAATACATGTACTTTATGCAAAATCACGCAAACATGCTTATTCATAAATCACAAAACAATCTTTATACATGTTCTTGTGCTAAACTTGAAATCACACATGCTTATACTCAGTCATTAACTTTGATATAGCCTCACTTAACATGTATAGCGCTATAGGAGTAACCCACCGCCCCTATTCGTGAGGTTATGTTAAGTTAAACACATACGGTCTTTTCATTGCTATGATTATATTACACTTGCGGTGAACTTTGGGTTGACTAGTATACTTATGCATAATAGTTTAATGTATGTTAGCCTCAAGAATACACAATTACACATGAACATTTGTTTAAACATTTATACTATGCTATTATTCAAACTTGTATGCTCGCCAATGTCTTGTGTATTGAACTATAATTTAACATGTATTAAAGGTTGATTATTGTTGAGGATGACTTTGGAAACGAGTAGGATGACTTAGATACTCATCTAGAATTGTATTATTAGAGTTGCCATACTTGTATTTTGTCCCAAACATGTTGTATTTGATTTCACGCTATTATACTTGATCCTTGCTAATGAAATGAAATCTTGTTACTTAAATCACTTTTCATATTTTAGCATATGAAGTCTCAAGCAATCTATTTTGTCCCGCCCTGATGTTTCCGCCATCGATTAGGGTGTGTTGATACACTTTTGTGTTTGTCGCTTATTCTTAGTTACGTTTTTAATTGTACGGTCTTTGTTTATTGTGTCTGTATAGTTTTGGTCGTGTCGACCAAATCAAGATATCCTCCTATCTTGATTTAGTACGACGATTAGTTTATCTGTGTTGTAAAACAGTTGCATGTATGCATACTGTTGAGTTTTGTGTACGTCATGTCTGTTGGCACGTTCTCCAAAGAACACTTTCAAGTACGAGTGAGAAGTGCTTCGTACGAGCAAGTTGTTGCTCGTACGAGCCATATACCATTAGTACGAGTGATTCTCCAGTCGTACAAGTGGCTCATTTCAACTAAGCATCTTTCTTGATTAGTACGAGCCAGTTCATGTTCGTACGAGCCATGAGTCGTTCGTACGAGCATCCTTTGGAGAATGTTCTTCGTGACTGATAGTGTTTCGTACGACCAACAACATTCTTCGTATTGTTGCTAGGTATAGGCACTATATAAACAGACATGCACTTCTCAGTGACTAGAGGACACTAGTAGTGAATGTTAGACACTAGAGAGAGATACCGAAGCACAAAGAGTATATCTAAGTCTGTATGTACATTGTTTGTATATGTTTGTACTAGTTCTCTTCTTTAATCAAGATAGTAAATCTTTGGTTATCTTGTGTTTCTTAGTTTGCTTTGGTTTGCATACTTACGTGGATTCCGCACTCGTATGTGTGTTACATAAACAGGGAAGTACGTTAATCTTGATCCTCCAAGTGGACCTACAAGTGGTATCAGAGCATTGGCTCTCTTCCTTGTTTAAAACCAAGCTTAGTGTTGTATCTGAGCTAGTTGTGAGGGTTTCTGGAAGTGTTCTTGAACTTTCAACAGGAAACTTAAGTTTTTTAAAAGATAACCAACTTAAAACTTAGTTAAAACTTGTTGTAGCCTAAAAACTTTCATGAAAACCTTGTTAGAATACATGGAGACATGTTAGAATTTGGTTTTTCTTAAAATTTTCAATCAAAGTTCAGTTGGACATATTTTTAGGTAAAACACTGCTGGAAAACTCACCGAAATATTCTTGTAGGGTTGACCAAATCTCTGGACTTGACTGTTTTGACTGAAAAGCTGATATGGAATGTTTGTCTTTTTAACCAAAATTGTGTAGACAACTGACCACTTTCGAACAAACTCAGAAACAAGTCTCTGTTAGAAAAGGAAATTTTCAGCAACCAAACCTGCAAAAAGATTCATCTCTGCGAAAACCAAACTTCAGCGAAAAACATCGGTGCGAATAATCCGCATGAAGAAAGACTGTTCGTATGAAAGACCAAGTCATCCGCACGAAGGACATTGTTCGCACGAAGCACAACCTTATCGCATGAAAGACTGTGGTTCGTACAAAAGATAGTGGCTCGTACCAATCATTGATTCGTACAAAGAACCCACCTTCTTTGATTGTTTTTCGTGTTTCAAGTTTTCAAATCTTTGTGGTTTTTAAAATTTGTGAACTTTTGAAAGGAGACTGTTATTTTCAAAAATTAAACTTTAAACCTTTTAATTTTCATAAACAAGAAAACATAATGGGTACTAATCCTTGGGATTGGGGGAGTAGTTCAAGCACAAATCAAGACTCATCACAAAGCTCCGCAACCTCATGGGTGAAATCACTAATGCCTCAACACACAACCAAGATTACCGCAAATCAATGGGCGTGTGTAGCAAATCAAAATCAGAGCATTCAGACTCTTCTTATAAGCGAGAATGAAACAGGAAGTAATAACCGTCCAGCAAAACTGAACCATATGAACGATAATCCTTCATGGAAAAGTCATTTCTATACATATGTTCTCAGTGAAAATACAGAATTATGGACATGTTTTACTACAACCATACAAGGAATAGCAGGATCAAATCCAACCTCCTTAGCCGATTTAGATGAAAATGACAAAAAGGCCTATGATTTAGAGAAGAAGGCGTTTTCTATCCTTACACAAGCACTTCATAAAGATATTTATCATCAGTTTGTGTACTGTACCACTACCAAGAATTTGTGGGATACTTTGGAAGCAAGAGGAGAAGGAAATGCTGCAACCAGAAAAATACGACATGATCTGCTAAAGAAAGAGTTTGAAGGTTTCATGTTCATGGAGAATGAACCACTGAACAATATGACAACACGTTTCTACCATCTGCTTAGTGAAATGTATTCATACAAAGTGTTAGCATCTCCACAAGAAATCGTGATGCATTTTGCTGACGCTTTACTGCCAAAGTGGAGTCAATTTATTGACTTACTAAGGCATATAGGTGTTTTGGATATTATTAGCATTTATGATTTTGTTCAGAAGCTGGAGAACAAAAATGAAGAAGAAATTCGGAAAGAAAAAAGATTTTCCATTCCACAAAACCCTGAGATGTACTTTGGAGGTATTAACACAGGTGTTAGTACAACTCAGCAACAAACACTTCAAACCGCGTTTGTGTCAAATGTTAACCCCTTTATACCACCACTAGTTCAAACAGATCAATCTGCCGGCTCAAGTACTCAAACCTATGGTCAAGTATTTGATCCTAAAGCCTTTCTACCACAACATCAAGTTGTTACACCTCAAGTTCCACAACAAGCTTCTCAACAAGCTTTCTATGGTTACAACTTTCAACCTACAAATTCTAATACCGTTAGACTTAATACGTCACATCTTTCCAAGGTTAGTGTAGAAGTTGCTCGGGAACACATGGAACTTCTGAACACCATGGTTAGTGCTTACTGTGGACTAGTCGCTGGTCAAATTAGAAACATCAATTTGACTAATAAAGACTACCAACAAATAGACAAAGATGAGATGGAGTTGATGGATTCAAATGGGCATTTGCAAGTGCGGTCAGAAGAGCTAAGGATTACATGAGCCGAACTAGGAGAACAAGTTTGGAAAGCAAGAAAGATATGAAATATGGTTTTGATAAAGATGTTGCTACTTGCTTCAACTGTGGTGAAAAAGGTCACTTCAAGCGTGAATGTACTCTACCCAGCAAACAAGGAAATCACAACCCTTTCCGAAATCAATCACAACAATCCCACACAACTCAAGTTAACAATGAACAAAGAATAGTTGCTGTTAACAACCCAAACAACTCTAACCAGTTAAGACCTTCAAGCAACACAAATAGAGCTCTAGTAGTTCAAGCAGATGAAGGATGCGATTGATCAGTACAATTGGGAAACGAGAATAGAGGAGGAAATGCATTTTATGCCAAGATTATCTATCAGATCAAACATGTTCACATCATTGACAATTCTGATGATGATGATAGTTTTGGGTATAATGGGAGTTATGATGAAGAAAGCTCGAGTATAGGTGGTTATGGATCTGATCCAGATGTCAGGGAAAGGATTCATACTGAGGTCAATGAGTTGCTGGAAGAAGTAGAAAAGTTGAAAAGTCAAAAGGCTGGTTTAATAAGGAAACCAGAAGTTGCATCAAAGGAGACGGAGACAATCTTTGCCAACAATGCGTCCTTTTCTCATCATACCGCTTTCATAGCTAACGTTGCAGGTTTAACAAGTCAGCTAAAATCCGACTCTCCTAAGATATGCAGTGACTGTTCTAAATTAAAAATGAAATTTGAAACAATAAACAGTCACAATCAAAGCCTAGTAGTTGAACTATCAAAATGCAAAGAGGTAAATCTGGCTTTAACTCGAAACGAAAAAGAACTCAAATCTGTAATTGAAACTCTTAAGAAAAACGTTTCTGAATTAACTAAAACAATTTTGAACAAGCAAATAGGAATTAATAACTACATTAATATCCTTGAAGAACAAAAAAGGAGTTAGCCATTGCCAAATGCGAACATGATGCAATTAAGCTAAGAGTGGAAAGTTATTCTAACTCCTGATATGTGCTTGATCACATCATTGACGTTCAAAAGCTTAAGGGAGATGTCAAATGCATTGGGTATAAATCATGTCCACCTCCGTTGAAACATAATTATACCAAATTGCCTTATGAAGAGGAAATGCCACGCTTTGAACCATCTGCACCTCTTAATCCTTAAGAGTTTGCAGCAGGATTAGGGTTAAAGCCGGACGATTCCTCAGCTGAATCAAGAAAAACAGAGAACTCATCATCAGTTGTTGATCAGAATGCTTCTACAATAGAGGATGCTGATTCATCAGATGATGAGTCAGAGAAAACCGATTAGGATCAATCTCTTGATAAAGAAAAGGGGTAGAAATTTCTGCTGCTTCGAATGTGAAATCTGTTGCAATTCAAGAGAATAATCCTATTAAA
Organism: Scalesia atractyloides; assembly: GCA_947069175.1. Lineage (NCBI taxonomy): Eukaryota > Viridiplantae > Streptophyta > Magnoliopsida > Asterales > Asteraceae > Scalesia > Scalesia atractyloides. The sequence goes on along the minus strand of CAMTDV010000022.1, from coordinate 36,641,659 downwards.
TCTATCAAGGCAACAGCGTCTACATCTGAAAATGATAATGTGTTGTATACTTTGATTGGGGATAAGAAAATTTACTCAAACAAAGACTTTCCGATAAAAAATGTAAACCAAACTTCAATTGATCAAGTTTTTGAAAATTCAACAACCAAATTTTTGGAAAAGAAGAATCCAATCAAGTCTCAACCGTTATTCGTTTCAAATGAAAAACAACAAGAAAAGCAAGCTGAAAAACCTAAGGTAACACAACCAAAGGTTGAAGCTAAAGGCTTGCTACAAGAAGAAATTGAAGAATGTTAAATTTGTGGGATCAACTGGTACTGATAAAATCGAGACTTTTGAAAGCATGTCTAATATTAATTTTGTAAATCCAGTCAAGATTTTGAAGCGTAACAGTCAAAACAATTACACTCAACATACATAGGGTGTGAAGATGAACCAAGTACCTCCAGACCCACAAGTTCAACACTAAGTCATAAAACAGGATCTCCTAAATTTGTTGGAAGGAGAACATGTTTTAAATGTGGAGAGTTTGGCCACATAATCAAAAACTATACCAACCCAGCAAAACCAAAGTTTGTTAAAAAAGCCACTCCTGAACCAACTTGCCAAGGTCAATCTGTGTCAACTAAACAAGACAAACATATGTTAAGAAACAAGAAGAAAAACAGAGATGAAAACAAGATAAAATAATCAAGAAAGCATTAAAACCGGATTTTTCAGAAAGGAAACCAAGTTCGTCAAGTTTGTTAACAACAGAAGTATTTAAAACTGTAAATAATAGCCAATCTGGTAAACATCAACAATCTTGGAAACCTAAAACCAGTAATGTTTCAGGGGGAGGCATAAAGTTTCCAAATCATCAAGAAATAGAAATCACATTTCTTGATGATAAGGGTCGACCCAAGACCACTAAGGCTTGGGTCCCCATCTCAAACTGATCGGGTATTGAACTGTGCAGGATGTTCCAGGAGGAAATGCTTGCTTATCATCTGGGTATCATGGTGGAATTTTTTACTAAAAAATACGGTGATACAAGTCTATAACTTCCATGATACCATACATACGTGTAAATACTACATACGACCTTCAATAAGTGATAAAAATATCACATTCACCCAAAAATAAGTAATAAAATATCACAGCTTTATGCGGGGGTTAAATTTGTCTCTTTGTCGGAGCGATGGTACTAACATGTTCACGGACTTACTCATGTGCCATGCATGCATCTGAAAATCAAGTTCCTCATCAATAAGTGATTTAATCATATAGGGCTTGTTTTCAATCAAAATAAGTGAGGTCTCACATCATATACGTCAAAACAGATGATAAGCAGTATACTCATCGGTAAGATTTTCTCTCGTGCATATCTTGATACGGGAATGTATCATGAAGTGGTTGAACGCCGACTAGTAATTATAATTCATACATTAAGCATATCTCTTAATCATGATTACATCTGATAAGTTGAGCTTACGTGGACAACAATACCGCTAATCATAGTAGAATGTTTATTTATCTAATTTGATGTTTTTAAACAAAACTAATTTTTGGCAAGATTAAAAGCTGGTATGATTCTCTTACCTTGAAACTTTGAAAAAGATTGTCTAGTATATATACAGTTTATTCTTATCTTTTAGTAGTTATTTTACTTTTATTGGTTATTTTATTTTAGTTTACTATGTTGATAAATTAAAGTATTTTTGATTTAGCCAAAGATGGAAACTCAAAAGTTTTCTGCCAAGATACAACCTAAAAACCATTTTCTTTGATATCATAACTTCAGAAAGTACTTTCTTACAACGGGTAAACTCATCTCAAAGAACAAAATTTGTTTAACAAGCATTTTCACTAACTTAAATTGTGATTAGTGTGGATATGTGTAAAGATCTAAACAGGTGAACGAAAAACCTAAGGTCCACGAAGAACTGAAAGTCCAGTTTTGAAAAGCTTGGACGCCTACAAATCAAAGGTCACTCGTATGAGTGAATATGCCTCGTACGAATGACCACTGATGTCTTGTACGAATGGCAGTACTTTGTACGAACTGAGGTGCTTCTGTGAGTATCATGATGTGGTATAAAGGGTGATGAAGTTCTTTGGTGGAACTTTACTTTCACCTTGCTCATGTCATCCTTTCACCTCTCCTTAAGTTGTTCTGATATCTTTAAGGTATATTTGACAATATGGCATACCTTGAAGATGAAAATTTGAACATTATCTGACTATGTGACTTTGTCTGACATAAACAACGAAGACCCTTTTCACGAAAAACAAGTTCTTCATGCATTATCTTCCTTGAATTTCTATGTGCGAACAGTTAACTTTGCTTCGTACGAGTGAATGATCACTCGCACGAGTAACATGTAGCTCGTACGAGTATATCACTTGTTTTACTAAGTTAGGTGTTCGTACAAATCAGTTGTTCTTCGTACGAATAATTTTTTTATTCGTATGAGTCAGTAGTTCTTCGTCCAGGGAATACATACATACAGGAAGTTTGAAATAAAAATTTTTGTGTATATTCCCTGATGAATTTATGTCCTTATTCTTGTTATCTTTTGTGTACAGAATGGAACAAAAAGAACATAAAAGAAAACCCGCAACAAAGAGAACTGACAAGTCAGAAGTGGAAATTATGTCGGAACCAAGACATAACATGGTTGCTTTCTTAGATCCAGAAGATAAATTTGCTGAGTACAACGGTATAATGATCAGGGAATTTTGGGATTCGGCTAAAGTTGCTGAAGTGAATGGGCAGGAACTTATCCGCGGGAGAGTAAATGACTTGAACGTAGATGTCTCTGTTGAAATCATAAACTCAGTATTACAACTTGGCGATGATCCTGAAGCTCCATTCTCAATTTCGTTGAATTGTTAACGTGGATATTTGCTTCGAATGAAATGTGCTGGAGATTTTCTCGTAAGACAACTAAACAAAGCATGGTTGCCTCTCCGATACAAGTTCTTTCTACATGTTCTAATTCAGTGTTTGAGCAACAGACGAAGTGGTTATGACATGGTGAATAAAGACTTGGTTGGAATGATGATAGCTTTGACATTGAACAAACCGTTTAGTGTTTCAAAGTATATTTTTGAAACATGAAGGAAAACATGAGAAGAACCGGATATGGTGGAAACAAGTTTTGGATGTATCCTCGTTTTCTCCAAATGATCTTAAATGTGCAACATCCAAATCTTCCGAAAAACAACAACGATGTTTTGAAAGTTGAGGTTATGATGGAACATTCATTGAAGATTTTTAGAAGTGTAGCAGCAAAACGTTACAAGGAAAGCACACCTCCTCGTAAATTATTCGGTTCCATGGCAAATGATAAATATGTTGCACCAGAAAATGATAAGTGGTGCTATGATGACAGTGAGTCAGATAATGAAGAATGTACGAGCCAGTTCATGTTCGTACAAGCCGTGAGTCATTCGTACGAGCATCCTTTGGAGAATGTTCTTCGTCACTGATAGTGTTTCGTACGACCAGCAACATTCTTCGTACTGTTACTAGGTATAGGCACTATATAAACAGACATGCACGTCTCAGTGACTAGAGGACACTAGTAGTGAATGTTAGACACTAGAGAGAGATACCGAAGCACAAGAGCACAGAGAGTATATCTGAGTCTGTATGAACATTGTTTGTATATTTTTGTACTAGTTCTCTTCTATTAATCAAGATAGTGAATCTTTGGTTATCTTGTGTTTCTTACTTTGCTTTGGTTTGCATACTTATTGTGACATCCCGGGTTTTTCGGATAACTTACACGTGACACTTGTCGAATAATATATGTGCTAAGTATTAAACGTGCATGGAATGAATACGTGATGAGTGTTTGTGTGATTGTTTAGTTATAAAGTAATTATTGTAGATATGTACACGAACCGAACCGCGACACGAACCAACCTCGATTCTTTGTGACTCTAGGAATTAACCAAGTTTAGAACTCAAACCATTATCGGCCGTGCGCAAACCAAACCGCAAACCCAAAACCGAGATCAAAGTTAAACCTTAAACTAAAAACAATCCGGCCGCAAGATCAAACCCGAAACCACAACATCAAAACCTAAACCCTAAACCAAAACACTCTCGGCCACATGATCAAAACCGCGGATTTATTTAGTTCAAACCCAAACCGAACCCACCCTATTCCTTGACCGCGAGATCAAGTCCAAACCAAACTAACTCACTTTAGTTCCTCGGCCGCGACTCAAACCAAAACCGTGAGCCTCATCTTGTTGCGCCTATATATATACAACTCACATGCATCTTCCTTCACAATTCCTAAAACCCTAACAAGCAAAACAGCCGTCGGCTGCTTCCTCATGCTCCATTGATCGCAAAACAGTTTCCATTCCTTCATCATCTCGATCTAAATCAGCTGGTTCACTCTCTCGGTCGCTAACAGCCGGTTACCTTCAGTCCCTTTTCAGTCTCGGTCGCGAGATCAGCTTTCTTTCTCTCGGTCTCAGCAAGCAGCAGCCCTCGCCATCTCCCCTCATCGTATTCACGGTTCGTTTACATTGTTATTAAAAGATTAGAGGTTATCTCTGATTACAAGATCATGTTCGGATTATGTGTATGCTTGAATGATTAATTGATTAGTTGTTTCGGGTCTTATATGTTGAATAGATAATCGGCTGTTTTGATTATGTTCTTGTGTATAAATGTTTGCGGAAATCATAAGTGCTTGAATGAAGTGATTGTATTGTCTTCGGATTACATGTTTGAATGAAAAGTCATGATAGCCGATTTGCTAGTAATGTGTGCAAGTGAGGTTTGTTCGAAATCTGAAAATCATAAGCTGTATTGGTTTATAAAAACAAGAGATGTTGACTAGGGTTTGCATGGATAGGTTATTAGTATTAATCTAGGACTAGAAATCAGTTCTAGATCGCTTAGGTTAATCGCATGAACGGGTTATACGAGTTCAGGATAAACATATGCAGAAAACAGCCTGCTGAATAATAGTTACAGCCGACTTCATCTGGCTGTAACTTGGTCGTTAGTTGTCGAAAAACGGATTTTTCGATGTCTAGAACGTAGAGATTTGAATAAGGAATCTAATGGCGCTAGATTCATAATTTTCTGAAGTCGTTTGATATTTTTAAAGGGCTAAATAAGTTCAGTAACTAAAACTGTGAAAATCCTGAAATTTTGCTAGTTGTTTATCAAGCTAGATTTTAAAATCAGTAGAGAGTTGAGTCATGATTTTTGTACAGCAACTAGGTATAGAAATTTCCGGGCAACTCCAACTGGAATTTTGTTAATCGGACGATCAGTGATTTTTAAATAAATTCTTCCATGGACTGCAGTCAGAAAGCGATAAATCTGACTGCAGCTTAATGAATTAATATTTATGGTTATTGGTAAAGATTTAGGACTTGGAAAAATTATATAAATTTCTATGGTATAAATGTCACCTACTGTAAAAATATAGGAATTTTTGGAATGTTAGAACTATTTTATAAAAATCCTAGAAAACAGCTGAATAATTGAGTGTTAAGCAGAAAGTTGATAACTTGTGATTTTATGCATTAAAGTGTTGCATGGATTTGGAATATGTTAATGATAGTTGTTTGATTACCATGATCACATGAGAATACTTGCATGCATGTTTGAGTGTTAGATATGTTATTTGTGTGTATCACTTTGTGAGTAAATTGTGTGTGGAATTTGTATTGGTGTGACTACACACTGACGTGGAAATTAATTGGTTTGTTAGGACGCAACTAGCGGTCCCATCTCTTATAACATCTTTGCTACACTAACCGAGCAAATAAAGGTGAGTTCACGGCCCCTAACTTTATCCGGTTTTTAAACAACAGGGGGAGAAACATGTATACACTCTCAAACTCAATCTCTTTACGTTATACGAATTTAACGTCACATAACTATACGGTAACTAAGTTAATGTTAATGTAATGTTATGGTCACTAAGCAGCTTTATCACTTAAGTCCTCGACAATCTCCTCGGATCGTTAGTATTTGGGTTAAATAGCGGGGGAATTATAAGTAGTACTACTGGGCCCGACAAGCCCCATCCGAGCTAGTCGCGCTAGCCGACCTGGTATGGTCAACGGGTGAATAATTGGCCTAAAACCGCCATGGTCATGTGATAGGCCTGGCAAAACGGAGGCACAACAGTCAGCTTCGATCGCGAACTCTTACGTGACATGACTTTAGGCTAGCTACCTATATACATTAATATTGAACTTAATTATGGATCAACTTAATATTCCGGGTTTGGAATATTGGAAACATCAACTTATTATCCCGGGTTGGGGATAATGGAAACAACAACTTAATATTCCGGGTTGGGAATATTGGAAGCAACAACTTATTATTATTCCGGGATTGGAATAATGGAACTGATACGTTATCCCGGGTTGGGGATAACGGAGAGAACAAACTATAACCGAACAAACGAATTTATGAAAACCTGTGAACTCACTCATCTTTAATGTTGACACTTGTTTCTTTACATGTTTCTCAGGACGCTAGGAGCTCTAGGTGCACGCACATGCATTGAACAAGACATCTTTATCGAGTCTCATTCATTAATATTGTTTTGGGATTTTTCATTTGTTTTGGCGTTTGTGTTGGCACCCGCATCATTACTTATTTATGCTTCCGCTCAAACTTAAAACTAATGCTCTGCTAAATATTGGTAATTGATATAAAATCTAAAATGAACGATTTTGGAAAACGTATTATCAAACCATGTAGAGTCATTCGACGTACTAGTGTTTCAGATTCTGGTTTGTTCACACGTCTCGCGGTAGAACTCCGCAAGTGGAAATTGAGGGTGTGACAGATTGGTATCAGAGCCACTAGCTATAGAGAACCAGGTTTGCATTAGAAGTAGACCTAAACTATAGCTGATATCACGACATTAGACTTAGTTTGGCACCGAATTATTATATCTTGTTATGTAATATACCACAACTGTGTTTGGTAGATTATGCCTTCATGATAAGGAATGAAAACAACTCATAACTAACTACACGACCTAACAGGCAATGTCATCATCCTCATCGTCATCATCATCCGACAGACTTACGCCACCAAGAGCACTAGGAAAGGCACCAATGGTGGAACCCATACTACCTTATGGCGTAGAGACACGCTCAGCGGCGAGGAAGAGGCTCGCTCTGGGGGAGGAGTCATCGTTACACCCAACTATTGCGGTACCGGTTGAACCGGTTAATCATGTAGAAATAGGAATTGACATGCTTAGAATCCTAGTGCATACACAACAAAAACAGTTAGAAAGAATGCAGGAAACCATCTTAGCACAAGGATGGATGATCCGACACCTTACAGGAAAGACCGACTCGCTCGAGGAAGAGCATCGTACGAGTAAGATAGCTCGTAACACCATAGCCAGAGATCTGCGTGCTGAGCAGATAAGAGCTGACTGGCTTGAGGACAGAGTCCTGGAAAACAGTTGGAACATTCAGGAACTGCAAAATCAAGCACTTGAACCAGCACCGGCCCCTCCAGTACCGGTAGAGGAGGATCTAGAGGAGGATCCTGAAGAGGATCCGGAGGAGGACCCAGCTGAAGAAGCTGGAAATGCCGCACAGGATGACGGCAACGACAGTGACTTGGGGAATGGAGACGTAGACGACTGACACGTCTAGTTTATATTTGTTTTCCTTCAGTTTATTTATTTTCCCACTTGTGTTTAAACTTGAGACTTTATAGTGAATTCGTATGTGTGATTTGCACTTTTGTAAGACGTTGAAATTTCAATTAATCAAGTATTTCTTTTGATTATTTAACATATTGAGTTGACATAACTTAGTTGTGTTTCGAAGATCTAAATGGCGACGGGAAGACGTGGAAACCTTAACTTGACGCCCGAAGAGCTAGCTTCCATGATTCAGGAGCATGTGAATGCAGCTTTAGCGGGTGTTCAGAATCAGCCGGCAGGAGGGGGCTTTAACCCCTATAAGATGTTCCTTGACGCAAAGCCTAGCAAATTCTCAGGGGCGGAAGAACCCATTGGATTGGTCCGCTGGATCGAAAAATCAGAATCCGTTTTTGAAATGTGCAACTGCCTAGAGGCAAACAAGGTCAAATACGCAGCCTCAACACTGGAAGATGGGGCACTGACATGGTGGAATGCCCAGGTCCAAACACGTGGACTGTTAGCTGCAAATGCAATGGCATGGACTGAGTTCAAGGCCCTGATTAAAGAGGAGTACTGTCCATGAGACAGAGTGCAACAGTTAGAGCAAGCTCTATGGAACCACAAGATGGTGGGATCGGAAATTGAAGCTTACACGGCAAGACATCATGACTTAGTATTTCTGTGTCCCGATTTGGCCAACACGGTGGAGAAAAGACTCGAGTTCTATCTCGGGGGTCTGGTTCCGGAAATTCAGGGTATGGTGATGTCTAGTAACCCTGTAACAGAACATCAAGCAATCCGATTGGCTCACAAACTCACCGATAAAGCGGTGGAACAGAAGAAACTGCCAGCACGGGGTACCACCGAAGTCGCTCCAGATAACAAAAGAAAATTTGAAGACTCCACTGTTCGACAGTCTTCGTCATCACATCCGCAGCAAGGGAACCAGAAACGGTTCAATCATTACCACAGCCACCGGGGTCATCAAAATCATCCCGCCAACAACAACAACAACAACAATAACAACAACAATATCAACAACCCGAATGCAAGCGGCTATGCGGGCCGAAAGCCGCAGTGCAACCGCTGTAATCTCCACCATAACGGCCCTTGTGCCGGAAGTCGCTGCCAAAGATGTGGCAAGATGGGACATGCAGCAAAAGATTGTCGTGGGGAAATCATGTCCCGACAAAATCAGAACCAGCCCCAAGGTCAGCAGCAGGGTATAAACCGGGGATGCTATCAGTGTGGTAGCACTGCTCATTTCAGAAAAGACTGCCCACAGTTGCGCAACAACAACAATAATGGTAGAAACAACCACAACAACCATAATAATAATCACAACAACAACAATGGGAACGGTGGCACAGGAGGTGCCAAGGGTCGCGCATTTACATTGGGCCGCGGAGAGGCCAGAAACGACACGAACGTGGTCACCGGTAAGTTTCCCCTTAATGAACATTTTGCTACTGTGCTTTTTGATACGGGTGCGGATAGGAGTTTTATATCTGAGTCTTTTAGGAAGAACCTAAATCTCACGCTTAAACCATTAGAGACCCCTTATGTGATAGAATTAGCCAATGGTAAATCGGTAGATGTGACCCAAATCGTATCCGACTGTCAACTCAAACTCGCGGGCCACACTTTTACCATTGATCTGATGACAACTACCCTGGGTAGTTTTGACGTGGTAGTCGGAATGGACTGGCTATCCGACGTCCGGGCTGAAGTTCTCTGCTTCGAAAAGTCTATCCGTATTCCACTCTCGAACGACGAAATCCTGACAGTACAAGGCGATAAGGCAAGCGCCGTCACCAACATCATCTCATACATGCAAGCGCAGAAGTATCTTCGGAAAAAGAATTCCTTCGCTTTACTCGCACTAATTACCGAACAACCTAAGGACGAGAAACGTATAGAAGACATCCCTGTCATCCGTGATTTTCCCGATGTATTCCCAGAAGAACTACCTGGTCTTCCACCACATCGACAATTGGAGTTCGAAATCAAATTGGCAAGCAATGCAACCCCCATCGCCAAAGCTCCATACCGCCTAGCTCCAGCCGAGCTGCAGGAGCTGTCTACCCAACTTCAAGAGCTGCTAGAAAAAGGATTTATCCGACCAAGCGTTTCGCCATGGGGAGCTCCAGTCCTGTTTGTCAAGAAGAAGGACGGGACTTTCCGCATGTGCATCGACTATAGGGAACTCAACAAGGTTACAGTCAAAAACCGATACCCGTTACCTCGCATCGACGATCTATTCGACCAACTGCAAGGGTCAAGTTACTACTCTAAGATTGATTTACGGTCCGGTTATCATCAGCTACGCGTCAGGGAGGAGGATATCGCCAAGACGGCATTTCGCACTCGGTATGGCCATTACGAGTTCTTGGTCATGCCATTCGGTCTCACTAACGCACCCGCGGTATTCATGGACCTCATGAACCGCGTGTGTAAACCATACCTCGACAAGTTTGTCATTGTGTTCATCGATGACATACTCATCTACTCCAAAAGTGAAGAAGAACATGCAGAACACCTACGATTACTGCTAGAGCTGCTTCAATAGGAAAAACTATATGCCAAGCTTTCGAAGTGTGATTTCTGGATTCGGGAAGTTCAGTTTCTCGGGCACGTCGTGAATGAAAAGGGTATCCACGTAGACCCTGCCAAGATTGAAGCCATCAAAAACTGGGAAGCACCTAAGACACCGACGGAGATCCGCCAATTTTTGGGATTGGCTGGTTACTACATACGCTTCATCGAGGGATTTTCAAAGATTGCACAGCCGCTTACTACCCTCACCCAGAAAGGCATCAAGTATGCTTGGGGTGAAAAGCAAGAAGCAGCATTTCAATTGCTGAAGCAGAAACTTTGCAGTGCACCCATTCTGTCCTTGCCGAAAAGGACAGATGACTTTGTAGTGTATTGTGATGCTTCCATTCAGGGGTTGGGATGCGTACTCATGCAACGCGATAAGGTCATCGCGTATGCGTCACGACAGCTGAAAGTTCACGAGAAAAACTACACGACACATGACCTGGAATTGGGAGCAGTAGTGTTTGCACTTAAGATTTGGAGACACTACCTCTATGGAACCAAGTGCACAATCTTCACAGACCACAAAAGCCTCCAACACATCTTTGATCAGAAGGAGTTGAACATGCGACAGCGTCGCTGGGTCGAACTCTTGAACGATTATGAGTGTGCCATTCGGTATCACCCGTGTAAAGCTAACGTGGTAGCTGATGCCCTCAGTAGGAAGGAACACTTGAAACCTCATCGTGTACGAGCACTACAACTCACTATTCATTCGGGGCTACCCGATCAAATACGCGACGCCCAGTTAGAAGCAGTTAAGGAGGAAAACATCAAAGCCGAATCAGTGGGAAAAATGGAACGCGATTGGGAAGTAAAGCCCAATGGAGCCCGGTATTTCATGAATCGCATATGGGTACCTCTCTACGGAAACCTTAGAGAGCTAGTCATGGATGAAGCTCACAAATCTCGATACTCTGTCCATCCGGGTTCGGATAAGATGTATCAAGACCTTAAAGTTGCGTATTGGTGGCCTAACATGAAAGCCGATATAGCCACCTACGTGAGTAGATGTTTGACTTGTGCAAAAGTCAAGGTGGAGTATCAAAAGCCATCGGGGCTACTCCAACAACCTGAGATCCCAGTGTGGAAATGGGATCAGATCTCAATGGATTTCATCACTAAACTCCCACGAACCTTGGGTGGTTGCGATACCATCTGGGTGATCGTGGATCGTTTAACTAAGTCCGCACACTTCCTAGCTATTAAAGAAACAGATAAGATGGAGAAGTTGACTCGCACCTACATTAAGGAAGTAGTTTCTCGGCACGGTGTGCCAACGTCCATCATCTCAGACAGAGATGCTCGCTTCACGTCAAACTTCTGGCAGTCACTCCAGAAAGCGTTGGGAACACGCTTGGATATGAGCACAGCTTATCACCCTCAGACTGATGGTCAAAGTGAAAGGACCATACAGACCTTGGAAGACATGCTTAGGGCATGCGTGGTGGACTTCGGAAATAGTTGGGAAATTCACCTGCCTCTAGTAGAATTCTCATATAACAACAGCTATCACACGAGTATTTCGGCAGCACCGTTTGAGGCATTATACGGTCGTAAATGTAGATCACCGGTCTGCTGGGCAGAAGTCGGTGACAGTCAACTCACAGGCCCTGAGTTAATACTTGAGGCCACTGAAAAGATTGTACAAATCAGAAACCGCATGGCGGCGGCACAAGATCGACAGAAAAACTACGCTGATCAACGACGCAAACCGCTCGAATTTCAAGTAGGCGACCGCGTCCTACTAAAGGTGTCACCCTGGAAGGGTGTAATCCGCTTTGGAAAACGAGGCAAACTTAACCCACGGTACGTAGGCCCGTTTGAAATCTTGAAACGTATTGGACCCGTGGCAAACCAATTAGACCTTCCTGCCGAACTCAGTGGAGTTCACAACGTATTTCACGTGTCAAATCTGAAGAAGTGTCTTTCAGATGAAACTTTAGTTATTCCATTGGATGAGATCCAAGTGGATGAACAACTACACTTCGTGGAAAAGCCTATTGAGATCATGGATCGTGAGATCAAGACTCGAAGGCACAGCAAGATTCCAATCGTTAAAGTTCGTTGGGACTCTAAGCGTGGACCGGAGTTCACGTGGGAAAGAGAGGACCAAATGAAAAGCAAATACCCACACCTCTTCGCAACTGAGCAGCAAACTAACAATACCAGTACCTAAATTTTCGGGACGAAAATTCTTTCAACATGGGGATGATGTGACAACCTGGAAACTTCTCATACTTTCGTGTACTATTGTTGACTAAATTCTTGTGCATGGCACTTGGAAATCTTTGTGTATGACACTTGGGAACTTCTTGTAACGTTGCGTACCATCATTAACGAACTAACTCTTTGTGCGTGGCACTCTAAACATGTACGTTACATGCTAAACCGCGTTTACTCAATTTTCGGGACGAAAATTCTTTCAACATGGGGATAATGTGACATCCCGGGTTTTTCAGATAACTTACACGTGACACTTGTCGAATAATATATGTGCTAAGTATTAAACGTGCATGGAATGAATACGTGATGAGTGTTTGTGTGATTGTTTAGTTATAAAGTAATTATTGTAGATATGTACACGAACCGAACCGCGACACGAACCAACCTCGATTCTTTGTGACTCTAGGAATTAACCAAGTTTAGAACTCAAACCATTATCGGCCGTGCGCAAACCAAACCGCAAACCCAAAACCGAGATCAAAGTTAAACCTTAAACTAAAAACAATCCGGCCGCAAGATCAAACCCGAAACCACAACATCAAAACCTAAACCCTAAACCAAAACACTCTCGGCCACATGATCAAAACCGCGGATTTATTTAGTTCAAACCCAAACCGAACCCACCCTATTCCTTGACCGCGAGATCAAGTCCAAACCAAACTAACTCACTTTAGTTCCGCCGCACTCAAACAAAACCGTGAGCTATCTTGTGCGCATTACACTCAATATCTCCTAATCTAAACCCTAACAAGCGAAACACGTCGGCTCTTCTTTGCTCCATTGATGAACAACTCATTGCATTTCCTTCATCATTCTAACCTAACAACCAGCTGGTTCACTCATCTCCTGATCGCAAACAGCCAGTTCCTTCATCCACTTTTCGATCTAAATCAGCTGGTGAATCAGCTTATTCTTTCTCTCGGTCCATCAGCTATGCCAGCAAGCCACCTCGCCATCTCCCCTCATCGTATTCACGGTTCGTTTACATTGTTATTAAAAGATTAGAGGTTATCTCTGATTACAAGATCATGTTCGGATTATATGTATGCTTGAATGATTAATTGATTAGTTGTTTCGGGTCTTATATGTTGAATAGATAATCGGCTGTTTTGATTATGTTCTTGTGTATAAATGTTTGCGGAAATCATAAGTGCTTGAATGAATTGATTGTATTGTCTTCGGATTACATGTTTGAATGAAAAGTCATGATAGCCGATTTGCTAGTAATGTGTGCAAGTGAGGTTTGTTCGAAATCTGAAAATCATAAGCTGTATTGGTTTATAAAAACAAGAGATGTTGACTAGGGTTTGCATGGATAGGTTATTAGTATTAATCTAGGACTAGAAATCAGTTCTAGATCGCTTAGGTTAATCGCATGAACGGGTTATACGAGTTCAGGATAAACATATGCAGAAAACAGCCTGCTGAATAATAGTTACAGCCGACTTCATCTGGCTGTAACTTGGTCGTTAGTTGTCGAAAAACGGATTTTTCGATGTCTAGAACGTAGAGATTTGAATAAGGAATCTAATGGCGCTGGATTCATAATTTTCTGAAGTCGTTTGATATTTTTAAAGGGCTAAATAAGTTCAGTAACTAAAACTGTGAAAATCCTGAAATTTTGCTAGTTGTTTATCAAGCTAGATTTTAAAATCAGTAGAGATTTGAGTCATGATTTTTGTACAGCAACTAGGTATAGAAATTTCCGGGCAACTCCAACTGGAATTTTGTTAATCGGACGATCAGTGATTTTTAAATAAATTCTTCCGTGGACTGCAGTCAGAAAGCGATAAATCTGACTGCAGCTTAATGAATTAATATTTATGGTTATTGGTAAAGATTTAGGACTTGGAAAAATTATATAAATTTCTATGGTATAAATGTCACCTACTGTAAAAATATAGGAATTTTTGGAATGTTAGAACTATTTTATAAAAATCCTAGAAAACAGCTGAATAATTGAGTGTTAAGCAGAAAGTTGATAACTTGTGATTTTATGCATTAAAGTGTTGCATGGATTTGGAATATGTTCATGATAGTTGTTTGATTACCATGATCACATGAGAATACTTGCATGCATGTTTGAGTGTTAGATATGTTATTTGTGTGTATCACTTTGTGAGTAAATTGTGTGTGGAATTTGTATTGGTGTGACTACACACTGACGTGGAAATTAATTGGTTTGTTAGGACGCAACTAGCGGTCCCATCTCTTATAACATCTTTGCTACACTAACCGAGCAAATAAAGGTGAGTTCACGGCCCCTAACTTTATCCGGTTTTTAAACAACAGGGGAGAAACATGTATACACTCTCAAACTCAATCTCTTTACGTTATACGAATTTAACGTCACATAACTATACGGTAACTAAGTTAATGTTAATGTAATGTTATGGTCACTAAGCAGCTTTATCACTTAAGTCCTCGACAATCTCCTCGGATCGTTAGTATTTGGGTTAAATAGCGGGGGAATTATAAGTAGTACTACTGGGCCCGACAAGCCCCATCCGAGCTAGTCGCGCTAGCCGACCTGGTATGGTCAACGGGTGAATAATTGGCCTAACACCGCCATGGTCATGTGATAGGCCTGGCAAAACGGAGGCACAACAGTCAGCTTCGATCGCGAACTCTTACGTGACATGACTTTAGGCTAGCTACCTATATACATTAATATTGAACTTAATTACGGATCAACTTAATATTCCGGGTTTGGAATATTGGAAACATCAACTTATTATCCTGGGTTGGGGATAATGGAAACAACAACTTAATATTCCGAGTTGGGAATATTGGAAGCAACAACTTATTATTATTCCGGGATTGGAATAATGGAACTGATACGTTATCCCGGGTTGGGGATAACGGAGAGAACAAACTATAACCGAACAAACGAATTTATGAAAACCTGTGAACTCACTCATCTTTAATGTTGACACTTGTTTCTTTACATGTTTCTCAGGATGCTAGGTGCTCTAGGTGCACGCACATGCATTGAACAAGACATCTTTATCGAGTCTCATTCATTAATATTGTTTTGGGATTTTTCATTTGTTTTGGCGTTTGTGTTGGCGCCCGCATCATTACTTATTTATGCTTCCGCTCAAACTTAAAACTAATGCTCTGCTAAATATTGGTAATTGATAATGAACGATTTTGGAAAACGTATTATCAAACCATGTAGAGTCGTTCGACGTACTAGTGTTTCAGATTCTGGTTTGTTCACACGTCTCGCGGTAGAACTCCGCAAGTGGAAATTGAGGGTGTGACACTTATGTGGATTCCACACTCGTATGTGTGTTACATAAACAGGGAAGTAGGTTAATCTTGATCCTCCAAGTGGACCTACAAGGTGTGACATTTACTACCGCTTTGAGTTTCGACTCAGACCCGTTTGGTTAATCTTGGGATTCGACCAAGCGCATTTTTATGACCATAATAATTTAGGGAATAACCCTCTAAGGTTATACCTTATAGTCATATAGTTTGGTTAGTTAGATGATGAGTCGATTTTATGTACTTTTAAAATGTCGAGAACACCCTTTTGGCTCATAAAATGGTTTTAAACATGTAAGACCATAGTTTTGACATCTAAACTGATATTAGAACATACTCAAACTTGTTTTGACATATAAGACTCATCATAGGACTTATTTAACCATCCAAACCCATAGTTACGCTTGCGACCGGTTAAAGTGGCGTAAACCATTTTAACAAGTCGTAATGGGTTAAAGCACTTAGAAATTCTTCCAAATCATAATGTAACGTATTATAAACCATATCATACAAGTCCCAACACTCGTTTGGTTTATAAGACCTCATTCTATCCAATCCTTCGATTAAAGCTCGACACATTAACATAGTATTCTGATACATTCTGACACACTTTAACTCTTCAATCCTTGAGCTTTGTTTGATCATTTGAACAACACATTTACGCCATCCCAAGTGAGTACATAGCCCCCCTTTACATTTTCGAATGTTTTGGGGTGATTCATATGTGCCTATCACTACTTTCTTGTTTTCATGATATTATACATGTTTTGCTTATCTAGTACATATAGTACATGATTTCAAGGGCATTTTGCTTCATATGTTGACTTAGCATACCTAGTACATGATTTCAAAGACATTTTGTTTCGTATGTTGACTTAGCATACCTAGTACATGATTTCAAAGACATTTTTGTTTCGTATTTTGACTTAGCAGCCCTAGTACATGATTTCAAAGACATCTTTACTTTGTAAGTTGACTTAGCATACCTAGTGTTTGATTTCAAAGACATTTTTGCTTGGTATATTGACTTAGTATCCCAAGTACATGATTTCAAAACATTTTCATGACACACTTACATTGTTCAAGACATATCGGTGCATTGAATATACAATGATACATTCATTAACATTGATCATGCCGACCGGTATTATGTAATGGTACCATAGGATTGACAATCCCGATCCCGCTTCCTAGGTTTGTTTAGAAGTGACTTTAGGGAATGAAAGACTCCGATGAACATTTGATAAACCTTTGTCTTTATAAGGGTTTATCCGATAGTCAACAAGGCTTGAATGTATTCGCCAACAATCCATATATATGTGTCTACACAATAAAAGCAATTGATCTATAAGACAAGAGTTTTAGTTTAAACAAGACCTTTGTTTATTTAAAACACCTGTTTTATACAAGACATTTTGACAAGACAATACATTTTGGTTATTTTATACAAGCCATTTATTTTATGGTTTAAACAAGACTTTTGTTTGCCATACAAGACATTGGTTTATACATAGACATTTGTTTATAAATAACATTTGGTTTATATAAGACATTTGTTTATAAAAGACATTTGGTTTATACATGACATTGGTTTAAACGAGGCATCTCAATTGTTGGCTCATGGTAAGGGATTTAAATGACGAGACGTATGTAATATGATAAAAGCATGGTGGATACGCCGATGATACTTCCTATATAAGTGCTTTCATTATATTACATAACGTAGTGTTATCTAAACCACTTCAAACAAAATACAAGACATGGCATATTTTATACAAGGCACGAGTTATTTTGGTTATTAAGTTAACCATGCATCATTTCTTTTAAATCATTTGATTTTCATATGATTTCATAAAAGAAACATTTTTGTAAAGGATCATGGCTACTTTTTTAATAGTTGAGCATTTCTTTTAACTTTCAAAGTCATGAATCTTCATCACAAAACTTATTTTACTCACATGCATTTTTATGCTAACGTTTTATTTTCACATATGTTTCAGGAGCTAATGTGTGATTTTGAGCATGCTTCACATAGGGCGGACTTGGGCCTTAGTGACTTTAACATTTGCAAGACAATTGTTATGTTTTTTATTTCATTCTCCCAAGACAATGTTAACAATTAAATTAAATAATACATAACTTTATGTACCGTGTGTTGTGAAACAATAGTTCTGTGACATGACTCCCCGACGTTTCCGTCACGGTCTGTTGTTTTACGTGGTCGGGATGTTACAAAAAGATTGGTAACAGAGCTCATGGTTATAGGGAATTAGGTTATTAGTAATACTTTGACCTAGACTATAACCTTCCTAGCTCCCTAACAACAAGTTATCATGTGTTTAGATCTTAAAACAATACCTCACCTATCCTTAGGTGATTACCAAAACAAATTCACAAGTTACAAATTTGTTTTGAAAATCAATCATCTATCCTTAGATGATTTGTTTTTAGGCTTCCTGCCTTCAAAGATTTCAAAATCTCGTCAAAGTTTGGGTTTTAATAATGTGAACACGTGCAATCTGGAAGGGTGGATGCCTGTACCCTGAGTTTTCTGTCTAAGGCTAGAGTGTTCTTATAAATCCGCATTATCGGACTAGTCACTCTTACCTGGGAACTCTTGGGGTGAGTGTCCACTTATAGGATAAATCATGTCTTTGCGATACATTATAAAGACCCATTTACTTTGATTAGTCACTATGTGTCGTTTGTTTTTTTAGGTAACGAACAAATGGTCACAATCCTTATGTTTCATCGATATTTTTAACGTTTTCTTTTGACTATCCAATATCGATCTCACCCGTTTTCTCTCATATTTCCTTCTCTTTTAGAATAGCTCCTCATCCAATGCTGCTTAGGACGCCAATACGACAGCAATGATAGCTCAGCAGATAGCTGTTGTGCTACCAAATCTTGTGACTCAATTAAACCAAGCCAACAATAACAACAATGCACCTGTTTCGTGCAACTTTAAACAATTCAATTCGGCTAAACCGCTCAAGTTTAGTGGTTTTGAGGGAGCTACTAGGCTCATACAGTGGTTTGAGAGTCTTGAGAGCACATTTCGTCATGTTCAATGTTCGAATGAGCGCAAAATAGAATTTGCTTCGGGTGTAATCCAAAAGAGGGTGCTCACGTGGTCGAACATAGTGGTAAGAGATAGGGGTGTTGATGTTGCAATGGCTCAGACGTGAGAAGTGCTTCGAGCTCTTATGATAAAGGAATTCCACCGACGCCATGAGCAAAGAGCACTTGAGAACAAATTCCACGACCTGAAACAGGATAGTGGAGAACATCGTGTGACCGTTATGAGGAGCTAAGTTTGTTATGTCCTGCTAGGGTCACGCCCTTGAATAAGGCTATTGAAAAGTACATTGATGGCCTTCCTGACCCAGTTCTGGACATAATCACTGGTAGCTCCAGTCAGACAGACTATCGAGTTGGCTACAACCTGACTGACTCGCAAGTCAAGAAGGGTAAACTTTTTCGCAAAAGCGACAAGAAGCACTCTACTAACATTGCACAAGGAAACAAAAGGGAAACATAGCCGAAACCTCCAAGAAGACTAGGAAGCGTAAAGCTTCCAAGAATTTCACTATTGTTACACAACCCAACCAAGTTGCTCCCAATCGACCAGCACATCCTCCCACCCAGACAATATGCCGGTACTGCACCTCTGTGCACCAAGTGTGATAGTATCACCAACCCCATCTACCCATCATTGTACCAATTGTGGACAATCTAGCCATCTGGCCAACACTTGTCGTTTTGCTCCTTCCCTGAATCAAGTGGTTTGAAATCTTGTTCAACCACAAGCCAATCCAACGCCCCACTACCCACCTGGATCCTGATACAATTGTGGTTGATCTTACTCACTAACTAAACAACTGCCTGAAGCTAGTTAATGCAAATACAGCCCTGGACGAGCATTTAACATAAATGCTAATGAGGCTCATGTCATGGTTAACAGTACGTTCCTTGTCAATAATCAGCCTGCTTCTATTCTTTTTATTCGGGTGCCGATAGGAGTTCTGTATCCTTAGATTTTGACCCTTATCTTTCAACACCACTAGCCAAACTCGGAAAACCCTTAACAGTGGAGATAGCTAGTGGCAAACCTCTTGCACTTGATTCTGTTATTCGTAACTGCCAATTGAACCTCAATAACCATCTTTTTTCCATTGACCTCACGGCAATGCAACTTGGGAGTTTTGACGTCATAGTAGGCATGGACTGATTAACTAAACACCATGCTGAAGTGATTTGCGTTGATAAGATTGTTTGCATCCCTCTTTTGTCTGGTTAAATCCTAGAAGTTTGTGGAGAGAAACCCTCTCATAGCCTTAAACTCATTACATGAACCCAAGCCCAAAAATGCCTACGAAAGAATTATGTAACCTTTTTGGCACATATCGTAGATAAGAAAAGCAAGGGTAAGAGTATTCAAGACATCCCCGTTATTTGAGATTTTCCTGAGGTGTTTCCTGAAGAACTAGCTGGTTTACCCCCAGCACGTCAACTCGGGTTTCGTATAGACCTTGTACCTGGTGCCAAACCAATTGCCAAATCCCCTTACCGTCTTGCACCGTCTGAAATGCAAGGGTTATCAAAAAACTCCAAGAACTTTCAGACAAAGGATTTATTCATACAAGCTTTTCACCTTGGGGCGCTCACGTCCTATTAGTGAAAAAGAAGGATGGATCCTTTAGCATGTGCATCGTTTATTGTGAGCTCAACAAACTCACAATTAAAAATCGATATCCCCTACCTTGTATTGATGATCTTTTTGATCAACTACAAGGTGCTATGTGTTTCTCCAAGGTTGATCTGCATTCTGGGTATCATCAGCTATGTGTACTCGACGAAGATATTCCCAAAACTGCTTTTCGAACTCGATACGACCATTATGAGTTCAATGTCATTCCCTTTGGTTTGACAAATGCTCTTGCCGTCTTCATGGACTTAATGAATAGGGTTTGTAAACCTTATTTAGACAAGTTCATCATTGTTTTCATCGATGACATTTTGATTTATTCAAAATTCTGAGCCGATCACAAACGTAACGATGGAACTCCTAAAGAAAGAACAACTTTATGCATGTAGGTCCCTTAAACCGTATGGATCTTCACAGAATCGTCTATCCAACCTAGAGTGCAGAATCCCCTAGATCAGATTACAAAGAAAACGAACAAGAACACGACACACAATCACTTTCAACCTGTCTTCTATTGATTATCCAACACAAGTGTTTACAATCAATTCAGGACTCTCTCTCAACTCTCTATGAAGTAATTAGCTAATCCACTGAGCCAACTGATCCACCTTAACCCTAATGCAAAACTCACTTTATATAGAGACACGTTTACATCTAGGCTAGCGTTTCATCACATGCGCTGCTATTGGGTCTAGGCCCAATTCGCCTACCCCTCACTATAAAGTGTCTGGTTTAGCCCAATCACTTCTAATCAACTACTACAATACTAAACCCACTAACCGTTTATCGTTTTACTAATTACAAGATATCCAAAGACCAAATCTAAGTTGTTGTCACAAATATGAACCAACAAACTCCCCCTTGACAATATCTTCATAAAACAATTTCGTCTTCAGTCATCTTGCAATCTTCAACGTCTTTGAATATCGTTGGTCTTTCGATAGCTTCAGCTTTAATAGCTTCTGTCAGCAACAGACTCCCCCTAAGCTGATGCATCCAATCACCAAATCTTCTAAATTGTTAGCATTTGAGTAAACTCCAGTTTAGCATGTATAGCAATCTTCAAACTCTTTAACTATGTCTGCAATGTAGAAAGGAGGTTCTGCTATGCATCCAAGCAAACTCCTCTTCACCAAACTTCACAGCAACATACTGCTACAATTTGTATACTATAAAACAAACATCTCGAGAAACCATATGAATTTTTCAACACAAGTTAACAAATTATATATTATTATTATTCAATAGATGATATAACTTATCACAGATTAAGCAATTCTCAATTCAAACCAACACTCGAAATTTTAAGCACACTGAACCTGCAAGATTTGTAAATTTTGAACTCATCTTCTAACACCATCATCCCCCTATCGGTAACAACTCCTCCATGAACAACCATATTCCATAGATTAAGAATTTACAAGAAATGAAATCTTTTGGATTTTTATATTTTCTGAAAGCAAATAAATAACAAAAATAATAAATACTCTGTTTTGTGAGAATCACGTAAAAGATCATATCACAACATCAAACTGTTTTCACACTATTAGATAATTCTATATGTAATTTTCATGAAAAGCAGTTCAAGACGATTACCGGTATTGTTTATCGACTTAAAC
The DNA here is from genome assembly GCA_947069175.1 of Scalesia atractyloides. Lineage (NCBI taxonomy): Eukaryota > Viridiplantae > Streptophyta > Magnoliopsida > Asterales > Asteraceae > Scalesia > Scalesia atractyloides. Next base: position 36,619,586 of record CAMTDV010000022.1, on the reverse strand, counting down.
AAAATACATGAACATTTCAAGTACGATTACCTAGTGATACGTTAAGGTAATTTATACTGATATACTAGAGTGTCTCACTTCAGACAAACCCTATGATCAAGGTATGCACAAAGATTCCATGTAGTAGGTGAGTTATACCGAAATTCATCCTTTTTACTTACAACGTTAGATAATTGGTGATCAGGTCAGTACTTCCGTACAACAAAGAGACCAGTATCCAACGAGGGTTAGGTAATACAAATTTCGGTACGATTGATGCAATTTGCACATTTGAATGACTCTCTAAGAGAGCTTCTTCAATTTTGGGATGTTGATGTACTTTGTGGCCGTCACTGTGCGAATAGGCTAGAAAGAATTTTTATTGAATATTGTATAGATTAGATACGAACACACGACCCAAGTGCGAACAAGTACTGGCTCGTACGAGAGACATTTCCTCGTACGAGTGACTTTGTGCTTCATACGAGTGACTCTTGTTACTCGTACGAGTGATAACATCTCACTCGTACGAATGACCCTTCGTACGAGTGACAACATGCTCGGTTCGTACGAGCTGTCATGTCTATAAATAAGTGTTGTGTGTTCATTGTTTGTTAAGTTTTGGAAGTTCCCTTAGGGGAAACGATGGCAGATTCTCTCCAGGAACTCCGCCAACCAGTCAAGATGTATACTCTTTCGGTATGAATGAATGAATTGAAAATATTCCGCTGATTTTGTGCCTACATTCTATTTCATTCTGCCGAATCTGTTTTATCCCCAAGCTTCCGTCTAGAAGCGCCGCCGACCACGGGACCACAACTGGTATCAGAGCTATGGTACTGATTCATTCAATCTAACAGTTGATGAATCACCTACGCTCATGAATTTTAGACGTATGAGGGGTTTTAGACGTAAAACATCGAATAATCGGACAATCCACAGACATAATGTAAAATTGAAACTATAGGATTGTTAGAAACTGATTTTCGACTAGATGTGGGCAAAAATCATGTCGAAATACGAAGAAATGAAGACTCTGGATCGAAAAAATGGTATCAGTTTCATCCGTACGAGCGAGCTTTTGTGGCTCGTACGAGTGACAATTTGTCACTCGCACGAAGCTCCACTCGTACGGAGCACCACTCGTACGAAGCACCACACGTACAAAGTCCAGCTCGTATGAGGGGTTTTTTGATCGGTGACGAGACGAGTGTTTAGAAAAAAAATTGGTGATTAAAAATATTTTCGAGATTTTAACGTCTAATTCGGGCTATTTGGAGACATTGTCTAGAGCTTCAAAGTATAGATTTGATGATACGATCACAAAGGGATGAAGATTTTGGGATAGTCCTTGATACCTGCACAAAACGTTGATCATCTGGTGTAGTGACTATTAATGAGCCTTAATGTTAAGTCATCATTTGATCAAAACAGCAAATATTGGGAAATTTTCCGCAAAATTTGAAGTACCATATGCTGCAGTCCCACTGTAATCCTCATTCCCATAAGAACTCCACGTCATAATTTGCAAAAATGAGGGGGAATAAAAATTTTCACGTATATCTTAAATTTCCGGCATTTTTGAAATTCGTGACGCTGCAACAGTACCTGGGTGGTTCAGACTGCAAATTATCTGGGAATCACAGAGGATCGAAGATTCATTAGAGATGAGATAACGTTTAAGTCTATTCACGAAATACAGTATAGATTTAGAATGTGTGATCGAAGAATGTTCAGAATTTTCAGATCATGATACAGATTGATGCTCAAGGGCTAACCAGCTGATCCCCGATGTGGAAGCGGAAGCACACACGACTGCCTATCATTAACCCTATATTGCAAATGAACTGTTTTTCGATAATCGCCAGAAACACGGATGTCTTGTAGTTTCAGTGCCCTATTCCAGGGGAGATAGCTATATATCTGTTATTATGACTAAAAAGGAAGAATGTGAGTCTGATTACCGAAAAATGTTTCTCAGATTCGATGTGTTACCAGATAGTTTGTTTCCGATGATTTGCTGATTAAGAAGATTTTTGAAGATATTTATTGGTTTGAAGTTTTTCGGTGTGGTATTTCGAAGTTTCTGTCAATTGCCGGTTGGGTTTTGAAGATCGGAGGATCGAGCATCAGGGAGTGCGCTAAACCTAACGCGGATATGCTTAACGTCGAAACGGAGAAGCTACATTGTTTAATTTTGAGTTGGTGATTATTCGAGAAAATTTGGAGATCAAGCAATCAGAGGTGGTCTTGAACCGTGCAAACAACGACCTAAAGATCAATTTCTAGAGAAAATTATTTTAGGGGGAATGTTGCTTAACGTAGATAATGCACACCCGGATCTTCAATCAAGGAAGAATTACGACGTCAACAGATACCCGATTGAAGTTGCAGAATATTCAAACACAGCTCTCAGATTTCAAGTTCAAGCTTCGACACTGACATCCAAGGGAAAAATTGTTGATGCACTTTATGGCCGTCACTGTGCGAATAGACTAGAAAGAGTATGTATTGAATATTGTATAGATTAGATACGAACACACGACCCAAGTGCGAACAAGTACTGGCTCGTACGAGTGACATGTGCCTCGTACGAGTGATTTTGTGCTTCATACGAGTGACTCTTATTACTCGTACGAGTGATAACATCTCACTCGTACGAATGACCCTTCGTATGTGTGACAATATGCTTGGTTCGCACGAGCTGTCATGTCTATAAATAGGTGTTGTGGGTTCATTGTTTGTTAAGTTTTGGAAGTTCCCTTAGGGGAAACGCTGGCGGATTCTCTCCAAGAACTCCGCCAGCCAGTCAAGATGTATACTCTTTCGGTATGAATGAATGAATTGAAAAGCTTTCGCTGATTCTGTGCCTACATGTCTATTTCGTTCTACCGAATCTGTTCTATCCCCAAAGCTTCCATCTAGAACCGTCGCCGACCACGAGACCACATGGGATTTAGCATTTTAGCTCTGTAAAGATATCATGGTTGTGCCTAGTCAACATATATCTGGATGCAGTAGAAGGACAACCTTGATACCCCGGATGAAATAACGATATAAAGACCTAAAACCTCATATTTGGCAATCTATCAACGCAAGATTTAAGGTTATAAAACCATACGCCATTGATGTTACCCACTCATACACAGTTCATTATGTTTATATCACCAAGGTAAGTTGATTATTTCATGTCTTTTGCCTACTGATACATCATATGATGAATCTGCTATCACACTTAAGCAAATTAATTTTAATTTCAGTGTGACAGTCTAACTTGCTGATGTACAATCATTTCTTCTTATCCACACTGTTAAACTCATTTTTGATTTTCTTTTTTTATGTTTTTTATTTTTGAAAACAGTAAATTATTTATAGAAATTAAATGGAAAATGGGTTATTCAGGATTCCTCATCCCGTTGAGTTCTACTAAATGTTCAAAATGAGCCCTGTCAAATGTTTTTGTATAAAGATCTGCCAGGTTATCTAGTGTGTCGGCTCAATGTAGTTCAATCAATTTCTTTTCAGCACAATCTCGTATTAAATGATGACGAATGTTAAATTGTTTTGTGCGACTGTGTTTTACGGGATTGTTGGTGATTGAAATAGTGGCATTATTGTATATCATAATAGGACAACGAGTGAAATTTAAACCGTAATCACGTAAATGCTGTTGGATCCAGAGAACCTGAGAGCAACAGCTACCCGCAACAATATATTCAGCTTCACACGTAGAGGTAGACACGCAAGACTGCTTCTTGCATTGTCATGACATGATCCTCCCTCCTAAGAACTAACAACCACATGTGGTAGACTTTCTTGTTGATTTGCATCCTCCAAAGTCCGAATCAGTGAAAGCAACAAACTTCAAATCACTAGCAGCTGGATACCATAACCCAAGTTTAGGTTTCCCCTTTAAGTAACGAAGAATCCGCTTCACCGCTTTCATGTGTGACTCCTTTGGATTCGCTTGATATCTGGCACAAAGACACACTGCGAACATGATGTCTGGTCTAGAGGCAGTCAAGTACATCAGAGAACCAATCATTGCCCTGTATTGAGTTGGATCAACATTCTCCGAACTCTCATGATCTGGACCAAGATTGTGATTCTCGCAAATAGGTGTGTTAAAAGTAGCGCAATCCTCCATTTTGAAATTAGACAAAATGTCATACACATGCTGTGTCGGATGTATAAACATCCCATCTTTCTTCTGTTCAACTTGTAAACCCAGAAAGTAAGACAGTTCACCCATCGCATTCATTTCAAAATTGCTCTTCATGACCTCCTAGAAATCATGACATATGTTCTCATCAGATGACCCAAAATGATGTCATCTACGTATGCATGTACCAGCAGAAAGCCTTCCTTCTTTCTTTTAATGAAAAGTGTACTGCCAATCTGACCTCTTTCAAAACCATTCTTTAACATATGTGCTGACCGTGTCTCATACCACGCCCTAGGTGCCTGATGCAATCCATATAAAGCCTTATCAAGTCGATAGACTCGATCTGGATAATCTAGATCAGTAAACCCATCTGGTTGTGAGACATACACCATTTCTTGGACTTTCCTGTGAAAAAATGCACTCTTCACGTCAAGTTGGTAAACTTTGAAGCCCTTGAATGAAGCAAAAGCCAGGAACAAACGAATTGTTTCTAACCTTGCTACTGGTGCAAACACTTCATTGTAGTCAATCCCCTCTTGCTGATTGAACCCTTTCACCACTAACTGAGCCTTATTCCTTATCACGATCCCTCGGTCGTCTTTCTTGCACTTAAACACCCACTTAGTGCCTATTTCCTTCTCTCCTTCAGGCAAGTCAACTAGCTCCCAAACCATCAACGTCTTAAACTGAGCTAGTTCCTCTTGCATAGCTTCAACCCGACAATTATCTTTTAGAGCCATGTGAACATTCTTCGGCTCCTCTTGGGAAATAAAGCAGCTATACAAACACTTATGTAACATTCCAGCCTTCTGAATCGAAGTGAATAAACAGGAACCTTCGATCACACCTCTTCTGTCTGAACACCTGCAGCAGCATCACCTATGATGTTTTCAAATGGATGATCTATGTTTATGCGTTTAGTAGCAATGGTGTCAACAACTAAGTTATCTCCCAGATTTGATCCAGTCTTCCCCTGAATGCTCTTATTACCAAACGGATTAGTAAAGTCCTCCCCTGAATAGGTTTATACTCACTATCACTTGAGTCCTGTGGAGCTGCACTAGAAGAAGTTTTTGGAGCATCTATCATTGATATACTCGATCTAGGCATGATGTCACCCTCTTCATCTTCACTGATCACAGTTTGAATCACTTGAGACTCATCTGCATTGGAAAAATCAGGAATATTAAATGATTTAAAGACACTATCATAATCATATAATATAGCGGGACCACTCGTTGATTGTTGAGGTGTATAACTAGTGATTTCCATGTTAAACACAACCTCAATTTTACCAGTTTTTAGATTAAAAACCCTTTTATTCGGGGTTCCAGGCATATAGCCTAGGAAGTAACCCTCGTCAGCTACCTTACCGAATTTTTGCTTATCTTTATTTCGCACAATGGTGTAGGGTAATCCAAATGGTTCAAAGCCTTTTAAGTTTGTTTTTCGGTTAAACAATAGTTCATGACATGTTTTGTTAAACCATTTAACTATCAAAATTTTGTTTAGGACATAACAAGCTGTGTTCACAACTTCTCCCCAGAAAAGAACTGGAAGCTTTGAATCTGAAAGCTTAGTCCTAGCGGCTTCAATCAGCGTCCGGTTTTTCCTCTCAGCCACTCCATTCTGTTGAGGTGTATAAGAAGCAGAATATTGATGTTCAATTCCCTTGCGAAGACAATAGAGATCCAGAATCTGATTCTTGAACTCCGTGCCATTATCACTCCTTATCCTCTTGATCCGTGCATCATGGACATTTTCCAATTTTGTAAAAAGATTTTATCAGCATCTCCGCTGTCTCATCTTTTGTACCTAAAAAGAAAACCCATGAATATTGTGAGTAATTATCTGTGACAACTAAACACTAGTACTTTCCACCTATGCTCCTTACGTTCACCGAACCGAATAGATCCATATGAAGTAATTCATAAGGGGCATATATGGAATTTACTGTTTTAGACTTGTGAGGTTTCTTATGATGTTTTCCCTTTTAACATGGAAGACATTTATCTTCCACGTGAAACCTCTACATTGGCACCCCTTCCACTAAACCGTTTTTAATAATATAATTCATTTTTCGGTAGTGGATGTGGGCCATGCGTCTGTGCCACAACAATGATTTCAGCCTCATATGCTTTTGACAATAAACACGCCACCACAGTGGAAGAGTCCTTAGCACCCATGTCCACGACATAAGTGTCGTTTCTCCTTGGCGCTCTCATCACTATCCAATAATCCGGTATCACCAAACTAGGTTTCAACACCAAAGCTTCAGACTGAGTAAAGTGGACCGAGTGACCCTTGTCGCAGACTTGAGATACACTCATCAGATTGTGATTCAGCTGCTCGACACAGTTCACTTTGTCCAGTGTGATATTCCCGTTGGTCACTTTTCCTCGACCTGTAATGTGCCCTCCTTTAGCACTGCAAAATTCACATAGCCTCCGTCTATATTTTCAAACTCAGTCAACCAACCTCGCATCCCCCATCATGTGCCTGGAGCAGCCACTATCAACATACAACAAGTTAATAATCCTCCTTACCAGCTCCTACACAACCCAACAAAATTAGTTCGATTGGGGGACCCAAGCCTTAATGGTCTTGGGCCTTCCAGATTCATCAACCACCTGAACATTCATCCAATATCCATCACTCCTAACAGCAGTCTTGGATCTTAAACCTGTTGATGGAAATGGTTTTTGATTTCCACTAGGTCTCTGGTCTTGAGGTTTCCTAAACATCTTTGGACTTTGTGACCTTTGGAAATTTTGGTTATGATTCCATGAATTTTGATGATAAAAATTTCTAAAGCCATTGTTATAAAAATTTTGACTACCAACATTCTGGTATCAAGTTAGATATTGACCTTGACTTCTGAAATTAGTAGACCGACCATTTAAGTTATTCATTCTTGATGAACTACTTCTAGGTCTTTCAGATCTGCCTGATGTAGATTCAGGCTGAAAACTTTTTTGATTTCTTTGAAAACAAGGAACTTGGTGACTTCCTTTTTCAGCCTTATCTACACCAACAACAACACTCTGTTGCTTGGTAGCAGATAACTTTGGTGAGTTGGTAACTTTCTTCTCACCATAACCAACTTTTTCTTGTGATTTTTCTCTCTGTCTCTCACTCATCTGTGCTTCATTCTTTTTGTTAGGACAACAGCTAGCTACATGTCCCTTGTTGTGACATTTGAAGCACGAACTTCTAGCAGAAGACTTCTTAAATGAAGTCTCTGGTTTAGATTCATCAGGTGACGATGATGATGCCACTGAAGAATCTTGTTTAGTTTGCTCAATTTCTGATTTTTCTTTGTTTTTATTCTTAGCAAACTGCACATTTGACTCTCTTGTAATAACAGTGGTCTCTTCTTTCATATCACTTCCTTTGACAAAATCAATCTTTTTAACAAAAACTTGCTTTTGATTCTTAGGATGTGTATTCTTTGTTTTCAAAACTGTTTCTCTGTTATTATCCTTCTTGGCATTCTCAGTCACATCAACATTCCCTGATGTGGGAACTACTAGGTGTAGTTGACACAAAGTCTGTAAGCTCTTCTTCGTCTGGCAAGAAAGAATAGTCATGACCAAGAGGTGTGGAACTTCATTAAAACCTTTGAAGCCCACACTTGTCTTGTCATTACTCTTCTTCAAGCCATTCATCATGTGTTTCATAACAAAAGATGAATCTCTAAATTGATTCAAGTTCTTTTCAAGTTCACAAATTTTCAGTTGTGCTTCTGACAACTCTTTGCATTTTTCAGAAATCTCTTTTGTTTTGTCACTCATCGTATCATGAGCTAAGTCAATAATTTGAAGGTTTTCATTTAATTTACAGGTTAAAATATTTATTTCTTCTTCATAAACTTTAATTTTCTTCAAATATAATGACTCATTTCTTTTACGAAAAAGTGTGATTCTTTTAAGTTCGAGAGCACATTTACTAGACTTTGGTGTTGTTTTGTTAACGTGTCAACTTCACTTTGTAGTTCACCACATTTTAAGCAAACAAAACTACTAGAGTTAGAATGTACCTCTCCTGTTGATTTGCTTAGATCGGCCATGAAAGCAGCAAAATATGTTGTCATCTTCTTATCTGCAGCATTCTGTTCTTCATCAGCTTTTTCAGCTACCATCTCTCGCTCTACCTCAGCATCAGCCTTCACTTCTTCATCAACAACTGGGGCTATCTCAGCCATGAACGTCTGTGTGGCATTGTCATCAGCCTCTAGATGAACACTCCAATCATAAGGACCTTCTCTAGCAGTAGAGATCAGGGCCTTTAATCCAGTGTTAGTTGATGCATTCCTAATGCTTGAACCATGACCAGGAAAATCTTGAAAAGATGAGTTAGACCGAGATTCAGTTTTTGGTCGTTGACATTCTCTAGCGAAGTGTCCGTAGTTTTGACAATTGTAACACTTCACTTTAGATTTGTTAAAACCTACGTTATGTCCAGCAAACTTTCTGCCCGTTCTGTTCATGGACCTCTTCACTCTTCTAGAGATCATGGCCTACTGCCATTGTAAATCCATCTCCTCTAGGTCATCAGGGTCAATCTAATCATAATCTTCATCAAACGTAGCAGGATCAGATATTCTTCCATGAATATAGTTCTCATATGAAGCAATGAAAGACGCAAGCAATGCTAGATGATCTTCAGCAGCCTTGACACTCAGAGCCATGGATCTGGTACTTTTATTACTATTGCTAGCTTGTTGTCTCTTTGTCACTGACAATCCTCCTAAACCAGCTACAAAGCATACTTCACCATCAGCATTTGTCACAACCTGCTAATTTTCACATGAGAGAAACGCAGTTGCTTATCACTTGAAGCATTGTTGGAAGATGAAGGTGTAAGCCCTTTATAAATTCCCGGATCTTGAACTTGATCATATCCAGTTTCCTTCTTCTTCATATTGAGCTCATAAGCTCTAAGTTTCCCAACAACCTCTTCCAAGTCTTTACTTTATAGTCAGCTTCACCCTTTATCATCAAAGTATAAATATCCCACTTTGCAGGTAAAGCATCAAGCAACTTATCGTTTATCTCAACATCTGTGTATCCCTCTATGTCATAATTGTCCATTTCTTACATCAGATGATAATATCTCATGATAATATCTTCAAGGGACTCATTTCTCATGCCTTTAAAGACAGGAAATTGTTTCTTCAGCAGATCAACCTTATTCTTCTTCACATCAGGATTGCCCTCATATCTCTTCTCTAGGGCATCCCACATCTCCTTTGACGTAGTATAACGCTTAAAGTATGTTTGATGCCATCAGGTAACGACATCTTTATAGCAGCTAAAGCCTTCTTCTCAAAACTCATACATTCTCTTCTCAGCCTCTGACATGTTCACATAGTAGTGATACGTTGTCTACCCTCAAAGTCATGCATAGGGTTAACGTACCCATCTTGAATACAGATCCACATCCGTGTCCTGATATTCAATGAATGACTGAAACCTATCCTTCCACGTAAGGTAATTCTCTATCTTCAACATCTTTGGAGGTTTGTTAGTCGTGCCTGCCTCGTGCTCCATTCTCAACAATTCATTTAAGTTAGACATATTCGACATTTTTACCGAACCGGCTCGTTAAAAACGTTAAAAAGTTTATCCGAAATGAGTGATTACCAAAGTATACTGTTAGACTCGTCTAGACGATATGAATCCAATGATATATAATGTCCGATAGTAATTTAAAAAATATTTTTTTGTCCTAAAAATCACACGAGTCTAACCGTGCAATCGGTTTGTCAAGATTGTCTATGGATCAAATTTTGTGTACAAAAACGTTTAACTATGGTTACGTCAGCAGGTTAACTTTCCACCTTTGTGAGTACAACTCGGAATAGTACCGAATTCAAAATAGTAACTCAAATTAACAATCCGAGATGGTAACTCGGAACAGTGATCCGAGATGCTAATCCGAGATGGTGATTTGGAACAGTGATCCGAAAAGGTATCCGAGATGCACTTTTTCAATCCGAGATGGACTATTTGATCCGAGATGAAATCCGAGATGGACTGTTATGATCCGAATGCAATCGAGATGAATCCGAGATGGACTGTTCTGATCAAAATGCAATCCGAGATGGACTGATCTGATACGAAATGCAATCTTTCTAATCCGAGATGCAACTATTCTGATCCGAAATGCTTCTTTGATGATCCGAAATACAACTCTGATGATCCGAAATGCAAGCTTTCTGATCCGAGATGCAACTATTCTGATCCGAGATGCTTCTCTTTATCCGAAATACCAACATAAACCCTAGAACAGCTGTCAAAAACACGTCCAAAAACTTCGACTTTTTCTGCAGTAACAATTCCGAACCAAGCAAAACAAGAGCCGAATGCTCTGATACCAATTGTAGGTCTCTTAATCCGTATGGATCTTCACAGAATCGTCTATCCAACCTAGAGTGTGGAATCCTAGATCAGATTACAGAAAACGAACAAGAACAGACACACAATCCTTTCAACCTGTCTTCAATGATTATCCAACACAAGTGTTTACAATCAATTCAAGACTCTCTCTCAATTCTATGAAGTATAGCTAATCCAGTGAGCCCAGTGATCCACCTAACCTAATGCAAACTCTCTTTATATAGAGACAATTTGCATCTGGGCTAGGGTTTCACCACTGGGTGCTATTGGGTCTTGGTCAATTCCTACCACTCACTATAAAGTTCTGGTTTAGCCAATCACTTCTAATCAACTACTACAATACTAAACCACTAACCATTTACGTTTTATAATTACAAGATATCCAAAGACTAAATTTAAGCTGTTGTCACAAATATGCACCAACAATGCCAAATTCTCCAAGTGTGAATTTTGTTAAGAAGTTCAATTTACACAGAAAACGAACAAGAACACGACACACAATCACTTTCACCTGTCTTCTATTGATTATCAACACAGTGTTACAATCATCAAGATCTCTCTAACTCTCTATGAAGTAATTTGCTATCCAGTGAGCCAAGTGATCCACTTTAACCCTAATGCAAAACTCTCTTTATATAGAGACAAGTTTGCATTTGGGCTAGGGTTTCACCACATGGGCTGCTATTGGGTCTAGGCCCAATTCGCCACCACTCACTATAAAGGTCTGGTTTAGCCAATCTCTTCTAATCAACTACTACAATACTAAACCATAACCGTTTTCATTTTACTAATTACAAATATCCAAAGACCAAATCTAAGCTGTTGTCAAAAATATGCACAACAATGCCAATTCTCCAAGTATGAATTTTGGCGAGGAAGTTCAATTTTTGGGATACATTGTCAACAAACAAGGTATACATGTAGATCCCACCAAAATCAGTGCGATTAGGGATTGGAGTACACCTAGTACTCCTACTGAAGTTCGTTCATTTCTCGGTCAAGCTGGCTGTTACCATCGCTTTATCGTAAACTTCTCCAAGATTTCGGTTCCCCTCACTGCTTTAACTCAAAAGAATAAACCTTTTGAGTGGGGACCCAAACAAGAAGAAGCTTTTCAGACCTTGAAACAAAGCTTTGTGATGCTCCTACTTTATCCTTACCCAATGGTAACGACGACTTTGTCGTATATTAGCATCAAATCTAGGCCTTTGCTATGTTCTCATGCAAAGAGACAAAGTCATAGCCTATGCATCAAGACAATTGAAAATCCACGAAAAGAACTACACAACTCATTATCTTGAGTTAGATGTGTTATTTTCGCTCTAAAAATTTGGAGACATTACCTCTATGGTACAAAATGTGTGGTTTTTACTGACCATAAAAGTCTCCAATACATACTTAATCAGAAAGAACTAAAAATGAGATAACGACGCTGGGTTGAACTTCTAACGACTATGACTACGAGATTCGCTACCATCCTAGTAAGGCGAATGTCGTAGCTGATGCTCTTAGTCATAAACAACGTGTCAAGCTACATTGTGTTCAAGTTCGATCTGATATCCAAACACGTATTTTTGAAGCCCAACGCACTTGTGTAACACAAGGTTTGTTGAAAAACGAACTACCCCATCATCTCGAGCTTCAGGTTGAAACAAAAGACAATGGGTTACTCTACTACACGAACTGTTTATGGGTTCCAAGCCAAGACAATCTCCGCACCGTATTGATGAACAACGCTCACAAATCTCGTTATTCAATTCATCCTGGTGCAGACAAAATGTACAAGGATCTTCGTACCCAATATTGGTGGCAGGGTATTAAAAGGATATTGCCTTATACGTATTCAAATGCCTAACTTATCTTAAATTTAAGGCAGAACATCAACATCCATCTTATTTGCTTGAGCAACCATAAATCCCTGTTTGGAAATGCGAAAACATTGCTATAGATCTCATCACCAAACTACCATGTACTTCTAAAGGTCATAATGCCATTTGGGTAGTCATTCATCGTTTAACAAAGTTAGCACACTTTTTGCCAATTCGTGAGGATCTATCTGCTGACAAACTTACGAAGATCTACATTGATGAGATAGTATCTCAAAATGGTGTTCCTTTGAACATCATATCAAACAGGGATGCTAGATTTTCATCTCACTTTTGGAAGACCATGCAATCTGCCATGGAACCAAACTTAACTTAAGCACTACTTATCATCCTTAGACGGATGGACAATTTGAAAGGACAATCCAAAATTGGAGGATATGCTTAGAGCTTGTGTGATCGACTTTGGCGGTAGTAGGGATTCGCATCTACCTTTGATCGAATTCTCCTACAACAATAGTTATCACTCCAACATTAACATGGCTCCTTTCGAAGCTCTATACGGTCGAAAATGTTGTTCACCTGTCTACTAGATGAGGTTGGTGAAGCTCAGCTCACCGGACCAGAACTCATTCTAGAGACTACAAACAAAGTCAAGAAAATAACCTTTTGACGGCTAGAAGCCGTCAAATAGAGTTAGGCGGATCAGCGACGCAAGCCCTTGGAATTCCAAGTTCGTGATCACGTCCTTCTCAAGGTATCCCCTTGGAAAGGTGTGATTAGATTTGGAAAGAAAGGAAAACTTGCACCTCGATATGTGGGACCATTTAAGATCGTTGAGAGGATCGGAAAGGTGGCCTACAAACTTGAGCTACTCCTGAGCTTGGGAATGTTCATCCAACTTTCCACGTGTCCAATTTGAAAAAGTGTTTGGCTGATGAAAACCTCCACATTCTTCTCGATGAAATTTGCATTGATAACACAGTGCACTTTGTCGAGAAACCTGTGGAAATATTGACCGTGAAGTCAAGAAACTCAAACACAAACGCATACCGATTGTTAAAGTTCGTTAGGAGTCCAAACGTGGCCCAGAGTTTACCTAGGAACCAGAGGATCAAATGAAGGCGAAATACCCACATCTTTTCTCACAAGTTTCCTCTAATTGAATTTCGAGACGAAATTTCCTAAAGTAGGGGAGACCATGACATTTGTACATTTTTAGTCATTGAACAATTCCTGAACATTTTCATATTTAATAAAATCTTGTGTTTATTTGTGAGAATGTATATTTATCAATCATTATAGAATCCTAGACATTTTTATTCAATAAATCTTGCATTTTATTGGTAAGAACGCAAAAATGTCAATCATTGCACAAATTCGGTCATTTTCATGTTCGATAAAGTTTTATACTTTATTTACGAAACATGTAGTACAATCGAATGAACTGACATCCATGGCATTTCCGGACAAAATCCAAGTTACACACGCCTTAAAGCCATTATATAACCTAAATATTAGGTTAAGAGGGGTTAAAGTGACAAAAGGCAACAATACAAGTCTATGGGCCAAAATTGTCAAAAAAAAAGTTTGCTTCATCACCAACTTTGGCCACCTATCTCCAATTTTTCACCTTGCACCCATTTTGTCACACTTAATTTGGTGTTAACACATGTTAGGACACTAATCCACACTTGATAACACTTGTCATCACCTCCTTGATCCTAAAACACCATAAATACACTTTGATTCATCCATTTTTTTCAAACCACTTCAAAACACTTCAAAGCAAAGTGTGAATTCTTCTTTCTATCCTTCTTGGAGCTTGTTTCCAGCCTTTGGAAGCCTCCTATCTTGAGTTCTGAAAGTGTTCTTCAATGAAAGTAAGTACTCTTCCTAGTTCTTTCATTATTTTAGTTGTTTTGAGCTAAAAGTCAAACAGTTTGGCTTCCAGTTTGACTTTCAGTTCTGACCATTTTGGTCAAGTCAAAGTTCAAATTAAACTTTGCAACGTGATCATAATTATGAAGATATTAATCCCTTGCGATTGCACCTTCTGATTACCAATTTAGTAGGTGAGATTGAGCCAAAGTTTTACGAGTTAAAAGTAAAAAAATGTATGAAAATGCATTTTACGACTACCACTTTAACTTTCGAATCTGACCCGTTTGGTCAATCTTAGGATTCGACCAAGTGCATTTTTATAACCTAGTAATTTAGGGACTAACCCAATGAGGTTATACCTCATAGTCATGTAGTTTGATTAGTTATATGATGAGTCGATTTTATGTACTTTTAAAATGCCGAAAACACCCTTTTGGCGCATAAAATGGTTTTAAACATGTAAGACCATAGTTTTGACATCTAAACTGATATTATAACATAATCAAACTTGTTTTGACATATAAGACTCATCATAGGACTTATTTAACCATCCAAACCAATACTCACGCTTACGACCGTTAAAGTGGCGTAAACCATTTTAACAAGTCGTAACGGAGCAAAGCACTTAGAAACTCTTCCAAATCAGAATGTAATGTATTATAAACCATATCATACGAGTCCCAACACTCGTTGGTTTATAAGACCACATTCTATACAATCCTCCAATTAAAGTCAACACAGTAACATAGTAGTCTGATACATTGGGACACACTTAAACTCTTCAATCCTTGAGCTTTGTTTGATCATTTGAACAAGACATTTACGCAATCCCAAGTGAATACATAGCCCCCCTATTTTACGTTTTCAAATGTTTTGGGGTGATTCATATGTGCCCATCACTACTTTCTTGTTTTCATGACATTATACATGTTTTGCTTATCTAGTACATATAGTACATGATTTCAAGGGCATTTTGCTTCTTATGTTGACTTAGCATACCTAGTACATGATTTCAAAGACATTTTTGCTTCGTATGTTGACTTAGCATACCAAGTACATGATTTCAAAGACATTTTTGCTTTGTATGTTAACTTAGCATACCTAGTACATGATTTCAAAGACATTTTGCTTCGTATGTTGACTTAGCATACCTAGTACACGATTTCAAAGACATCTTTACTTCGTAAGTTGACTTAGCATACCTAGTATATGATTTCAAAGATATTTTTGCTTGGTATATTGACTTAGTATGCCAAGTACATGATTTCAAAACATTTTTATGACATGCTTACATTGTTCAAGACATATCGGTGCATTGAATATACAATGATACATTCATTAACATTGATCATGCTGACCGGTAGTATGTAATGGTACCATAGGATTGACAATCCCGATCCCGCTTCCTAGGTTTGTTAGGAAGTGACTTTAGGGAATAACAGAATCCGATGAACATTTGATAAACCTTTGTCTTTGTAAGGGTTTATCCGACAGTCAACAAGGCTTGAATGTATTCGCCAACAATCCATATATATGTGTCTACACAATAAAAGCAATTGATCTATAAGACAAGTGCTTTTGTTTAAACAAGACCTTTATTTATTAAAAACACTTGTTTTATACAAGACATTTTGACAAGACAATACATTTTGGTTATTTTATACAAGACATTTATTTTATGGTTTAAACAAGACTTTTGTTTGCCATACTGTAACACCCTACTTATTTTGGATACAATTTACAAAATAAAATTTAAGATCCAATTTAATAGATACAATGAACAGTTTTCTTCCATTGACATAATATGATTTTTTTAAAGTCTTAAATACAAAATATGATATCAGACACTTTATCATTAGTTTGTTCTTCTTTTTTTGACAAGGAAAGGTAAAGCGGAAGCATAAAGTTCGGAAGTGTTCGGTTCTTCGTCTTTCCTGATCAACATCCTTAGGTCTTAAGGTTCACCTACAGTACAACTTATTTTATTATATAATCCATACAAGAATATAACATAACCAATATGATGAAGCATAGCTTAAATGAATAAACCAAAATTTTCTTCAAGATCCACCGTAAGCTACGGTTAACCACCGTAGCTTACGACGGTTGCTGATGTTAATAAACATAAAGACATCACCGTAAGACAGATGGCTCAGACCGTAAGATGAAATGTGTCGAGAAGCTCCGTTGTCCATTATCCACTCAGAAATAATTGACATCGGAAGCCCCTGCACATGCCATTAAAGAATTATTTGAAAAGTGATACCCAAGCCTTCTCGGTCTTGGGTGGGTTTGGGATATTAAACTTTGGTTCACAAAGTTTCTTAACTTCAACAACTTGTTCAACCTTGGACTTGGTTGTAACAGATGTTTTGACTGTCTCAGAAGATGGTTTAGTTTTTGTCACCCAAATTTGTTGTTTAGAAATAGCCTTTAAAGGGTAAAATTTTGAATCTTTTCTATCTTTCTTTATCGATTATTCACAAGTTTCTTTGTTTTAAACATTAGTAGTTACTCGTTTCTCATTGTTGTTAGATTCGGTTTTTCTTTTCAAGATCTGTGTTGGAACAAACTTTAGGGATTTGTTTTTCACATCTTTTGATAATTTCTTAGCATGGTAAACAAATTTAGATTTAGGACATTGTCTTGCAATATGTCCAACTTCGTTACATTTGAAGCATGTACTGCTGTCAGTGACAAAGGATTTCTGAACCTGCTCACGAAGCTTCTTCTAAGCATAGAACTCATCATTCTATTGTTCCTTTGCCAAATTCTCTTTCTCTCTTTCCGAGCTTGTTCTGAAAACAAAGTTTACTTTTCTTTTAGAAATTGGTTTTCAAAACTTATCATTCTGCTTCTTTACATACCCAAAACGCTTCCTTTTGTTTTCAGGATAATTTTTACCTTTGTAATTGTTGTTATAAGTACTTTTGGGTTTATAGTAGTAAGTTACATTTAAATTTTTAAGCTCTGAAAGACTCACCTCTAACTTCTATCAACTTAAACATTTGTTCGACCTTTTCAAGATTCACATTCTGAATTGGAAATTCTTGATGAGAATACAGTTTGTCCAATCCTTTCATTGTGTAAGCAACCAAATTAGAATTGTCATCCGAACTAGATTCTGATTTTCCAAGATAATTCTTTTGAAAACTTTATTTATTTTTAGAAGGTGAACTTGAACTAGTTTTCTCCGAATTCGACTTAGCACTCTCAAATTCTATGTTGTCACTCTTACTTCCTAAAACCTTTTGTACCGCATTTTTACCACATCAGATTCACAGTCATTTTCTGATTTAGTGTATGTTATATCGATGTTCTCAGGCAGCTCGTTGTTCTTTTCAGTTTTCAGTTTTAAATTGAGCGCCTTTTCCACCCAAGATGGTTTTTTCCTTGAATAGCTTTCCCACATGGGTGGTGGAACTCGGCTGTAACATGCACTTTTGTTCATACCATTCTTATCATCTTCTTGCGTTTCAATTTTCGAAAGAATATGATCAATAACATATGAACTGGTAGAATAACTAATTCGGTTTCAATTTTCATTTTCTCCAACTCACTTTTTAGCTCGGCAATCGTATTTAGATGAATATTTATGGCCATTTTCTTGTCCATAACGGTTGCCTTGAGCATCGAAAGTGTGGTACCATCTTCCCTATTAACTTGTTCATATTGTTTAATGGTTCTGCTTAATTTTTCATATGCCTCTTTAGTTTCTTTATAATCTCTTGACAAATTGTTAGATAGTTTTTTCAATTCTTTGTATTTTTATCTTTCTCAAAACATTCATTGCAAGGTTCTAAACATTTCTTGCAAGGTTTTTCAATTTCAACAATCTGAACTTTAACTTCTTCCTTTACTGACTCCTTGACAGACTCTTTCACCGACTTGACCTCCTGGACTTCCTCATAAACTACCTCTTGCAGATTAGCCATCATAGCTTTCTTAGCTATTTCAGTTAGATTCTCAATAGTCATCTCTTTGTTAACATCTATCAGCTACACAACTTCAGACTTTGTTTCTTCCTCACATTGTGATTTGTAGCTTGGATCAAAATAACCTACAAAAGTTGAAAACATATCAGGTGGAATTAAATGTCTAAAAGCATTATGTGAAAGATTTTTTTTCCTCAGGACGTTGCTCATGATAATAAGAACGTTGCTCGTGATAATATTCTTCAATTATAGCTTCATCAAAGATTTCTTTAGAACATTCTTGTTAAGGTTCAGGTTCCTCGAGTATCTCTGCTAATAATGCGAGACTTTCATTCTTCGAGATGTAATTGTTCCAATTAAAACCTTCACCCTCTTGAGCAACCACTATGGCATTATCTTTCAAACTCAAGGGACCATCTTTGATCTAAATCATCCTTGAAGTTGTTTGAGGTTGCGGTCGATGATATATAGCCTTCTTATAGTAATCATCTACAAATGGATTCTGATTGCCATTCACTTCATGATTTGGCACTTCCCTTTTGAAATGCCCGTTTTCCTTGCATTTGAAGTAAGTAACCTTCGATTTATCAAAACCAAGTTGCAATTGAGTCCTCCTTCTGTTTCTGCCTGTGATCTCCAAAAAGCGTTGTGCCCTTCAAACAATCAACGCCATGCACCACTTTATGTCTATCAGTTCCAATTCTTCTGAATCGATCTGATCATAATCTTCTTTAGTCATATTTGGGTTTCCGATCTTTCCGACCACCAAACATTCATATGATTCTAGCACGGATGCAAGCAGTGCCATGTGCTGCTTAGCAGTTTGTTCGTTGAAATCTTTTGCGTTTTCTAGATTCACGGCAATGTTGCATTGTAGAATTTGGTGGTTTGAATTGGCTTGAGTGCTTTGGCTGCTCTGAAAACTGTTCGAGCTATGTGAAGCTTGCGGTGTTTGAGGAGAATTAGGTTCGTATGATGGGAATGACTGAAAACCTCCAGATTGGTTTGAAGACGGACTTGAAGAATTATTTGCAGTAAAGGTTGTCTGTATCTTCGGACTTTGAGTGTTTGCTATAGAACTGCCTTTGTAATACAAGTTTACGCTTGCTCTATATGCGATCCTATAGTTTTCGCCATTTTCTGCATCTCCAATTCATGACCTTCTAGCTTTTCGATAAATCTTGATAAATTGATTGTACTGTATTCCGGGCTATTTTTCAAGATTGTGAGATAAGTAGACCCTTCACCTTCAGGTAGTGCATCAACAAGTTTGTCTACCAACTCTTCATTATCTTTATGCATGCCCAACCATTTCATCTTTACAACAAGATGACAACATCTCTCGATAAGTTGTTTCATGCTTTAACCTTTTAGAAGATTGAATACGTCAAACTCCTTCTTCAATAGTGCCTTTTTGCTCTTTATCATTTAAGTGCTTCCTTGGAATTTAACTCTCAAAGTATTCCAAAGTGATTAAGTATCACCATCGTGTTGTAATAGAGACATAATATCTTCTTTAACAGCTTGATGAAGAATATTCAACATTTTTTCATTTATAAACTTCTCTTTCTCTGTTGGTGTAAACTACATTAGTGTCTTTTCTAATCCATTCTCGCTCGTTGGTGTAGTATACATTTCCTCAACTGCATACCAACTATCCAGATAATTCGTTTGCACCCAATTTACAAATCTTTCACTACATCCTTGATAATCTTCTAAGCACATCAATTTCGGGGGTTTCGTCATTGTCCCATTTCATTTTCATGATTCATGTTTGGTGTTGTGACATTTGGAACGGCCGATCTTGCAAATGCGTTGAAGAATTCGATTTCCTAATGGTCGAGAAAACTTGTCAA
Organism: Scalesia atractyloides; assembly: GCA_947069175.1. Taxonomy (NCBI): domain Eukaryota; kingdom Viridiplantae; phylum Streptophyta; class Magnoliopsida; order Asterales; family Asteraceae; genus Scalesia; species Scalesia atractyloides. The sequence continues at coordinate 36,599,543 of CAMTDV010000022.1, read as the reverse complement.
AAGTTGCTTTGTGCAAAGTGAATTTCGTGCGAAGTGACACTTCATGCGATCTGAAACTTCAAACAACAAAACACTGATTAAAGTTCACTTCGTGCGAATTGGTAAGTCACCTCGTGCGAAGTGGAAGTTTCAATATCAAACAAACTTCACTTCATGCGAAGTGGACGACCACTTCGTGCGAAGTGAGGGTATGAGATCGTGCGAAGTGGGTTTAGAATTTCACTTTTTTTCAATTTTTGTCATGATTTTGGTTGTTTTAAGCTCTAATCTTTTCAAGGGTTTTATTATAATGGATTTTACATATTATACTGAAAAATCAGTCCAATTTGTCCATGAAATTGTTAAAAAAGTGAAAAATGAGAAGTATGAGTAGAATAGAAGTGTAGAATCTTGATCGAGTTTTCAAATCAGGCCATTCGTAGCTTTGATACCACTTATAGGATCTTCTTATCCAATAAGCACATGACCTAATCTGATTATTGTTTGAAGTTTACTGTTTCATTAATGAGATAAATGTGTACAATCTTGAAATAAACTGTACAGTGCTTCGTCGTACACTCTGCAAAACTGTTACAGACACAAGACCTTGACTCCCTTATTTATAGACAATTCAGATCGTATGAGTTAGCCTACTCCACATCGTATGAGTTGGACTCACTTCAAACGAAGCGGACAACACTTCGTGCGAAGTGGCATAACAAAGCATCAAAATGTTAATCTCACAATGAAAAGCCCTATTACATACTCGACATGACCCTAAGATGTAGGCTATAGACATTCTGCATAAACACAAATCCCTGAGTCGTCCTCGATAGCTGGTTACTAGGTCCATAGTGATGTGTTCCCATTTCCATACGGGTGTGTCCAATGGTTAGAGCTTCCAATAAGGTTTTTGGTGCTCTGCTTTGACTTGTAAACAAGTCAAGCATTTTTAAACATACTTGGATACATCCCTTTTCATTCCGAGCCACCAGTAGTTTCACTTCAAGTCCTGGTACGTTTTGGTCGCTCCCGGATGAGTCGAGTAACGCGATTTGTGAGCTTTGTCAAGTAAGAGGTCCTTAAAACCCTTATGATATAACAATAAATTTTTGACAAAAGTGCTATCTTTGTTTCCATTGAATGGATATAGCCAAGTACAATTTGTTTGCAACACTACATTAGTCATTTAGACTATGAATTCCTTTAGGTGCTTTCCATTCCAATGTCTTGATACCTTCCTGCCATCAGGTGTCTCGAGTTTGTAGGAACCTCCCTTGTGCACCTCACTAACAACATATGGGCCTTCACATTTTAGGCCCATTTTTCCAAGATCTTCTTGCCTACTTGCCTCATTTTTTCTGAGTACCAAGTCACCAGGTTTGAAGGTTTCTTTTTTACCCTTGCATAGTAGTAGGCTTCCATTTTTTGCTTGTACCTTGCTTCTCGGATCAAGGCAGCTTCTTTGACTTCTTCAAGTAGGTCAAGGTTTAAGAGTATCTCCGAATCATTGGAAGTTTTATCTTTCCTTGCACTCCTTAGTGTTTTAACTTCGAACTCTACCGGAATCACAGGTTCTGAGTCGTATATAAGGTTGTATGGGGTTTTCTGGTGGCTTATCTTTTCTAATGTGCGAATGGCCCATAATACGCTGGGGAGCTCCTCCACCCATTGTTTGCCATATCTTCCTAACCGAGTTTTCAACCCCTCAATGATGTTGCGATTCATTAGCTCAACTTGTCCGTTTGATTGTGGGTAGCAAACAGAGCTGAAGACTTGTTTGATCTGAAGTTCTTGACACCAAGTACTAAATGGTTTTTCTACAAATTCCTTCCCATTGTCGGTTACTATCTCTCCTGACACCCAAACCGGCACACTATCTGTTCCCACACAAAGTTGATGACATTTTTTCCCGTGATCCTTGCCAGTGGCTTGACCTTTAGCCATATCATGAAATAATCTACTACCACCAAGAGGAACTTGACTTGACCAGCTACAGTGGGGAAGGGTCCTACTATGTCCATCCCCCACTTGTAGAATGGCCAGGCAGCTATGATGGGGACTAAGTCATGCTTTGGGCTTGCTTTAACAGGAGCGTGTAGCTGGCATGCTTCACATTTGTGTACAATTTCAGCCATGTCTTTATGCATCGCGGGCCACTCTAGCCCATGTTCATTAGCTTTGCCACAATTGTTCTTATCCCCGCATGTGATCCGCAAATGCCTTATTTGATGTGTCCTCATTTTCTACTAACACATCTTAGATTTTAGCTTCTTTGATGGATCTAGCCTTAAGTACTTCAACAAGCACCTTCTTTGTGAGGTGTGCAAATGTTAAGCAAGCTAGCTTACTCAGAGCATCAACTTGCTTGTTCTTCTTTCTTGATACTTGACTTATGAGCAAGATTCGAAGCTACCATGAGCTCCTTTACTTTTTCCTTGTACTTTATCATTGATAGTTCCCTTGCTATGTCTTTTCCCCTCACTTGACTTCCTACCAATCCTGAATCGGTGAAGGCATGGAGCTCCCTTATTTCCAAGGTTTTGGCTAATCGCAATCGAGCCAACAGTGCTTCATATTCAGCTTCAATATTTGTGTAGGGGAAGTCAAGATGAAGTGCATAAGTATATTTGGTTGCGTGAGGGTCTATAATGATGAGACCTGCTTCGGAACCGTGTATACTAGAAGCTCCATCTGAGAATAACGTCCACTTCCCTAGTATTATCGTTTGGCACCCTTCCTCCTCATCTCTTCACATCTTTGACTATTGGCATTTCTACCAAAAAATCCGCTAGCACTTGCCCCTTGTAGGCTTTCCTTGGTACATACTCGATCTTATGCTCCCCAAGTCCCACAGCCCACTTAGCCAACCTTCCCAAATCCTCAGGCTTTTCAAGGATGGTTCTTAGTGGTTGTTCGGTGATGACCTAGATGGAAGCTTGGAAGTATCTTCTTAGCCTATTTGTTGTATGTACTAATGCTAGCACCAGCTTCTCAATTGGGGAGTAATTGATTTCAGCTGCATTCAGAGCTTTGCTCATGAAAGACACCGGTATTTGCTCCTTTCCTCTTTCTACCACAAGTACAAAGCTTATTGCTTCTTGTCCTATGAATAAATAAATGTATTTAAGGAGTTGTTAGCTTATATGACCATGAGCATAGGGCTCGAGGTTTATGAAGTGAATGAGATATTTATAGTCTTTGAACCTGCCAACAGGTAAACCGTGATTGTTTCTTCTTTCATGGGTGCTGCCATGGTTGGCAGGGAAGCTATGAGCTCCTTGAGTGTTATGAAAGCTGCTTCCACCTCCTCCATCCACATAAAGTCTTTCTTGTCAGTACAGTCCTTCAATGTTTTGAAGAATGACAATGATCTTTCTACTGACTTGGGGAGAAAGCATTTAAGAGCTGCTATCTTTCCATTGAGGCTTTCAACTTCCTTTTTGGTTTTTGGGGACTTCATTCTATAACAGCCCGAACTTTGTCTGGATTTTCCTTGATACTTTGCTTTCCACTATGTAACTGAGGAACTTGCCTTCGTCGAACCCAAAGGAACACTTGTTTGGGTTTAACTTCATGTTGATTGCTTTGAGGTTGTAAAATGTTTCTTTAATGTCTTGGAACGTGTCTTCTTCCGTGTGACTTTTTATTACAAGATTTTCAACGTATGCTTCCATGTTCCTCCCTATTTGCTTGGAGAAGTCCTTATCCACAAGGCGTTTGTAGGTTGCTCCTGCGTTCTTTAACCCAAAAGGCATCTTTTTGTAATAGAAGATTCCTTTGTCGGTGTGGAACGTTGTTTTTCTCCTCGTCTTCTTTCATCATTTTGATTTGGTGATACCCTTTGTAGGCATCAAGGAAGCACTTGTACTCGAAACCCGTGAGTAAGTCTGCCTTCCAATCAATTTCTAGCAATGGGTAACAATCTTTAGGACATGCCTTGTTGAGATCTTTAAAGTTAACACACATCCTCCAAGAACCGTCGGGCTTCTTCAGCATGACATGGTTTGCTAACCAAGAGTGATATTTATCTCCCTTAGAATGTTAGCTCCCACTAGCTTTTCTACCTCCTGACAGGCAGCTAAGCTTCACTCAGGGGCTAAGCTTCTCTTCTTTTGCCTGACGGGGTTGTATGTGGGAGCTATATTCAGTGTATGTTCAGCTATTTCCCTTGGTACCCCTACCATATCTCCCTAGCACCAAGCGAACACGTTTGTGTTTCCTCAAAGGAGGTCCTTTAGCCTATGCTTAATTGCATCGGGGAGGTGGCTGTTAATTTTTATCTTCTATTTCGAGTAGGAGTCATTAATGCTTACTTCTTCAACTGGACGTTCTCTTGCCTTACTGCTTTCCCCTTCTTCCATTTCCACGGATGCAATCAAAAGGGCTTCTTACGTTGGAAATTTCATCATGTGCAAGAGACACTACAGCGTCGAATGCAGCAAGTCCCGGCCTTCCTATCAATAAGCTTTAGTTTGAAGGGGAGCTTACGACAATGAAAGTAAGCTCCTTTGTTCTTGACAGGTCACCATCCCTGAAACATAAGTTAACTATTAGCTTCCCTAGGGGTTGTACCTTTTCCCAAGTGAAGCTTCTAAGGGATGTGTTGGTGGCTTGTAGACAAGCCTTTGTTTCACTTCTGAGTTGGTCGAAACATATTTGGTACATGACATTAGAAGCAGCCCTTGGATCCATGTATACCCTGTCAAGGAGGGAACCTTCTCGCTTAGCTTCCACGATGATGGAAGGCTCCAGCTTGTCGTCCGGATCCGTAGGAGGGAAACAAATGAATTGTTGGTTCCATGGTGGGGTCCTTCTTCTTTTTTCCTTTATGTTTTCTTTCAGACCATTCCATGTTTATGTTGACCTCTTTCTTCCCCTCCTTCTTATCTTTTATCTCCTTCACCAAGTGAGCCAGCTCCCCTGACTTGACAGTTTCTTCTATCCTCTTCTTTAGCTGGAATCAATCATTAGTGTGGTGCCCCGTACCGTTATGAAAGGCACAAGACGTGCATGTGTCGCTTTTGCTTAAACGTTTGGACAGGGGTTTGGGAGGTCGAAAGTTATACTTGACCTCCTCTTTTGACAAGATTTCTTAGGGTGTCTTTGTGAGGAGGGTGGAGATGTGTTTGTCTTTGTCTTGATTCCTGCTTGGACGGGGAGAACTTTTTCTATCTTCGAATCTTCTCCCTTTGTAGGACCTGAACGGTTGTCAATCTACAAAGGGTTTAAACCTTGACCTTTTAAACGGTGGCTCCTCCAGCTGCCTGTTCTCTCTTTTTGCAGGCTTGTTTTTTCAATGCTTCTTCACCTTTTAAGAAGGATTCTGCCCAGTTGGTGCATAATGTCTATTGCCTACGTCTAGGATATGTATGTAATGTATATAGAGCTTACATGTCAATGTTTGTTTGTTAAAAATTAAATTTTATATGTTTTGATAGTTTGCTTCGTACGGAGTATCTACGAGATTCATACGAGTGTCTTACTCGTACGAAGCACAAGCTTGTACGAAGTATAGTTAGGTCAATGTTTAGCACGCACTTAGGTACGAGCCATGTCGACCTATAAATAGGGAAGTGTTGTGTTAGAGCTAGTTAGTGATTTGTCAGTTGGTACAGCGAAGCTCTGCCAGCTTGTTTACTTGCGTCTGTATTTGAACGTCATTAATACAACAGAAGCAGTTAACCAGTAAGTACTATCTTGTTCATCTTGTCTACCTCTCAGCAATGAATTCCGCCTCTGCTAGTTGAGCGAGATCAGGTCGGTTGCTCATTTCGGGAGCACGATCCCCGTTCACAAGTGGTATCAGAGCTTTGAGATCTGATCTACTAACCAACGACAAGTAGTTGTAGGCTACTAGCTGTTTCAGACTTGGATTCATCTTCATCTTCATCACTTTCCTGAACTATACTAGACTTTGGACGAACTTTTGAACGAATATATGGACAAAATGGACAAGGATTTTAGTAATTCGCGTTAATCTACAATCTAGTCAATCCTAATCAAATTCGGACTTAAAATTGATCTAAATCATGTCGAAATCGATAAAAATTTTCAGTTTGGAGGCTTAGTTATTCCGTACGAGTCTCGCATGAAAAGTTGATTTGACTTTTTGTACGAAAGAATTCAAAATTTTATACGAACGAGTTCTAAAAGTTCATAGAATTTTACAAGTTTTCAGATTTTCAAAGTAATTCGTACAAAATCAACATTCATACAAGTATCTCACTCGTACGAACCATAAATTGTTACTCATACGAATATCTTGATTTGCACGGATCATTGTGTGTGTGAAAATCTAATTGTTTTGAAAACCTGCTTCGTACGAACAGCTTGTCCGCACGAAAAATTTTACGATCTGATCAGTTTGTTTTTGAAAAGTGTGTTCTTAATTTTTCACAGAAATGTCTGAGGAATTCTACAACGCTTTCACCACATCAGTTGTTACCACAGCAACAACTCAGAATATCAATCTAGAGAATGAGATGGGAACAATGATGAAACCGCCAAAGCTCATGAATCTAGAAGATTCTGATAGCTGGAGTGAAAGATTTATGAACTGGGTTCAAGATAACAACTTTACTTGCTGGTTTGCAATTGAGGCAAAGTATATCGCATCAATTGGTGAAAATGGTCTTGAGAAGACCCTGCTCAATTTTCTGATGTTGAACGTGAAAGGTTTATCAACGAAAAGAAAATGATGAATATTCTTCAACAATCGATTAAAGAAGACATCTTGGCTTTATTTCAACATGATGATGATGCTCAATCTTTATGGAATTCTCTTTGACTAAAGTTCCAAGGAAGTGCTCAACTTCGCAAGAGCAAAAGGGCATGGTTAAGCAAAGAGTTTGATGTATTCACGCTGATTAAAGGAGAAACTGTCAAGCAGCTGATTGAGAGATATTGTTATTTGGTGGTTCATATGAAGAGGATGGGAATTGTAAAGATAAATGAAGAGCTTGTTGACAAACTAGTTGATTCCCTACCGCAAGGTGAATGGTCGACTTAGTTAACCATACTGAAGAATGGAATTCAGTATAGCAACTTCTCGCTACCTCGTTTCATTGAAAGGCAGGAGGGTCATGAACTAGAGATGCAAAAGATGGCAAAAAACAAGACTGTTCAAGTTCAACAAGATGTTAATCTTTATTTCAAGAACAGTTATGCTGCTCAAATCCAAGCACCAAAGATTCAGACCGCTTTCTGTGCATATAGTTCACCAAGCGCACCACCAACTCAGACAAGTGGCTTCCAATCATTTCCATCAGTTGATCCAAATACACCTTCAAGCCAACAGTCATCTTACGGATCAAATCAACCCAGAACAACCAGACTACTTCATCTTCCAATCCAAATCAAAGATTTTTGCAATGCAACATTGCCGTCGATTTTCAGAATGCGCAAAATTTTGATGAAAAGACATCAAAGCAACACATGTCTCTTCTAGCTTAAGTTCTTGAGTCGTATGATAGTCTCGTTGCTGGAAAGATAAGAAATTCTGAAATGACACGTGAAGATTATGATCAAATAGATCCAGTTGAAATGGAGTTGATAGATATAAAATGGTGTAAGGCTTCGATTGTTCGTCGTGCACAGAGATTTATGGAGATTACTGGTAAAGAAAATTTGGGAGGTTTGGATGAAACTTGGATTTGATAAATCCAAAGTTACTTGTTTCAAGTGTCGTGAGAAAGGTCACTTCAAAAGAGAATGTCCAAACCGAGAGGTTCAAGGAAATCATAATCCTTTTACCTATGATTATTACAAGAGAGCGATCTACCACCAACCTCAACAAAGAATAAGAATCATGTCGATTGAAGATAAGCAGTCTGAAACTAAAGATAAGGCATTGCTTGTTACACAAGAAGACGAAGGATTTAATTGGAACAAATTTATTTCCAAAGGAGAAAGTTTGGTGTTGGTTGCTGAAATTATCGAGGAACCGGAAGAAGAATCGGGGGCATCCTTTCATGAAGGAACTGATGATGATAATTATTACTATCACACTTCATCAGAGGAGGAGGAGCTTTTGAATGGTCCATTCAAACACCTTTTGCCTAACGATATTTTAAAAACTTTTGCAAGATATTTCGCACGAAGTCAACATTCACATGTGAAGAGCTAAAGAAACTGGTTGAAGAAGTCAAAGTTGATGAGAAAATGGAAATGTTGAAAGAAGACATCATTAAAGCTTGCATGGCCAATGGCAATGAGGTAAATGTGTCAACATCTGAGATTGTGGTTGAAAAACCTTATTTAAAGTGTGCAGAGCCGTGTGGTGAGTGTCTTGTCAAAGACAAAAGATTTGCTGAATTGCAAAGTTTAACAGACAATTTGTAAAGCGATTATAAATCCACAAAGAAAGCTTATGACAAATTGAGTGCGTCTGTTAAACAATATAATAAAGCACTCAGAGAAAATGACGCAACACTTATGATGCTTAAAGCAACAGTGATGGATAAACAAATGGCTATTAATATTCATCTAAACACTATTGTTGAGCTCAAAGTGAGTTTGAGAAAATGAGAATTGAAACTGAACGGGTTAACAAATTGTTAATCAGTTACTCAACAAGCTCATAGATCACATTTTACCGAAAATCAAAAATACTGAAGAATCTAAAATGGTGAAACAAAAAGTGCTAGTTATGATCGAGTTGTGGAACAGTTATGCATGCAAAAATCCATCTGGGGTGAAAAAGGCGCTAAATCTTAAATTGAAAACTGAAAAGCTACCTTCGGATATCGATGTAACTTACACTAAGAATGATGGTGAATGTGACTCTGAAGTGGTAAATAATGTGGTTGAAAAAGTGTTAAAAAATGAATCTGAAGTGTCTGAGAAGTCAAAGTCTGATGATATATCAGATGATAGTTTAAATGTTGATCCCAATGTCATAGTTTACAAAATGAAAGGATCTGATAAACTATTTTTGGATGAGGACTTTCCGATCCAGAATGTGAAAATGGATTGTGTGGATAAAATGTTCAAGCTTATGGAGGTAAGTCATGATGATTTAGATAAACATGATGCATCTTTCTATTCTAAATCAAAAACTGACGACCGACCCTACTATCGTAAAAATAAGATTATCCGGAAAACAAACGAGCAGGGTTGGGTTTCCAGAAGCAACATAAAAACAACAGGTCCCAAAAATTGAACTTTACAAAAAAAATCAATTATGTTTTTGCGACAACAACCGAGAAAGAAAAGGAGGTCATCGGAACACAATCAAATGATAATTTTCTTAAAGAAAAAGAGAAACAGAAATAGAAACAAGTTTTGGATACCTCTGTTCATAAGGACAACAGGACATGTTTTAAATGCAAGCAAGTAGGGCATACCGCACAATATTGCTCACAAGTAAGTTCAAACCAGTTTCTTATCCAAAAAAGTTCACCAAGGATGAAAAACAAAAAGCACCCATGTTTATGCCGAAACAAATTCTTAAAAGAAAAAATGAATCTCATCAAAATGTTAAACCAACTATTCAAACTCAATCTAAATTTGAAATTGGTGAAACATCAAACAAAATTCAACAAGTGAATTCAAAATTTTAGGTTAAAAAGGCTAAACCACAAACGCAGAAATGGGTTGCTAAAGTTGTCAAAATCAAATCATCCAAAGTTGAACAAAAACCTTTTGTTCCAAACAAAACTGAGCTTAAAAAGATTGATAAAAACAAAGTGGGTCCAAAATTTGACATTCCAAACCCACCCAAGACCAAACAGGCTTGGGTTTCTTGGTTTAAATAAGGTTTGTTAATCATGTGTGCAGGGGCTCCAACAGTCGATATTGTCAAAATGGATAATGGATAGTGGAGCATCTCGTCACATGACAGGAATGCTTACGTTGCTCAACAACGTTAAAGCTACTCGTGGAGGGTATGTAGGTTTTGCTGGAACGCAGGCAGGCAGAATTGTCGGAGAAGGGATTCTCTCGAATGGAGTTGTATCGTTTGATAAAGTGAACTATATTGCTTAACTTGAGAACAATCTACTTAGTATCTCGCAAATTTGTGACAAGAAGTTCACGACACATTTCAATGATAAAGAATGTCTAATCTTAAAACCCGGTTTCAGGATTCCAGAGGAATGGATTTTGATGCGAGCTCCGAGAGAAAATGATTTATATGTTCTTGACATGAGCATCGCTTCTACCACGTCAAAGAAAGTTCAATGCTTTGTTTCCAAAGCTACCGAGAAAGAGTCAAATATTATGGCATCGGAAAATGGGGCACATTCATCTTCGCAAGATGAATTTTCTTGTGCATAACAACCTAGTGGAGGGTGTTAATCTGAAAAGCTTTCATGTATCTGATGATTGTCTTAGCTGCAAAAAGGGGAAGCAGCATAAGAAATCACACCCGAGAAAGCTATTGAATTCGATAAAGCTACCACTAGAAAGGCTACACATGGATCTCTTTGGGCCAGTCAATGTCAAAAGTATTTCTGGAGATCTATATTGCCTTGTTGTTACAGATGATTATTCTCGATTCTCATGGGTGTTTTTTCTGGAGAGTAAGGATGAAACGTTCGAAATTCTTATGATCCTCTTCAGAAAACTCGAAAATTTATATCATTTGCCTATTAAGGGAATTCGCAGTGATAATGGAACGGAATTCCAGAACAAGAAGATGCAAGAGTTCTGCAATGAAAAGGGGATTCTTCATAAATGCAGCACCCCCTATACTCCGCAACAAAATGGAGTAGCGGAACGAAAGAATCGCACACTTTTAGAGACTGCAAGAACAATGTTAGCTGACTCGAAATTACCGATCAGTTTTTGGAGTGAAGCAGTAGCATCAGCATGCTATACCCTAAATCGTGTGTTGACAGTTAAGCCTCACAAAAAGACATGTTTCGAGTTACTAAATCAACGAAAGCCCAACTTAGCATTTTTTGGAACCTTTTGAATCACCGTGTATCATTCTGGACCCGGCTGGTAAATTTGGTGCCAAATCTTTGGAAGGATTTTTCGTCGGATATGCTACTCCTCAGAAACGTGCTTTCTTGCTGAGTCTGAACCAGGTCGTTCTAGTGTAGCATGTAGATTGTCAAAGATATACAACACCTACACATAAACCTGGGGATCTATGGCTGTTTAACAATGATGGATTGTGGGATTCGTTTGATCTACCAGATATGCCAACAGAAGAAGAACTTGTTATGTTATTTCAACAACATCAGTTATCTAATCAAGAACAAGTTCATAGACCATTGGTGATTTCCACATCATTACCGGTCAACACGTCTGATGTCGGTCAAAGCTCTTATGTTCAAGTTCCTGTTCTTGCACCAAATGTCAATACTGCTGAATCATCTGCCCAACCAAATGCTGATGCTGACTTTGATCGGGAACAAACGTCGTCGACGATGGAAGATCCAGTTCTGATGAAGGATCGGAACAGATTAAAAGTTTTTTGAAACAACGGGCTGATCAATCTAATGCTAGGAATAAAGCTTCTTCGTCTGTACCGGTCATCAATGAAATTCTAACAAATTTACAACCACAAGTAGATGTTCCAACCGAAGTGATACCAAGAACACTTTCATATCATCCATCAGAGAACATCATAGGCAGCTTACAAACTGGAGTGCAAACTCACAATCAGATCAATAAAGATCTAAGCTGTTTTATACTAGTATTACTCCACTTCAAACTCGACTTTCTAATAGTTGTTTTGTTTCTCAGGTTGAGCTGGGAAGATGGAAAGATGCGTTAAAAGAAGAAAGTTAGGTGGATGCAATGCAGGAGGAGTTGCTTCAATTCCAGAAACTTGGAGTCTGGAAGCTTGTTGACATGCCAGATCATCACAAAAACACAAGATGGGTCTTCAAGTGCAAAAGAGACGATCGAAGAGTTGTTGTATGCAACAAAGCTCGACTTGTGGTTCAAGGTTTTCACCAGCAAGAAGGGATAGATAATACTGAAGTCTATGCCCCAGTTGCTCGTCTTGAAGCGATTCGCATATTCTTGGCCTTTGCCTCATGGAAAGGGTTCAAGGTGTACCAATTAGATGTTAAATCTACTTTCTTATACGGAAAAGTGAAAGAGGAGGTGTACGTCGGCCAACCACCGGGGTTCGTTGATCCAGTGCACAAAGATAAAGTCTACCTTCTCAACAAAGCCTTATACGGTCTTCATCAAGCCCCGAGAGCTTGGTATGAAATGTTTTCGAGTCATCTTCTGGACAATGGCTTTATCAGAGGAACAGTAGATTCTACCCTCTTCACAAATGAAGTAGATGGGCATCTAATCATCATACAGATATATGTGAATGATATTATCTTTGGATTGACAAATGATAAGCTGTGTAAAGACTTCGAAGAAGTCATGAAGCGCAAATTTGAAATGAGCGCAATGGGGGAGATGAAGTTCTTTCTAGGACTTCAGGTTGATCAATTGCCTAATGGTATGTTTATTCATCAGACAAAGTATATTCATGACATATTGGAGAAATTCAATATGACAGGAACTAAAGCAGCATCTACCCCGTTAGCTCCAAATCACGGCATTTGTCCAGATCTTATTGGAGAAAGAGTTGACGAAACTTTATATCGCTCCATGATCGGATCCTTGATGTATCTTACAGCTTCTCGACCAGATATCATGTATCCAACGTGCCTGTGTTCCCGTTATCAGTCTAATCCAAGAGAGTCACACCTTGTTGGGCTTGGAGCTTAAAGGTTTATTCATTTATAGTTTTTTTGGGCTTTTGGGTTACTTTTGAGTAGATTGGGCTTCCTAGTGCCAAGTGGGCCTAGTGTTGTATATATGGGCTTTGTTATGCCTATAAATAGAGGGGTTTGGGAACTTGTTAAGGGTTAGAGAGTTTTGTTTACTAAACTTGTATCTGACATCCTCTGGTGTATGTAAGTTATTATATTCAAGTTATTCAAGTTGTTCTTCATCCTGATCATTATTTCCGCGATTGATTAGGATAGCGATACCTGTTTGATCCGTTACACGGGACTTACAATTGGTATCAGTGAAGAATTTTAACTTTTGGTTATATGATCCAAAAGTCAGAAGTGTTGCGATAGTGACGAAAGAGAAGGATTTCAGGGTGAATGATGTTGTGGATTTGGTCAGCTTCCATGATGAAGATTTACAAGTTTTAGCTTCTCATCAGATAGGTACTGCTGAACTTTATGAGGTATGTGCCAAGGATTGGACAGCTGCAGTTGCAGGAATTATTGCTGGTCGTTTGGGAGTGGATGCGGTGCCTAAGGATAAATCAAGAAACCCAGGGCAAGATTGTTGGGCTTGGAGCTTAAAGGTTTATTCATTTATATTGTTTTTTGGGCTTTTGGGTTACTTTTGAGTAGTTTGGGCTTCTAGTGCCAGTGGGCCTAGGGTTGTATATATGGGCTTTGTTATGCCTATAAATAGAGGGGTTATGGAACTTGTTAAGGGTTAGAGAGTTTTGTTTACTAAACTTGTATCTGACATCCTCTAGTGTATGCAAGTTATTATATTCAAGTTATTCGAGTTGTTCTTCATCCTGGTCATTATTTTCGCGATTGATTAGGATAGCGATACCTGTTTGATCCGTTACACGGGACTTACACACCTGCTTGCTGTCAAACGCATAATGAGATATCTGAAGGGTTTTCCAAGCACCGGCTTGTGGTACCCTAGACATGATGATTTTAATCTTGCAGGATACTCGGATTTTGATTTCGGATGTTGCAAACTGAATACAAAGTCTACAACGGATGGATGCCAGTTCTTCGAAACCCGTTTGGTAACGTGGCAGTGCAAGAAACAAACTGCGCTCGCTTTCTCTACTTGTGAGGCTGAATACGTTTCGGCATCCAGTTGTTGTGCTCAGATTCTCTGGATACAGCAACAGATGAGAGATTTCGGTTTGCAATTTCTTGATACGCCAATTTATGTAGATAATCAGGCCGTGATCGATATCACTAAAAACTCATGCCAACACTCACGCACTAAACTATCGAGATTCGTCACCACTTTATCCGTGATTGCTATGAGAAAAAGTTGGTGCGAATTGAGAAAATCCACACTGATGACCAAAAGACAGATTTTTATACCAAAGCTTTGGATAAAATAAAGTTTAATAATTTGTTAAAGCTAAATGGTTTAAAAAATATGATCTCAGGGGATTTATTTGAGGTTGAGTTTGAGGATGATGATGACCTAATGTGAATTTGTCATCAGTTAAACGTTTTTATGTACATTCTTTCTTATACATTCTTAAAAATCCAAAAATATGTTTTTGATTTTAAGGGGAGAATGTTTGAGGAAAATACAAAAACAAATTAAAAAAGACAAAAAGAGTTTTGTGTAAAAGAGTGATCATAGTAATCAAAAAAGATAGTCACGGTATGCTAAAGAAATGTATTGTTTAAAAGTGATTAAGCAAGTCTTACTATGGATATGCCAATAGACTTCACTTGTTCAGTAAATTGTATTCAAGATATAAACCTAAAAGTAAAACTGAATAACTTGTGGGTTAACATCTCTCGGATATATGGACTTAGTACTCCGAAATTTCGTTTGAGAGAATGCCAGATTCTGCGATACTAGGTCTTTATATTTGATTGATATCTGGGTATTATCTGAGTTCTTCTGATTTTGCGAAAGCAATGGCCTAGAACTCATATAATACTTTTGCATTATTTCTCCAAAAGCTACATGAAAATATGGATATGTCATAAGCAATTACGGCATCTGCAGTTCAAAAGATTCCTTTATGGAACATCACCTAAAGACGAGCCTTCATCTCTCTGTCTGTACGGAAGTACTAACCTGAGCTCTCAAGGTCTCACACTCACCCTATATACAGATATCAATTCGATATATTCACCTGTAAAATGATATTTTGGGAATCTCGATGCGGGAGTATATTCTGAGATGGGAAACACAGTTATTTCATGTTCCTAATATTAACCTTAACATAAATCTATTGAGAAACGAGAAGAGGTCTAAATGGACAAGTATATTGGTAATCTAGGTAAATTAGTTTAAAAGCTTAAAGGGTTCCTCAAGATCAATGGTACTGACGACTTGTATATATGCTTGAAATGATCCTCTAAAAACGCAAAATTCACAAAAATATGTTATTGCTTTCAAAAAATATCTCAAAAAATCATAAAGATTTTCAGTTTCCTTAGCTTGATAGTCTTATTTTTAGTTTACTGATGATAAAGACACTGACGGTTGAATTCATAGTAACATCTTGTTGAGGAAAAACTGAAACCATGGATTGGGAGCTAATCTTTTTTGAAAAGTTTACTTGAATATCAATAAAGTTCATTAATTTGAAACTTTACATGTTAAAATAAATCGGTTTGGTCAAACATGGTCAACCAAGGTCATTAACTTGGACTTGGTAGGAAAATTGGATAACCAGGGTCATTAACTTGGACTTGGTTAATCAAGTGGGTTTTAAAACAAATTCAATAGTTCAAAATTTCAGCGATGATTCGTACGAAATTCTTTATTTCGTATGAATAAAAAATGATCTATTTCGTACGAACCAACTATTTCGTACGAAGAAAGCCACCTTTATATAAACTTCTGAACTTCGTACGAAAAAAGGCTATTTGTTTATGAAGAATTGTTGAACGAGTTAGAGAAGTTTGTACCAAACATCTGCTGAAATTCATGTTCTTGGCTTATTTTAAATTCCAATCACATTGGGAAGGTTGATTGGCACACCTTTTACAATGGGGAAGGTAATTTTGCAGAAATCATGTCGTTATAATGTCAGATCTGAGCAAATCGGACTTAGAACTTAGATCTAGGGAGATTGGACTGATAAATCTTAAAATTGACTTCAGAAATGTTAACATCGGAACTAATAACCCGAAAATCGACTATTAATTTGTTAAAATTGACAAGTTTTAAGTTCTGATTACACTTGGTCATTTTGTGACGACATTTTGTTTCGTATGAAGAGATGGATCATACAGAATAAAATTTCATTGTTTTGATGTTTTGTGCGGAGAAATGGTTCGTATGGAATAAATTTTACTTTATCTTGTTGTTTTGATTGTGTACGAGGAACTTATTTCGTACGAAGTAAGCTTGAAATGTTGAATGTTAAAATTTGAATAAGTGTTTGCTTCGTAAGAAATGATATTTCATGTGAAGTAACCAAAAAAAGATGAAGTTCAGAATTTTGCTAAGTATTTGCTTTGTACAAATTTATATTTCGTACGAATGAAAAGGTGTTATTTTAAAAGTTTAATATTTTTCTAACACTTGTTTGTTATGGTTGTGAACAAGCCAAGAAATCCGCATTCTCACCATTTCACAATATTTGTTGTCTAACGAATGGATCAATTCCTAAAAGCACTGCATTTAGAGAAATTCTCAATTTTCTGACACGGATTCGAGTTACCAAAGCATTGACAGATAGACACATTGTATATCCATCTCATGTGGAATTCTTTTGGAATGCAGCTGTCTATAGTATTGAAGATAATGCTATCATTTCTGCAGTAAGGATAAACGACGAGGATGTTCAAGTCAAAATTACTGAAGATTTGATTCGGACAGTGCTGAGTTTAAAGACAACAAGAATGATCCTACGGGCTTTTCGGAGTATATTGTGAAGGGTTGTTTTTACAAGATGGGTTATACTGGATTCGTTAACGCCGCACCTTTCAAGAAAGCAAACTTGAGCGCACCATTTAGATATTTGGCTCATGTGATAGCTCATCGTTTGAGTCATCGTAAAGGAGGATTGATGATATTGTGGATTACCAAATGTGCATGATTACAGCGTTAATACTGAATCTACCATATAACTTTTCAAAAGTTATTTTCACGCAAATGGTTCAGAACATTCAAAAGGAGAAATTCTTGCAGTATCCAAGATTTGTACAAATGATGCTCGATAATCTTCATCCTGATCTAAAGAAAAGTGAAGATGATATGTTGAAGCTGGAACATATGGATGTATCTACACTGAGAAAGATGAATTTGCACCTTAAGATGGCTCCTATTGCTAAACCTATGTTCGGTGCGGTTATTGATAAAGATTATATTTCACCAGCACCAGGTCATTGGAGAAAGGATGATAGTGGTGATGAACTGGAGAACTTGAAGCTTTATCTATGTTTGTAGCAAAAAGAAGTCTGTGGTATATAAAGATAGTGGAAAAGGTGTTAAGCCTAAAGCTGCAACAACGTCTACAGTCGCTCCAAAAGTTCAAAAGAAGAAAGCTACTCCTACAGCAGAAAGTTCTGGTTTCGAGATGAACCAGATGTTGAAGAAACTTTTGGACCAGAAAAAGTAGCTGAAGAAGTGTTATCTTCTAGTACCGATTCTAAAGATAGGCGTGCCGATGAAAAGAAAAGGGCTGAAAAGATAGAAAAGTAACGCCAAGCTGAACTTAAGCGTAAAGCTGAAGAACGGAAACACAAAGCTACAGGTGAGGATGATACAACATACGTTCCATCCGAATCTGATTTTGAAGTTGTTTTTCATACACCAGTCAAGAAGAAACAAAGAAGAATGAAACGTCCTGCTGCTAAAATTTCGCCAAATGTTATCCAAAAGAGACTGTTACTGAGCCTATCATTGAAGAAAGTGTGGATGAATCTTCTCGTCAAATGCCATGTCCACCACAACCAGTTCCTCAACAAGAACCAGTTCCTCAGCAACACAGTCCAACATAACAGCTCCTCAACAACAACCATCACAGTAACAACCGCAGCAACCACAGCAGTCTTCTCATCCACAACAACCTCATCCAACTCAGCAGCCATATGAATCACAATCATTTTTTGATGATATTAGATTAGTGATTTACCCGAAGGTGATGAGTTTAGATTTGATGATCCAAGGGTTGATGAATTGCATAAGAAAGTTATGATGAACACTGTAAGGATTGCTGAACTCCAAGAGCAAATTAACGAGTTAACTGCTGAGAAGCTCGAAATGTTTGAACGTATTGGAAGTCTGATTGTTGATAAACAGCAGTTGGAGGCTATGTTAGCCAGTATTGTGTCAGAAAATGAATGGTTGCGGTTACGAATGTCTGAGTATAAAGAAGAAATATTGAGGAATGATAGGAAAATGAGTTTGTTCGAGAAGATTCTGGTGAAAAGATTGGGAGTGAATATTGCGGCAGAAATTGATGAAATTGAAAGATTAAAAGCCCGAGACCGTGTTGCCAAAAATCAACGTCTAGCAAAGCAACAATCTGACGCTCAAGGGAAAGGAAAAGCGAAGGTTGTGGAGGATCCTATGATTGTTGAAACTACGCCAGAAGTTGAATCTGTGCTAGTAACTTGTTGGGATATTGTTGTCTATGAAGAGCCAAAGAAGTTTATTCTGATAGGATGACCAACGCATGTCGACATTGATTCGCTTGATATATCTCAGAGGCATCGCGATTGGTTCTTAAAGAAAAAGATTGCGAAAGAAATTGAAGAAACGGCTGACGAAATTGAGAAAGACACAGAGTTAGAGGATGCTGATGTTGACATTATAGATTCTAGTAGTTCAGATGATGATGATAATGTTGGTGGTTCTGGAATTCGTGTAACTGATTCAAATGTTAATGAAGAAGTAGATGTTTCTGTGTATATGAATGATTCTGCTAACCATATTACAGATGTGGAAAGATGGATAAAGTTGAGTCGGTTGTTGCTCAGAGACAGGAATCTTCACAGAAAATTTTATATCTTCTGTTCTTGTCGTGCCAAAGCCTATAGTTTTATATCTTGAGCATGATGTGGAGGAGGGAGAGTTTGTACATAGTTATTCAAAGGAAGAGATAGCAGAAATGCTTAGAATAAGTGAAGAGAAGTTTGAGTTTGACTTCGAAGATGAATTAAACGAGATTGATGCTTTTAAGCCGAATGCATATGTCTTTGAAGATGTGGAAGATGCAAATGTATATAATCAAGTTGTCGTGGAAGATGATTCTGATGACGATGCTAATATTGTCAATCAGGGTACAGATGATTCCCAACTTTTTCAGATTTATTCGCAGCGGAAAGTTCAGATATGTTACAAAGAAAAGTTTTTGAAGCTGCTAGAGAAGGAACTATTCCTCAGCAAATGTCAAAGGCTGAAATTACTGAACAACGGAAGGAACGGTTTCATGTTAATCCAGCTGAGCGTAAATTCAAAAGACCCCTAGCATTCTTTACTAGAGATGCTGATATATCACTAGGGGATATCATAAGCTGGGGTTGGATCGAAGAGTTGAATGTCTTGTGATCATAAGGGAGTTTGGTATTCAGTACTTCTGATATGTCAGTGAAATCAAGTCCTTGCCTTACTGGGATGTTAAAGAATTGGTGCAGACAAAGATGATTAATCTCAAAATGAAATTTCACGACCAGAGACTTTGGAAGTTGATCAAGCTGGAGGCTTTACAGGATTTATTAACTGGAAACCTCACTTTCCTAGACGCATCACAAAGATAGATCCAATGACAAAAGAAAAGGATGTAACGCTCATCGTAAAAAGGCCAAAAGTAATGAAAAATATGCCTATGTTACGGATGATTCAGGATTTTTATACGATCTTCAAGTGGTGCATTATGATTCGAATACAGGAGAGGCTGTTATATGTGCACCTAGATGAAGACTCGTGGAAGATTACAGAGGAGCTAACCGAAGCCGTTATAACCCACAAACGTATATATGGGTTATGACGTGGCATTCGAGTACTAGACCCGATGTGGCTAGCCAATTGTTCAAAGAAGGATATAGAATGTTTATTCTACAGTAAGATTAGTTTTGAAGAGAAGGATAAAGAACAAGCACTCCAATTTCAGAAGATCGTCAAGTTTGTTTTGCGAATGATATACATTCTGGTTCTGATTGGAAAACGACTTGGAGGAAGCTTGAAAAGAACGAGACAAGGAAAAAGGAAGAAAATGAAGCTCGAATTGCAGAGCGTGCGAGAATAGCATCTCTAAGGAGCTTTCAGTTTGTGAACCGACCTCCTCCGACAGATCAAACACCAATTGCTTTTGAGAGGTCGCAAGCCAGTGAAGAGATTTTTTGGTCGTTAAAGTCAAATCTTTTGAAGAATGTTTTTTGAAGACTATCCAGACTGCGGCAACATCCAAGGGGGAGTTTGTTGGTGCATAATGCCTATTGCCTACGTCTAGGATATGTCTGTAATGTATATAGAGCTTACATGTCAATGTTTATTTGTTAAAAAGTATATTTTATATGTTTTGATAGTTTGCTTCGTACGGAGTATCTACGTGATTCGTACAAGTGTCTTACTCGTACGAAGCACAAGCTCGTACAAAGTATAGTCAGGTCACTATTTAGCACGCACTTCGGTACGAGTCATGTCGACCTATAAATAGGGAAGTGTTGTATTAGAGCTAGTTAGTGATTTGTCAGTTGGTACGGCGAAGCCCTGCCAGTTTGTTTACTTGCGTCTGTATTTGAACTCATTAATACAACAGAAGCAGTTAACCAGTAAGTACTATCTTGTTCGTCTTGTCTACCTCTCTAGCAATGAATTCCGCCTCTACTAGTTGAGCAAGATCAGGTCGGTTGCTCATTTTTGGAGCACGATCCCTGTTCACAATCCCTTTCAAAAGCTTCTTCCATCCTTTGGGGGTTGTTTTCATGGAACCTCCTTAAAAGCTTCTTGGGTTTTATGGCGTTCATGAAGGCTGATACCCTCATCTTTCAGTTGCCCCACTATACATCAATCCATCCCTTTTGAATCTTTCTAAAAGGCCCGAAGGTCTTCACAGTCTTTCTATTGGATCTGATGCATGACGGTTGCATCCCTGGTGCATCTCTTCTGAGGTGTGAAGTTAGCTAGTAAGCTTTTGTGTAGATCATTGAAAGATGCTATGCTTCTGGTGGGGAGCCCACAGCATCATAACCTGGCTGGCCCAATGAGGGTTTGCATGACCATGTGACAACATTCACATTATTCCATCATTCAACCGTAGCAGCCCTATGAAGACCTAGAGATGGTCTTAGGATCTTCCAAACCATCATATGTCTTAATGTTTGATGGCATCTCTATCTTTGTTTGGAAGACATTTTCTTCGAGAAGCATGACAACGTGCTTGGCTTATAAGGGATGGTATATCAGGGTTTAGCCTCTCCGCTCGTACTAGTGCCTTCTTGGGTACTTGGTTGGGCCTAAGCCTGTGGTCCAACCTGGGTAGCTTTCCATATTTGGTTTCCTGTGAGCTGCTGGCTTAGATGTTGGAGGAGCTCTCGATAGTATACTCTGGGCTTCTTTGAAGGAAGAGAGGGGAGCTAGTGTGATAGCTCCCGGTCTAGAGTGATCTATCAGGCATAAGATATGGATTTGGATCAGGACTTGGTCCTGCTCGGCTAACACTTGGAGATGTAGTGGTGCACAATGGAGCGGACATAGGGGAGAGTGTGACCTCCAGCTCATCATAAGACAAACGTACTCTAACCCCTTTGGTTTGTTCTTCTCAAACATACCCGTTCAAAAGCTCCCTTAACTTATAAAGTTACTCCTTACTCCCTCCTGGGTTATTTCCATGGTTTCAACTGGGAAAAGAACTTCACTCGGTGAAGATGGATTAACTCATGTAGAGGGAGATGTCTAGAATTGTTGTGCATCTTGTGTTACCGGTGCAACATGAAGTTCGTCCGTATTGGTGGAGCAGCTGCCAACTCCGAGAGTAGCTGGAGGGCTAGACGAATGTAGTGAACTACTCGAGACTTCCTTTGGATGATGACCCTTTTCGGCCATAAGACAAGGTAACTTAGGAACAGGGTTGGTGTAACCTCGTAAAATCGTTCAATAGTATAGCGACACGTGTCGCATTTTTATTTTTAGTCTATTAATGACAAATAAGGACTAAAGGTGTCAACATGCTCAAGCTGAGCCTCTGAGTGACTTTCTGATGTCAACATTCATAAACATTTGCCTCTGAGTGACTGATATGTCAACATGCTTAAACTTAGCCTCTGAGTGACTGATATGTCAACATGCTTAAACTTAGCCTTTGAGTGACTGATATGTCAACATGCTTAAACTTGGCCTCTAAGTGACCATTGTGTCAAAATGCCCAGCCACTGAGTGACATCGGAGTCAACATGCTTATAATAGGCCTCTGAGTGATCTTTACGAAGTCCTAACTCTCATATGTCCCATTTGTTGGACGAGAGGGATTAAATATGTTAATACGTAAAAGTTGGATAATGGAGGGGTTAAAAGTGTCAACATGTTAATTTATACCTCTGAGTGACCTTTTAACGAACCGAGAGCTCGACAATGTCCGGGCATACTCCCAGGGTATGCCAAATATTTGTTACGGAGGGCTAAATATGCTATAAAGGTGTTTTAGGAGGTTTTATAAGTTGAGGGGCTAAATGTGACAAATTTTGAAACTGGCTATGGGGCGCGAGAGGCAAGGGCCTGGCCTATCGCGGGGTGCGAGAGGCCTGTGTCTGCAGAATTTTTGCTTAGTCTCCACACATGTTGCCAAAGACCATTTGATTCGAAACCATGGACTTCCAAACTGCTATTCCACATTTTAGGACACTTGTAAGCTCCCTCTAACACCCTTAACACCTGGATTACCTCCTTCAAGCTCTCCAACTATAAATAGGTGCAATGCTTCACCTTTGAACGTGCACATTCTCATTTGTCACTCTATCTCCCTCCTCTGGAAGTTCTTAACTGAAAGGAGCATCCAACTTAGTTCATTGCATCCTAGGAATCACTTGTAAGTGTTCCTTTCTCTTGCATTTTTGTTTATAGGCTTTTATAGCCAAAAGTCAAGCGTTTTACGGAAAACGCCTTGACTTTCGGTAAAGACCATTATAGTCCACCATTGTTCGTAAGGAACATGGCTAAGGATCGTAATAAAGTAGGTATTAGTCCCTATAAAGGGCACCTCCTAAGATCACGTTTGCTAGACCAATTACGGGTCAAAGTTTTAATATTAAAAAGTCAAACTGGCCATTTTTCGGAAAAATTATAATTTGATCTTATATATGTTATGAAACCTGTTTTGCCACTTAAACAAGTTGGTAATAATTATTAGAACATGTAAGAACATAGTTCGGCTCGTCAATTTTAGTTCTAGGGTCGGTTCGCAACTGAAAGTCGGAAGTTTGACTTCTACTTTGACTTTCGATTCTGACCCGATTTAAATTAGTTAGCTACTGATCTAAGGTTGCATTATGATAGTAATATAATGTAGTATAACCCCCTGAGGTTATATTACAAGATCATTATCAGAATCTGAGTTTATGCGCAAGTTCCATAATTATCCATTTTGACAAAAACGCCCTTTCTGCTAAAACAAGTTTTAATCGATAAGAACTTGAAAATGAGTTTCCTACTAATTTAATATTATAATAGGATTATTTGAGATGTCAGATCAGATAATAAACTGAGTTTATGAACAAGTCCTTTGTATTATGTCGATGAATGACGATATAGCCTTATGGCTCATAAAACGGTTTTAATCATACTTTTCAAAGTAAATCTTTTAACTACTGATATGTTATATTAAATAACATATTTAAGACGACCTGACCTTAACATCAGTTTTCATTAAACATCGCACAAATCATCATTTTACACATAAGCGTCATTTCGGCGCATAATATGGTTTTTAACCATATTAACCAACCAAAACTTGTTACCTACTGATTTTAAAACTTATTTTAAATATTTCTACAGTAGGTATATGATATGAACTCACAATCCCAAATATTTATAAAACTATGTGTAAAATGACCAAAATGCCCCTCGGTGCATAATTTGGTCATAGGTGATAAATTACACATATAATCAATAACCTATGATATTATATCATAAATATATTATTTTTCTAGAATACTTATGATCATAACCTTAAAATATATTCAAGTTCCTTTTATACGGTATATAATTACCGAAACGCCCTTATGAGGCATAGTTTCGTTTTAAAACCTTAACGGGCATATAATTGATATCCTATTGATATTACAACTTATTTAAAATATAATGGCATATAGAACTTATCCATAACTTATCTGGTTACACGATATCGCTGATATGCGTACGGTTAAGTATATGTAACTAATTTATGGAAAATAACTGAAACGGGTTTAACCTTGTCATTTAAGTCTCAAAATCCAGAATGTTTATGGTTTACCCATATTATACAAGTCAAAGTACTTGTTGGGTTTAAACTACATTCTATCCGATCATCGTTTAATCTAGCGTTATACGTTTCGATCCTGTACGCTAGTCGGTCCAAGTCTAGACTTAAATAAGACCGTTAGTATTTAATTGGTAACTTATTCCATAATCCATACTCGAGACTTCTGGTAAATGCTATTTGCACTTAGTTCGTTTTGGATACGGCTGAGATGTTAAAATCTTGCTTATTAAAAATCAAGACTAGCTCAGGTAAATATTCTTGACTTATTTCTCCTATACGGGCTTGGATTACGGTAAACTATTACCGCTTGGTCGGAAATGGGATCAACCGAATGCCGGATTGTGGCTAGTAAATCCGCATATTCCATTTTAATCTTATTTGTTTGTTAACTTAAACATCGGGGGTTAACTACCATGTCCTGGATATCCTCGGCTCATTACATTAGATAATGGCCACGACCTAAGCGCGGGGTGTAGGCATACACTCGGCAAGCACCAATGCTAAAAACTTTACCCACAAGGTTGGAGATAACTCCTTTGTGAGTTCTTAAGTGGTGAGTACGTTAATCATGTCTCGGTCTCCGTACCGGGCTCTGTATGTATGGACAAACATGTGAATCTGTTAACAAGGTTACAAGGCTGACTTTCCCAAGTTATAAAAGATTTTGTGCCAATGTGCACTAAAAACATTTTTAAAATGTTTTCAAAATGAGTCAGTTTGGTGTATTTACCAGCGAAAGCTGACGTATTTTCAAAAGACTAAGCTTGCAGGTACAATGCGAAAATAGGCTTGTGAAAATAGGCTGGAAGCTGCTCGGTAGTGATAAGAGGATCTTGCAAATCTTAGATCTGCCAAAAGTCTGTTATACACTTTTGTACATTTTAAGATCTGCCTGTGGATCTTCTATTACGAGCCGTCTGTAAATTATTTTGTATTTTGAACATTTAGTTTGTAATAGTAATTTTACTCCAAGACTTCCGTTGTGCCGTGTTTAATTGACTATGATGATATCAACTTACGTCATGATATACCCCACCCGGGCCCACCGCTGTTTGGATTGGCTGTGGAAAGCCGGGGTGTAACAGGTTGGTATCAGAGCCCACGTTTAAGACAATTAAACACTAGCCTTCATGTGTTTAATCTCAAACTCACACGAGCACATTCCTTAGACTTCCGAGTCTAGGCTTTGACCTAGGATTACTCATCTCATTATTAAGTTATTAGTATTGTTTTTAAATTAATTTTTAACAGGAAAATGCCACCAAGAATACGAGGAAGAGGTAAAGGACCAATGAGGGGAGGACCATCAGGACTCATCCCTTCACAACCCCATCACTCGAATCCCTATGAGGATTCGGGGGATTCCTGGCCCCTATCGTGACATTCACCTGCCCATACTCAAAGTTCGTACCACTCGTATCATTCGCACCAATCACACCACTCTCATCATTCTCATCATTCATATCATGATGAGTTTAACCCAAACCATTACTTTAACTCACCCCCAGCCGACCAAAAACCCAACCCAATGGACGAGGACTCCGACACGGAGATGCCGCCGTCAGGATCACACACCCATCCCATCGAAATCTAAAGTGATTCAAACTCTTACGCCGGATCGCCATACCAAGGCCCAAATGAATGGGACCAATATTGGAACCAATTTACTTTTGCTAACACTCCTTCCCACTACTCTCCAACACCTCATGTTCAAGAAGATGTTCACATGGAACCGGTGGAACAACCCTAACCACCTACCTGAGCCACCAAGGAGGAAACGAGAAGCGCGCATGTCGGTACGTGCTGGTCAACAGTCAGGATCGTTACCATCTTTGCCCAAAACTTACCCAGCCATTCACGAGGACCCACAAATGGGTGGACCCTCTAATGCTTCACCTGTGGTAGAACCAACACCATCACCAGTGGTTCAACCACCACCATCGGGTTATAATAACCCTATCCCAACATATCTGGATACATCTGGATATGATCCTTTTAACCCGTCTACGCCAGTAGATTACCAGGCATTGTAGCATGACCCTTACATGCAATCGGTCATGCATAACGCACTTTACCCGTCACCTTTCCCACCTGCTTATCCACCTACTGGATATCCAAGTTATGGGTACCAGTATCCTGTTATGCCACAACCACAACCACAACCTCCACCACCACCGAGGCCATCAATGAGGCCTTGGAACGAATGAAAGAAATGTAACAACAAGCGGAGAAAATGGAGAAGAAGACAAACAAGTTCTTCAAGAAATTCTCCAAGTTGGTTAAGGGAAAGAAGGACAAGTGAAGTCTCTTCTATTACTATATTTAGTCCCTGCGAGACATTGTTATTTCCTTTAGTCCCTGTGTAGACAATTCTTATTTCTTTTAAGTCCTGGCATGGACAGTTTGTTTCAATTATTTATTTCTAGTATTGTAATTTCTTAATGGCATTTAATGAAATACTTTGGAATTATATACATGTATTCATCTTCTTCAAGCGAATAATCTCCAAAAGACTTAATGGTTTTATTATGCCAAGTGGCACAGACCACACTTTTGGCCAAGAAATGATAGTTTAAGGATAAGATGTCTTCTATCATGATAGTTAAGGGAAGTTATCCTTCCATCCAGAGGTAGTGAACTAGGTTCAAGCCTCCAAGGTCGTTAAGGACCAAGGTGACCGGGATCATTAATCAACCATTAAGGTACTCTTATGTTAACATTAAGGAATGTTCATACTCCTAGTAGTGTGACTTGAGGAACCACACTAGCCGTCTAGGTAAAAGGACTACGTCCTAAAACCTATTATATAGCCTGTGATCAAAATGATCCCGACTAATATCATCAAGGCAATGATAATAATTGACATCCATTTGAGATGTAAGGCCAATGTGCCATAATTTGTCCAAGGTTACAGGCCAATGTGCCATAATTTGTCCAAGGTGACAGGCCAAGGTGCCATAATTTGTCCAATAGTAACAGGCCAATGTGCCATAATTTGTCCAAAGTGACAGGCCAAGGTGCCATAATTTATCCAATAGTGACAGGCCAAGGTGCCATAATTTGTCCAATAGTGACAGACCAATGTGTCGTAATTTTTCCAAAGGTGACAGACCAATGTGCCATATTTTGTCCATTAGTGACCGGCTAATGTGCCATAATTATATGTCCAAATTGGGATAGGCCAATGAGCCATGTTTTAATGTCCTTCGTGACAAGCTTATGAGCTACATGTAATTGTCTAAATGACAATGACAGTTGTGACATTATGATCCACTATCTAATAATATATGGACTATGTCCAGATTGCAATTTGCCTTTGATGGTCCTATTGAGACCTAGGCCAAATATAAAGAGTTGTGATGTTATTCACACTAGCGTAGATAGGCGATGGATTGTTATATCCAATGTTTAAAGCCAATATGGTTATTAATACCATGGCTAAGAAAAAATTTATTTGGTGTTTAGAACCAAAGCTTCAAGAATGGCTAACCCGGACGAGGCACAAAGTAGCCACCGGGATGTTAACTCTAATAACGCCGAAAACATAGCCATTAATAACGATGACTTCCAAGCTCGCATAGATGCAGCTGTTGGAAAGGCTATGGAAAAGGCCATAGTAAAACTTAGGGAGTCGAGTGCTACTCGCTCCAGAACATTATCAATCCCACCATCCTCATCTCATAAGGAGAGCTCAGTTCACTCTTCAAATGCGACGAGTGAACCAAGGAAATTAGAATTTGCTGATAGGTCCTGTTCTTCTAAAGACGGATGTAACTACAAATATTTCGTCTCCTGGAAGCCCTGAGATTTTAATGGGGAAAAAAGAGCAGTAGAAGCCTTGAAATGGCTTAATGAGATGGAAACGATAGTAGATATCAACGGATGTGCTGATAAGGATGTGGTAAAGTATGTATCACAGTCCTTCAAAGGGCGATGCCCTACTTTGGTGGAAAGCTATGGTCCAATCTATAGGTAAAGTACACCTGTACAACTTAGGATGGTCTAAGTTTGTCGATTTAGTCAAGGAAACATACGGTGGAGAAATTAGAGACAGATTTTCTGACTCTTACAATTAAGAACCTAGACTGTCAGAAGTATGTTTCTGACTTCAATCCCTATCTAGGTTAGTTTCCTCCTTAATCACCCCAGAACCCAAACGCATTGCGTATTTCATTAATGGGTTAGCGCCCGAAATAAGGGTATGGTAAAAGCTGCTCAGCCTAGTACCTATAGGTCCGCTGTAGACCTATCTCTCTCCCTCACCTTAGAGTAGTGAGCCAAAAGTCGGTTAGGACTGAAACTGACGGAAAAAGGAAACAGGAGAATGATAACTCCCAAAGGTTTAAAAGAAGGAAATTTAGGGTTCAAGAAGAACCAGCACACGTCTAATGATAAACCTCTGTGCAAGAACTATAACTACAGACCTTGGGGACAGTGTAGTGTTAATCCACAGACTAAACCCGGTGGTATCTGTAAGAAAAAGGGGTATAAGACCCTATAGTGTAAGGATCTTAAGAATGCAGTCTGCTACGGCTGTAATGAAACAGGCATATTAAGTTCAATTGCCCTAAGAA
Organism: Scalesia atractyloides; assembly: GCA_947069175.1. Lineage (NCBI taxonomy): Eukaryota > Viridiplantae > Streptophyta > Magnoliopsida > Asterales > Asteraceae > Scalesia > Scalesia atractyloides. Next base: position 36,570,872 of record CAMTDV010000022.1, on the reverse strand, counting down.
CCCCAAAGGTAATGATGCAAAGCCTGGAGAGTCTAAGAAAGGGATGCTTGTGCCTTCTAGATGAATACCAGGGAGGCCGTTAATGACAACAACGTCATAACAAGTACATTCCTCATCAATGACATATATGCTAGAGTTCTTTTTTATTCGGGTGCAGATAAATCTTTTGTAGACCATAAGTTTAGTAAACTATTAAACTTGCCTATAAGAACTCTAGACATAACCTATGAGGTAGAACTCGCTGATGGAACGTTAGAAACAGTACTTCCATTCTTGATAGATGTTTTATATCCATTAAGAATCATTCTATCCTTATCTCTCTTTTGCCAATGAAATTGGAAGGGCTCGATGTAGTTTTAGGCATGGATTGGTTATCCCATAACCAAGCCCGCATTGCCTGGATAAGAAACTCGTCGAGATTAAAACCCCATCTGGTGAAACGATCACCATCCCTGGAGATTCACACTATGGATTGCTAGACAAGGTGTCGTTATTTAAGGCATCCAAGTGTTTGGGAAGAGGTTGTTACACTTATATGGCACAAGTAATTATCAACGACCCTAAACCGTATATTAAATAGCTTCCAATTATTTTCAGAGTATTCTGATATATTCCCTGAAGAATTACCAGGCCTACCTCCAGATAGGTAAGTGGAGTTTAGGATTGATATCCTACCCGGATCAGCACCTGTTGCTAGAGCTCTGTATCGGTTAGCACCGACGAAAATGAAAGAATTGAGAATTCAATTAGATGAACTTTTAGAAAAAGACTTTATTCAGCCTAGTTCCTCACCTTGGGAGCTCCTATTCTTTCGTTAAAAAGAAGGACGGTTCAATGCAAATGTGCATTGATTACCGTGAGTTGAAAAAGTTAACAATCAAGAACCGATATCCCTTGCCAGGATCAACGACTTCTTCGATCAACTTCAAGGTGCTAGCTACTTCTCTAAGATCGATTTGAGATCAGGATATCATCAGCTGAAGATTAGGAACGAGGATGTTCCTAAGACTGCCTTTATGACCCGATATGGTCGTTATGCCTTTTGGGCTCACAAATGCACCTGCAGCATTCATGGATCTCATGAATAGAGTCTGCAAGCCATATCTAGATAAGTTTGTCATTGTCTATATAGACGACATACTTATATATTCTCGTAATCAAATTGACCATGAGAAACACCTTCGGTACATCCTAGAATTGCTAAGGCAGGAGAAACTTAATGCAAAATTTTCTAAATGTGAATTTTAGCTTAGGGAAGTCCAATTTCTTGGACATGTTGTAAGTGAGCATGGTATCCAAGTGAATCCTGCTAAAATAGAAGCCATAGTGTTGGGAAGTACCCAAAACCCCATCGGAGATTCGTAGCTTCTTAGGATTGGCTGGTTAGTATAGGAGGTTCTTTGAGAATTTTCGAGGATAGCCACTCCTTTAACTAATTTGACCGTAAGAATGTCAAGCTTGATGGGGTCCAAAACAACAAGAATTGTTGAGATTCTAAAACACAAGTTGAGCAATGCTCCTGTGTTATCTCTACCTGAGGGTATTGAGGATTTTGTTGTTTATTGTGATGCTTCGCACACTGGCATGGGTTGTGTGCTAATGCAAAAAAGGCAAGGTAATTGCTTATGCATCACGACAATTAAAGGTGCAGAAACGAATTACACCACTCATGATTTAGAATTGGCTGTTGTTGTATTTGCACTAAATTTGTGGAGACATTACTTATATGGCACAAAGTGTATGATATATACTGACCATAAGAGCCTCCATCATTTGTTCAATCAAAAGGATTTGAACATGCACAACGCCGTTGGATGGAAACACTCAATGATTATGATTGCGAAATTCGCTATCATCCCGGCAAGGCAAATGTCGTTGCTGACGCCTTAAGTCGCAAGGAAAGGGTTAAGCCCATTAGAATAAATGCTAAGAGCATTTAGCTTAGAAATATCTTGAACGAGAAGCTATGTCAAAAGCAATCCCTATTAATGGCTAATATTCCTAATGAAGGATTAGGCAGAACTGTTGATCAGTTAATGCCTGGAAAAGATGGAATCCTTAAATTTAATGGAAGAATCTGTGTTCCAATCTTTGGAGGACTTAGAGATCTAATCCTCCAAGAAGCACATAATACGAGATACTCAGTTTCACCCAGGTGGTGACAAGATGTATCAAGATCTAAAAAGGAATTATTGGTGAATGAGTTTGTAGAAATCCATAGCCACTTACGTAGCTAAGTGTCTGACGTGTTCGCAAGTTAGGACGAACATCAAAAACCATCAGGACTTCTACAACAACTTGAGATTCCCACTTGGAAATGGGAAATGGTAATTATGGACTTGATTACCAAGTTACCTAAGACCAAACGTGGTAATGACACGATTTGGGTCATTGTAGATAGGCTGACTAAGTCAGCACATTTCTTGCCAATTAAAGAGACGTATAATTCAGAAAAATTGGCTAAGTTGTATGTGGACAAGATTTTGTCCCTGCACGGTGTGCCGATATCTATTGTATTTGACAGAGATACTAGATATACGTCTCCTTTTTGGAAAAGTTTCCAGCAATCCTTAGGCACAAGATTAAATTTTAGTACGGCTTACCATCCACAAACTGATGGTCAGAGTGAGCGTACTATTCAGACTTTGAGCATGTGTGATTGATCTAGGTGGAAATTGGGATGACCACTTACCCCTAATAGAATTCTCCTATAATAATAGTTATTATACAAGCATCAAGGCTGCTCCTTTTGAAGCCTTGTATGGGAGAAAATGTCGAACGCCCGTATGTTGGGCAGAAGTTAGGGAAGCCCAACTATCAGGACCAGAGATTGTCCTGGAAACTACGGATAAGATTGTGCAAATCCATGGTCGTCTCAAAGCTGCCCGAGATAGGCAGAAGAGCTATGCTGACAAGAGGCGTAAACCTCTTAAGTTCCAAGTAGGGGACAAAGTTATGCTAAAGTTATCACTTTGAAAAGGTGTAATGAGATTCGGAAAGAAGGGCAAGTTAAGCCCAAGATATATAGACCATTCGACATAATCGAATGTGTCCGCATTGTAGCTTATATACTTAAGCTGTCCGAGGAGCTTAGTGGAATTCATGATGTGTTTCACATCAGTAACCTTAAGAAATGTGTAGCCGATGAGTCGCTAGCAATGTTACATCATGATGTCCAAATTGATGAAAACCTGAGGTTCGTTGAGAAACCAATTTCGATCGAGGATCGACAGTTAAGAAGCACCGAAGGAAATTGATACCTATAGTAAAGGTTAAGTGGGAAACCCTTAGAGGTCCCGAATATACATGGGAGGTTGAGTCCACTATGCAACAAAAGTACCCCCATCTTTTTTAATAAAATCTCGAGGTCAAGATTTCTTTTAAGGGGGTGAGGATGTAACACCTCGTAAAAATCAGTGTCCAATAGTATAGTGACACGTCGTATTTTTATTTTTAGTCTATTAAAGACTAATAAGGACTAAAGGTGTAAACATGCTCAAACAGAGCCTCTGAGTGACTTTCTGATGTCAACATGCATAAACATTAGCCTCTGAGTGACTGATATGTCAACATGCTTAAACTTAGCCTTTGAGTGACTGTTATGTCAACATGCTTAAACTTACCTCTGAGTGACTGATATGTCAACATGCTTAAACTTGGCCTCTGAGTGACTGTTTGTCAACATGCCCAGACACTGAGTGACATCGGAGTCAACATGCTTATAATGGGCCTCTGAGTGATCCTTACGGAGTCCTAACTCTCATATGTCCCATTTGTTGGATGAGAGGGATTAAATCTGTTAATACGTAAAAGTTATATAATGGAGGGGTTAAAAGTGTAACCATGTTAATTTATACCTCTGAGTGACCTTTTAACGAACCGAGAGCTCGACAATGTCCGGGCATACTCCAGGGTACGCCAAATATTGGTTACGGAGGGCTAAATATGCTATAAAGGTGTTTTAGGAGGTTTTATAAGTTGAGGGGATAAATGTGACAAATTTTGAAATTGGCCATGGGGCGCGAGAGGCAAGGGCCTGGCCTATCGCGGGGCGCGAGAGGCATGTGTCTGCAGAATTTTTGCTTAGCCTCCACACATGTTACCAAAGACCATTTGATTCGAAACCATGGACTTCCAAACTGCTATGCCACGTTTTAGGACACTTGTAAGCTCCCTCTAACACCCCTTAACACCTGGTATGACCTCCTTCAAGCTCTCCATCTATAAATAGGTGCAATGCTTCACCATTTGAACTAGCACCATTCTCATTTATCACTCTATCTCCCTCCTCTGGAAGTTCTTAACTGAAAGGAGCATCCAACTTAGTTCCATTGCATCCTAGGAATCACTTGTAAGTGTTCCTTTCTCTTGCATTTTTGTTTATAGGCTTTTATAGCCAAAAGTCAAGCGTTTTACAGAAAACGCCTTGACTTTCGGTAAAGACCATTATAGTTCAGCCATTGTTCGTAAGAAACATGGCTAAGTGATCGTAATAAAGTAGGTATTAGTCCCTATAAAGGGCACCTCCTAACGATCACGTTTGCTAGACCAATTAACGGGTCAAAGTTTTAATATTAAAAAGTCAAACTGGCCATTTTTCGGAAAAATTATAATTTGATCTTATATATGTTATGAAACCTGTTTTGACACTTAAAAAAGTTGGTAATAATTATTAGAACATGTAAGAACATGTTCGGCTCGTCAATTTTAGTTATAGGGTCGGTTCGCAACCGAAAGTCGCGAAGTTTGACTTCTGCTTTGACTTTCGATTCTGACCCGATTTATATTAGTTAGCTACTGATCTAAGATTGCATTATGATAGTAATATAATGTAGTATAACCCCCTGAGGTTATATTACAAGATCATTATCAGAATCTGAGTTTATGCGCAAGTTCCATAATTATACCATTTTGACAAAAATGCCCTTTCTGCATAAAACAAGTTTTAATCGATAAGAACTTGAAAATGAGTTTCCTACTGATTTAATATTATAAGTAGGATTATTTGAGATGTCAGATCAGATAATAAACTGAGTGTATGAACAAGTCCTTTTATTATGTCGATGAATGACGATAAAGCTCTTATGGCTCATAAAACGGTTTTAACCCTAGCTTTTCAAAGTAAATCTTTTAACTACTGATATGTTATATTAAATAACATATCTAAGACATGTTAACCTGACCTTAACATTAGTTTTCATTAAACATCGCACAAATCGTCATTTTACAACATAAGCGTCATTTCGGCGCATAATATGGTTTTTAACCATATTAACCAACCAAGACTTGTTACCTACTGATTTTAAAACTTATTTTAAATATTTTTATAGTAGGTATATGATATGAACTCAGAATCCCAAATAATTTATAAAACTATGTGTAAAATGACCAAAATGCCCCTTGGTGCATAATTTGGTCATAAGTGACAAATTACACATATAATCAATAACCTACTGATATTATATCTTAAATATATTATTTTCTAGAATACTTATGATCATAACCTTAAATTATATTCAAGTTCCTTTTATATGGTATATAATTACCGAAACGCCCTTATTAGGCATAGTTTTGTTTTAAAACCCTAATGGGCATATAAGTTGATATCCTACTGATATTACAACTTATTTAAAATATAATGGATATAGAACTTGAATTATCTGGTTACTCGATATGGCTGATATGCATACGGTTAAGTATATGTAACTAGTTTACGTAAAATAACCGAAACGGGTTTAACCTTGTCATTTAAGTCTCAAAATCCAGAATGTTTATGGTTTACCCATATTATACAAGTCAAAGTACTTGTTGGGTTTAAACTACATTCTATCCGATCATCGTTTAATCTAGCGTTATACGTTTTGATCCTGTACGCTAGTCGGTCCAAGTCTAGACTTAAATAAGAGCGTTAGTATTTAATTGATTAGCTTATGCCATAATCCATACTCGAGACTTCCGGTAAATGCTATCTGCACTTAGTTCGTTTTGGATACGGCTTCGATGTTAAAATCTTGCTTATTAAAAATCAAGACTAGCTCAGGTAAATACTCTCAACTTATTTCCCCTATACGGGCTTGGGTTACGGTAAACTATTACCGTTTGGTCGGAAATGGATTCAACCGAATGCCGGATTGTGGCTAGTAAATCCGCATATTTCGTTTTAATCAGTTTTTTTTGATAACTTAAACATCAGGGGTTAACTACCGTGTCCTGGATATCCTCGGCTCATTACATTAGATAATGGCCACGACCTAAGCGCGGGGTGTAGACATACACCCGGCAAGCGCCAATGCTAAAAACCTTACCTACAAGGTTGGGGATAACTCCTTCATGAGTTCTTAAGTGGTGAGTACGTTAATCATGTCTCGATCTCCATACCGGGCCCTGTATGTATGGACAAACATGTGAATCTGTTAACAAGGTTACAAGGCTGACTTTCCCAAGTTATAAAAGATTTTGTGCCAATGTGCACTAAAAACATTTTTAAAATGTTTTCAAAATTGGTCAGTTGGGTGTATTTACCAGCGAAAGCTGACGTATTTTCAAAAGACTAAGCTTGCAGGTACAATACGAAAATAGGCTGGAAGCTGCTCGATAGTGATAAGAGGATCTTGCAAATCCTAGATCTGCCCAAAGTCTGTTATACACTTTTGTACATTTTGCGATCCGCCTGTGGATCTTTTATTACGAGTCGTCCGTAAATTATTTTGTATTTTGAACATTTGGTTTGTTATAGTAATTTTATTCCAAGACTTCTGTTGTGCCGTGTTTAATTGACTATGATAATATCAACTTTCGTCATGATATACCCCACCCGGGCCCACTGGTGTTTGGATTGGTTGGGGAAAGCCGGGGTGTGACAGTTGGACTACCGGAAAGTACTCTTGTAAGTAGTGTATCCCAACGGTGGGCGCCACTTGTTAAAGCACAAAAGTATGGCAGGGGGAGGTCCAGGATCAACTCCAAAAGGTAGCTCCTTGGTCGGAATCTGAAACCAAAGAACAATTTTAGTCTTAACGCGCGAGGTGGCCCCCGCTTTGGACTCCGGCGTGAGAATCAGTAGGATGATCTTAAGAGTCTAAGTGAAATGAAAGGATAATAGTTTAGAGTGAGAGTGAAAGAGATGGACTTACTTTGGGCTGAACAAGACTCTCCTTTTATAGGAAGATCGCTCTGCCCAAGGGAGACTTGTGCCAGCCGGTACCTTCTAGTCTTGGTAAGCTTATCCCCCCCCCCCTTAGCGTTGCTTACAGGGTTAGCGTTTCCTCTTTAGGTAAGTTTTAGGTTTGAGTGTCTCGAGGACACGTTTATGTGTTTTAGGGAGAAGTATAATCAATTTAACTTGTTAGGTTCAAGTTCCAAGGTTGTATAGTAACCTTAGCTCCCTGTCACCAGCCGTTGAAGTATCAGCTCCCGACTTCCAGCTTCTTATATTGAGTTTATGTTTTGTATTCTTTGTCATTCTCTTGCGATTGTTATTAGCTTTTGATTTGTTGACTAGGATCTCTGAGTACCACGTCATCATCACCCGAGTCATAGTAGGTTCATTTAAAGACACCTACAATGTTGCTTATTCACCTTTGACAAGCGATCGGATCTACCTCCCCGCTACAGATTGGAGGTTTACACGCCATAAACATCCTGGCCAAGCCCTCTTCTCCTTGGCATTGTATTTTTCTTGGATGAGGCTCTTTTTTAACTCATTTATTCTATCCCAAACAGCCAATAGGATTCTAGTTTATATCCTATCTATAAACCGAGTAGGTTATCTTCTAGTGCCTCTCCAACTTCCTCATAATTCCTTTATCGTATCTCTTCGATAATAAGAGTTACCGTGTCATCCGTGCTTCCTCCCGACATCGTTATCGCTGAAATGTTCACACTAGGTTAATCAACATTTCATTATAGTATTCCCATATCATCATTTGAGAACTTATTTACATTGCTTATTACAAACACGATGTATCTTTCTTATTTGGTTTGGCCAAGTCTGTAACTTGCCTTAACCTTTTGTACTTAATGCATTTCCAGGTCCGAGTGTATAAATACACCCTGTCCCATGCATTTTCAAACATTTTCCCTTTTTAATATTTTTATATGTAATTGCTTTATAGTTGCTTCTTACCAGATTTCACGATCAAGCCTCGAACTTGACACATTCAACCTTTAACCTTAAGCTCTGGATACCACTTGTAACAACCATACTAATAATATAAAAAGATTCAAAAATTTATACTAATAATATTCTTAAGGATTTGAGTATTAAAACTTCGATTATCAAAAGACAACACAAACTATTACAAAACCGAAATGATAATAGTTATTGTTAAAGTTAACAAAATGGAGGCATTTTATCCTTGAGAGGTGTTGGATTCTTCTTGTAGCTTGACCACCATATGTCATATACTTTAAACATTACCTATAACACATTAAACATTCAAAGTATTAGTTAATACAATGATTAAACGTATTAATCGAAACCGCGTAACAGCATAAATAAATAAATAAATAAATAGATAATCTTTGCCAGTTTTACATGCCTTTGCATTGCGCGACATGGAACTGGTATTTCGGTTGCGCGACGCAAGGAGGCCATTTCACATAAAGTTTCCCAGTGCTGGGCAAGTTCCAAACCCAATTTAATCACTCGGAATTCATTTCTTATCATATTTAAACTACAACCCACTACCCAGACTTATAAATCTTAAATTTTCATTCTTAATATACAGTTCGGATTTATGTTTATTTGAACTGTTTTGAGATTTAAGAATCTAGGCTTAGATCATCTTCATTCCTTTCTTTTTTCTGTACTATGATCAAACCATAGTCTTTAGCTTGGACAACACCTTAGCTTCTACAACCCCACGAGTTGTCTTTACTTCGATTTTACTTTTATATCTACTAGTTAAAGCCTTAATGAACCATGAACAACCCGTTTGATTTTCTTTTTTTTTTACCATCACTTATCAGCAATTGCCATCACATATAATTGTTTTCACCATGACCCTTGACCATGTTTATCCGCATTGGGCATCACTCTAGTTTCTATGACTCTGATGGTCATTTATATGTTAGTCTTACATGCCCTATACGTATTCATTTTTACACCCATCTTTCTTTCTTGGATAAATTACACTTTTCGTCCTTTATGTTTATTTCGGATTGCAATGGATGCCCTTTATCTTCAATAATTACAGTCCCAATCCTTTATTTGTTTACACTCTACGTCCTTTAGCCCTAACCTAGTTAAAATTTCTAGTTAAACACAGTCATATGCATTGCACATGAGGGGTAAATTCATCATTTCTCTATCTTAAGGACTATTTGTGCAATAAATATCTTTCCCCTCTTCTCTCCCCCCCCCCCAACCTCTGGTTCCCTTCCCTACCACCATTAGTTTCATGGCCCCCAACCACGAACCCCTTTTCTGATTTCTACTCGAAAGCCGATCTTTCCCTAAAACCCTACACAACAACATCATCGTTCTCAACTAGTGTGATTAGGATGGTTTTGAAGGCTGTCCTATTGAGTGGTGTTTATACCTCGAGATTCCGGGAACACGATGAATATGAATCTCTTTTGTCGTTTAATAGTACAATTTACTAGTTGGGGTTGGTGATTAGACAAGCATTTTTTAGGGTTTTTGTGGTTAGGGATTTTTGCTCTTTTTATGTTGCACAAGGGGTGTTATAGATTATCTAGAGTTTATAGCGATGATCAGAAAAGGCTACGATGAGATGAGAAAGAGCGATGAAGGGAGCTTGAACTTCAATTTGGTAGAAGCTCTTTCTTTTGGTTAAAATAAGGAATCACAAGATTAACCAAATATTTTTCTTCTGATTATTGTTTCTATCATTGGACATAAATGCAAATTTTGAGCATTTTTGGTTCTTTGACCAATTCAAGATACGTGGTCATGATTTTTGTTGGACCTACAAAGAAGTGATGATATCCAAAAGCAAAAACATGATCCAGTAATCAAGAAATAATCAAAAGTTTGAACCAGTCTCTCCCCAAAGATATTGAATCTTGAACAACTATTTAGAACATCTGTTCAAGAACAAAGCAAACATCTGATCAAGACTTGGAACCACTGTTCAAGAAGAAACAACATATGTTGAAGGCTAAAGACTGTTGAAGACCAAAGCACTGATAAAGTCAAAGGTCTGGTGAAGAAGACCAAACATATGTATGGCCAAACAGATGTTTGGAAAACTGCAATAGAAATGATAAACCATGCATTTTGGCCACTTTCTTCGCATTTAACCCTTCATTTTGTACGTATAAAATCTTTATGGAAGAAGAGTTCAAGCCGGTGGTTCAGCCTCAAAGAAGGCTAAACCCGAATATGCAGGAGGTAGTGAAGAAGGAGGTGATTAAGCTGCTGGATGCAGGACTGATTTACCCGATTTCGAACTCTGCATGAGTGAGTCCTGTCTAGGTGGTCCCAAAGAAGGGGGTTATGACTGTGGTAGTCAACGAGAAGAATGAATTGATACCCATCGGACTATCACCAGCTGGAAAGTTTGCATAGAATATCACAGATTCAATGATCCCACTCGAAAGGATCATTTTCCTTTACCGTTCATCGACCAGATGCTGGACCATTTGTCAGGTCAGCAGTTTTATTGCTTTCTTGACGGCTTTTCGGGTTATTTGTAGATCCCCATCTCACCGAAGGATCAAGAGAAAACCACCTTTACATGCCCCTATGATATGTTTGCATATCGACGCATGCCATTTGGGTGGTGTAACGCTCCAGCCATTTTCCAACGATGTATGGTGGCAATTTTTCACGAGATGATCGAGGACTCCATGGAGATCTTTATTGACGTTTTTCTATGATCGGGAGTTCTTTTAATCTATGTCTGCGTAATCTAGATCGTGTGCTTAGTCAATGTGAGGAAACGAACATGATGCTTAACTGGGAGAAGTGTCATTTTATGGTTCATGAGGAATTGTGCTGGGACACAAGATTTCACAGGCAGGGCTTGAGTTTGACAAAGCCAAAATTGATAGCGTTTCCAAGCTATCGTCGCCTACTTCTAGTGAAATCGATTAGAAGTTTTCTTTGGCATGCGAGATTTTATCGTAGGTTCATTCGTGACTTTTCTAAGATCGACCGCCCGATGACCCTGCTTTTAGAGAAGGATAGGCAGTTCGTGTTTTCTGACGAGTGTGTTATGGCCTTTGAGTTGTTGAAAGAGAGGTTAGTGAGTGCTCCTATTCTGATTGCTCCCAATTGGAGCCTTCTGTTCGAGATTATGTGCGACGCGAGCGACTTAGTGGTTGGGGTCGTATTAGGGTAGCGTAAAGAGAAACATTTTCACCCTATTTACTACGCGAGCAAAACCCTAAAAGACACCCAGGAGAACTACACCACGACAGAAAAGGAGCTACTGGCAGTTATGTTCGTGTGCGATAAATTCCGATCTTATCTTGTGCTTTCGAAGACCGTCATTTTACTGATCATGTGGCTCTTTGGTATTTATTTGCGAAGAAAGATGCGAAATCAAGGCTAATTTGTTAGATCTTGTTGCTTCAGGAGTTCGATCTTGAGATTAGGGATAAGAAGGGTGTTGAGAATGTTGTTGCAGACTATTTGTCTAGACTAGAGCTCCCCGAGATGGAGAAGACTTGGGAGGATAAGATTGGGGATGACTTTCCCCATGAGGTGTTGATGTTCATGAAAGCCCACAAGGAAGGCTTTCCCTGGTTCACTAATCTAGCAAATTACTTGTCCATAGGTGACCTTGTGGAAGGCATGACATATCAGCAAAAGAAGAAATTGTTTGCAGATGTCAATCACTACATTTGGGAGACCTTACTTGTTTCTGATCGGTGCAGACCAGGTTGTGAGGAGATGTGTGTTCGGTTCGGAATGCCACAATATCTTGTAGCATTATCATCAGGGGCCAACTGCTGGTCACTCTCGAGCTACTTACACCGCCAAGCGGGTGTTTGGCGCGGGCTTGTACTAGCCGACCATTTTCAAGGACGCACACGATTTTGTGCGTAGTTATGAAACCTGTTAGCGGACGGGTAATATCTTATCCCGGAATGAGATACCCAAAACCCAATTCAGGTGGTTGAAGTTTTAGATATTTGGGGCATCGATTTCAAGGGTCTGTTCCCAATGTCTCGCGGGAACCGATACATCCTAGTCGCGGTCGACTATGTCTCTAAGCGCGTGGAGGTGCAGGCCTTGCTACAAATGATGTGAGGGTTGTGGTGAGATTCCTTCGGAAATTGTTTGATAGGTTCAGAACACCTAAGGCCTTGATTTCTAATCAAGGCACCCATTTTTGCAATTCACAGAAGGATAAAGTCTTGAAACGCTATAGGGATCACCCACAGACAAGTGGGCAGGTTGAAAATTTGAACAGAGAGATTAAGAGGATCCTGGATAAAACTGTCAGAAATAGTCGAATAGACTAGTCCGATAAGTTTGATAACGCTCTGTGCGCTTTTCGTGCTGCTTATAGGACACCTATTGGGACAACACCCTTAGGTTAATTTATGGGAAAGCGTGTCATATACCGGTAGAGTTAGAGTAACGTGCATATTTGTAATGCCCGTTCTAGTTTTATACCAAACAGCTATAAAGTTTCGAACTTTTAAAACATAACTTAAAAATTCCCATATTACCCTTAAGTTTTACACAACGAACGCAGCCACCAAAAGTTTCGACTACATGAAATTTAAACTACTAACTACTAAGGTTAAATCATTTTCTTACAAAAGAAATTCGGAAGCAAAATTCATCATTTACAAACCAAAAGTAATTTGACATGTTTGTCATTATCATAACTGGAAGCGTAGAGAGGGCAAAGAGTGTGTTTGTTCCAAGCGAGACGCAGCGTTAGGCAGAAGTTTTACCTAAAAAATCACAAAAGTTCGGTTAACACTTTATGTGAATATTTATTAAAATTTCAAAGGGTTATTCTATTATCACAATCACCGTTCAACTTTCATATTCTTATTCGGTTGATCGTTCAATACGATTCAACTCAAAACCATGCTTTTACGTTCTTATTCTTACTTGGTTGACCCGTTTTACATGAATCAACTCGAAATCATACTTTCACATTCTCATCCAAATTTCTTGTCCGGTTGACTCGTTCAACTCGAGTCAATGCGAACTTATTCTTTTACTTTCTACATTATTGTCCGGTTGACTCATTTAACACGAGTCTACATGAAATCATTCTTTTACTTTCTACATTCTTGTCCGGTTGACCCGTTCAACACGATTCAACGTGAAATCATTCTTTTACTTTCTACATTCTAATTAATTTATCGATTCCTTGACAACTCTTTACTCGTAGCACAATAGCTATAATCCTTCATGAAGCTATTAGATAGTTCAATTACAACCAAACATTATCTACAAGTGAGAATACAACATACCTTGGTCTTGTGTTTTAGTCATTTCTCCGAGCCCGTTCCTTCTTCTTTCACTCCTACACATAATCCATTAACATTTAGATTACTTGTCCACTTTTACGCCATCCGTATTACTCATAGCTCACTTTTACAACTTAACCCATATCTAGTTCAATTTTCGTTATAATTATAAGCTAGTAACTTTCAGTTCATATAAAGCCACAATAATCTTCTCTTAGGCATTTTGTCAAACACTTGGTATACGTACATCACTTTAAGCATCATGTACTAGTGTTCTCATGCATAATCTACCTGATCATATCAAGATTCATCAAATCAACTAGTTTCATACAATCTACTCATTTAATATTAATCCTATTTAACAATTACACATATCATACATCAAACATCAGCCTATAACATCTTAGTGAATCATTATGTTTCATCAACATTCTTCTTCAAATGGGTTTCATTCAAATCATCAAAACAATCAAAATTTAGACATAGTTCACCTTCTACATGTTTTACTAACTAGTATTCATGATCAATGTCATAAAACACTCTTGGATTACACATAACCCACTTTATCAATACACTAAAACATAAAATGCAACTTACTTGATGATTAGAACACCTAGATGGTCACCAATTTTGGTTAAAGCATAAAGTTCGGCTTCAATTCTCCTCCTAATCAATAGATTTTATTGAGCAAGGGTTTCCCCTTGCTTCTTCTTCTTCTCAGTCGATACACACACCAGAAGTGTATGTGTGTTTTGATTTTTTTAACATGTTTCTATTGTATCCAGTTTTGGCCCCTATAGTTTGATGTTTATGTTATTTTGGTTAAAACTATTCTTTAATTTAAAACTCTCTTTATATTCTACTAGAGTCTTAATCTTAGTCACATTAGGTAACATTGATGTTTGCATGTACTTTATCTTAACATATTGACATATATATAGATTTTTGGGATGTTACAATATTGGGCACTGAAGGCAATCAATCTTGATTTGCTAGCTGTGGGTAAAAACTGGTTTCTTCATATTCACGAGCTTAAGGAGTTACACATCGAGGCGTATGAGAAGTCATGGGCTTATAAAGAGCGTACAAAGGAGTTGCACGGTAGACACTTGAAGCAGGTGAAAGAGTTCAAGTGTAGGGAGAAAGTAATGGTGTATAATTCCTGGTTGAAGTTGTTCCCGGGAAAGCTTAGGTCGCGTTGGGCTAGTCCGTATGTGGTCACTCAGGTTTTTTCCATACTGTACAGTGGAGGTAGAGAGAGAGGATGGTCATCGGTTTAAGGTTAACGGTCACCGTTTAAAACATTTCATCGAGGGATCCACTTAGGAGAGAGAGAAGATGGTGATTGACCTCCTGATTATTAGCACGTGAGGATTAGGTTAGCACACTCGACTTCACCCGAGTTGTAGAGTTTGTTTGGTTTTTCGTTGTATTTATTTTATTTTTATCTTTTGTGTACGATGAGTCTAAATTAGTTGGTTTGAGTCAGTCTTGAGTCAGTTGCTCATTTAGAGTCGATATTATGCTTGGGTTTGCGTTGTTTTGTTTTGTTTTGTTTATGCAGGTTTAGAGGATACCACCCATACTCAATCTCCATTCGGGAGGCGATTTCGAGCTTATATCATATTATGGAGGGCAACCCCAACATATCAGTTTGGACGACCGTGAAGAAAATGCTATACAGTCGTGTACAGGATCAAATAGAAGACGTTCACAACTGGCACTGATTTCTATCCTAACCAGCTAAGTCCTTTATGATTTGTTGTATTTTTGTATATTATTTCTTATTTATTTTTAGTCGTCTTTGTAGAGATTAAGTGTAGGGATGGAAAAGTACATTTTTAGGTAGAGTTGAGTCGAAAAAAACATTTTAAAATAAAAAATAAAAAAGGAAAAAAAAAGTTTGGTCTGTGCTTGTCCTGGTCCTTTTGCACATAGGAAATGAGCCTTTTCAACATGTCGGTTACAAACGGGTCGATTGTCGGGTTTCCGAGTCTAGACCACATGTTTCTTTAAGTTGCAGGATAGTAAGCTTGACTGAGTCGTTTTCTAGAAAAGAAAATGTTTTGGGATGCCTAAGATAGTGGATCAAGCTTGAGAGTTGATTGATTGTGTTTTTGTTAGTGTCGGTAGCCCTTGTTTCCACATGATTGTGAGTTTTGAGCCTTGATATATTATATAAATATTCATTATTTCATTTCAACTGTGATTTACCGACTATGTTGCATGAATTTTAGAACTTGTGTGTTTTGATACATTTTCAGACCTTGGGCTAGGATTTTACAAAGATATCATAGAGGCATTAGGATTACCCAATTTTGTTTAGCCTTTTTGTGTGTTTTGTTTGACCCGTTTCACCAATTCCCTTAGAAACCATTTTAAGCCTGAACCGTTTCGTTTGTCAGTCACTTTTATTCTTGATAACCGGATTGTGTGATATATGTGTTTATTGTGAAAAAAATAAGCATTAAAAAATATTAGCTAACATGGGAAAAAAGAAAAAGACGAAAAAAGAAAAGAAAAAAATATATACAAAATAAAAGTTGTGAGTCAAACTGATCAAAGCGTTCGTGTTTGTTTAGTGTTTATCCGAGTTATTATTTGTTTTTCTTTTTAACCAATTTTTCCTGATAAAACAACCTACCTTTAACCTAGAGATGTTCAAAAAAACCGGTTTGTTTATTAACCGGTTTATTTTAACCGGTTTGGGTACAAACCGGTTTGACCGGTTACGGTGTAATTACACATTTCGTTGATCAGGCCGGTTATGAAACCGGTTATTAAGAAAAAGCGATTAAAAACCGAATTACAAAAAAAGGTTAACCGGTAACGTATAAAAAAACCGGTTTAACCAGTTAAAAACACCCAACTATGTGCAACGGTCATATGAGCATTTGGTGCTTATTGTGACATCCCGGTTTTTCGGATAACTTAAACGCAATACTTGTCGAATAAATTATGTGCTACGTATTAAACGTTTATAAGTTGGTGCGTTATTATGTGATATCCGAGTTCGTGTTTTATGTTAGTTATAATGTATAGACGTAGTAAATAAACAAATGAATCGAGCCGAACCGCGACACGAGCCGGCCTCTTTTCTTGCGACTCAAGGAACTAAACTTGGGGATCAAGTTTTAAACCCAAACCTTAAACCCAAACCATCCGGTCGCGAGCAAACAACCCAAACCGACCCACCCAAGTCCTTTCGGCCGCGAGAACAAACCCAAACCGCAACCCATTACCTTCCCTCATCTCTTGCGCCTATATATACAAACACATGCATGCTTTCTTCACAACACAAAAACCCTAATATCTAAAGAAGCCGACGGCAGCCTTGCTACACTCCCCTCGGTCGCGAGATCAGCCCCTTGTTCACCTCCTCGATCGCAAACAGCCCTCTTGTCCCTTGATCGCGAGCAGCCCTCCTTTCAGTCCCTCGACCGCAAGCAGCTTGTTACAACTCCATCTTCATCCTCGGTCGCGATTCTTTTGATCATTGGTTCCTCATCTCACTCACGGCTCATTGATCTTGTTATTAAAGGTTTGATTGAATGTAGGGTTATGTTAGCCGATTTATTGATGATGTTTGCAAGTTGATGTTTGTTCGAAATCTGGAAACATAGGCTGTGTTTTGTTTATAAAAACTAGAGATTATGATTAGGGTTTGCATGGATATGATATATGTATTGATCTATGATTGGAAAAATCAGTTCTTGATCGCCTAGGTTCATTGTATCGACGGTTATTGCGAATTAGTTGTGATAAAATGCTGAAACAGGTTGCTGAATGATAGTTACAGCCGACTTCAACTGGCTGTAACTCGGTCATTAGTTGTCGAAAAACGGATTTTCTGAAGTCTAAAACGTAGAGTTTGAATAACGAATCTAATGGCGCTGGATTCATATTTTTCTGAAGTCGTTTGATATTTTTAAGTGGCCAATTAAGTTCAGTAACTAAAACTGTGGAAATCCTGAAATTTTGTTAGTTGTTTATCGAGTTGGATTTTATAATCTGTAGGGAGTCGAATCATGAAATTTGTACAGCAACTAGGTATGGAAATTTCCGGGCAACTCCCACTGGAATTTTGTTAATTGGACGATCAGTGATTTTTAAATAAATTCTTCCGTGGACTGCAGTCAGAAAGCGACGAATCTGACTGCAGCCTAGTATATTAATATTTATGGTTAATTGGTAAAGTATTAGGACTTGAAAATTTTATATAAATTTCTACAGTATAGTTTTCACCTGCTGTAAAATAATTGGAATTTTTGGAGCGTTGGAACTATTTTATAAAAATCCTAGAAAACAGCCGAATTATGAGTATGTAAGCTGAAACTTGATAACTTGTGAATGTGTGCACCAAAGTGTTGCATGGATTGGATTATGTTCATGATAAATTGTTTTGATTACTATGTTCACATGAGGATACTTGCATGCATGTTTGAGTGTTAGGAATTTTGATTGTGTGTATCACTTTGTGCGTAAATTATGTGTAGAATTTTGTATTGGTGTGTTCACACACTGACTTGAAATCAATTGGCTTGTTAGGACGCAATTAGCGGTCCCATCCTTTACGACTTCTTTGCTACACTAACCGAGCAACTAAAGGTGAGTTCACGGCCCCTAATTTTATCCGGTTTTAAACAACAGGGGGAGAAACATGTATACACTCTTCAAACTCAATCTCTTTACGTTATACGAATTTAACGTCACATAACTATTCGGTAACTAAGTTAATGTTAATGTAACGTTATGGTCACTAAGCAGCTATATCACATAAGTCCTCGACAATCTCTCGGATCATTAGTATTGTGTTTAAATAGCGGGGAAATTATAAGTAGTACTACTGGGCCTGACAAGCCCCATCCGAGCTAGTCGCGCTAGCCGACCGGGTATGGTCAACGGGTGAATAATTTGGCCTAACTTCGCCATGGTCAGTGATAGGCCTAGCAACACGGAGGCACAACAGTCAGCTTCGATCGCGAACACTTACGTGACATAACTTTAGGCTAGCTACCTATATATGTTAACATTGAACTTATTTACGAATCAACAATATTATTCCGGGTTAGGAATAATGGAACTATCGGTATTATTCCGGGTAAGGAATAATGGAACTATCAGTATTATTCCGGGTTGGGAATAATGGAACTAAATCGTTATCCCGGGTTAGGGATAACGGGGGAAACAAACTCATAACCGAACAAACGAATTTATGAAAACCTGTGAACTCACTCATCTTTAATGTTGACACTTGTTTCTTTACATGTTTCTCAGGACGCTAGGAGCTCTAGGTGCACTCACTTGCATTGATCAAGACATCTTTTATCGAGTCTCATTTACAAACATTGTTTTGGGTTTTTCATTTGTTTTGGCGTTTGTGTTGGCGCCCGTTTCACTACTTATTTTATGCTTCCGCTCAACCATAAAAACTAATGCTTCCGCTAAACATTGGTAACTAACTAAGACAATATAAAATCTACGATGAATGGTTAAACAAATGATTTTTGGAAAACGTATTATCAAATCATATAGAGTCGTTCGACGTACTAGTGTTTCAGATTCTGGTTTGTTCACACGCCTCGCGGTAAAACTCCGCAAGTGGAAATTGAGGGTGTGACACTTATCCTAGCCGGTTTTTTTCCTATAAACCATCTCCAACCAGTATAAAAGGGTGTGGGTGTTTAGGTTCAATCACAGCACTCTCTAAATCTCCAAAAACTCTTAAAAACGCTCACCATCTTGTTCGATGAGTTTTTAAAAAAGTATGGCAAGCTCTAGTGCTCATGATTTGGTCAATGTTGGCGAGTCTACAACCGACACGGTGGTTCGTGTTCTTCCAACGAAGCGCAACCCCGAAATTTGGTCATATTTCAATTTGTGCGAGATGGCCAATGGGAAAAAAAGTGCGTTGTCATCATTGTCATGGTTTTTACGCCGAAGGAGCAAACACCACCTTGAGACAACACATCGAAAAACCATTTTGCAAGGCGTTGAAATAACAACCCGCTAGTGATCAGGCTTCCATGGCAAGTGAAGGTACTTCTTTGTTCGCCTACAAATACGATATGGCTAGGGAGAAAATGGCGAATTTTGTAATCCAAGAAAGTTTGTCGTTCAACCATTTCGACAACCAACGCTCTACAAAGATGGTTCAAAGAACTCTCCAACCACGATATACCCATGTAAGTCATGCTACTCTTAGGAGGGATTGTTTAAAATTGTGGAAAATGTTAAACAAGAATTAATTTCTTATTTTGAAAAATTAAAAGCCGGTGTTAACTTGACTAGCGACGTTTGGTCCGCACCGCACGGTTCACCCGACTCGTATATTTGTGTCACCGCCCATTGGATTGAACCGGCGACGTGGCCAATGATGAAACATACAATTTTGTTTAAATTTTTTGATTACCCTCACACCGGTAAAGCTATATATAAAGCAATCGACAAATGTATTACAACATACAAATTGGAAAAAAAAAAGTTTTTTTTAATCTTATACAACGCCTGAAACAATACAGTTTCGGTAATGCATTTAAAATTAAAATACAATAGTCGATGTATTGCACACATCATAAATTTGGCCATTCAAGACGGTTAAAAGGTTATTGAACTACAAAAAGAAGCTTTCAAAAAATGTTACGTCATATACATAGTCACACGCATAGACATTCAAAATATATAAAAATGTGTAAGGAAGCGGGTCGAATATGCTTAGGACCTAATTGGGACGTTGCTCATAGATGGAACTCGACTTGCACCATGTTTGGAAAAGCTATTTTGCAATAAGAAAGTTTAATAGAATTTCATAACTCTTTGTCTAGTCGTAGAAAGGTTTCGCCTTACCATACATCGGGTTGGGCTACAATTGAAACGATTACACAATTACTTCAAGTTTTCAAAACATCAACAAAGACTTTATCGAAGGTTTATTATCCAACAAGTTCATTGGTGCTTCACAATTTGTTTAAAATGTGCTTAAAATTAAACGAGATGTCGGTTAGAGGTAGACTATATTATGATATGGTAATCCCAATGAAGGAAAAACTAAGAAAATATTTTAAAGAACTACCCGCGGTTTTCACTTGTGCCGCGCTTTAAACCCTTACTTTAATGTTTTCGGAACTGGGTCTTTGATTGAAAAAATTGCAAACGAGTTGAATTTAAACACCGAACAAGAACCTAACTTTGGTGAAGCCGCAAAAAATTCGTTTCATCGATCAACTTTCAAAAATGTTTGATGTTTATGTAACAAAATATGGTACAACCTCGTCACACATTCATGAGTCAATGAGAAATGTCGCTTTCAGTGAAGGTTCAAGTATGGAAGATCAGGATTTGTATATTTATAACCAATTGTATGATGAGTCGAGTCAAATGCAACTGGTAAAACTACTAGTAGCAAACTTGGTCGGTATGGTGGGTCGAACTTTCTACAAATGATGACTTCACAAGAATTTAAAAAATTTTGATTTGTTGGCTTGGTGGAAAAGTAAGGAAGATCAATTTCCGATCTTAGCCACAATGGCCGAGATTTACTAACGGTCCAAGCTTCCACAGTAGATTCGGAAAGTGCTTTTTCTATTAGTGGTAGGATGATTTCGATAAGGACTCGACTAACACCAAAGACGGTTGAGATGTCGATTTACTTGAAAGATTACTTAGAGGCAGCGGAGAGATGTCAACACATACGCTCACTCGAGGAAGAATTGGATTATGAAGGCGAAGTGTACGAGGACGAGGTCGAAGCCGAATTGACAACCCCAATGACTAACGAAGAAGCCGCATTGGATGACTTCCTACGCAATAGTTCAAGTTCGGGTTCGAGTTAAGAAGATTAAACAAGGCTATTCAACATATATCATAGTCCCACTAAAAATATATATTAGTGAACGTTCTTGTGGCATAACCTTATAACTTTATGTATTTCGTTTGTAACGTTTAGCGTTCGTATTTTCATTATTACGTAACCCTTTGTTCCAAGACTTAATGATATTATATTTTAACCGGTTTATTGTTAAGTTTTTATATAAAAAATGCATTTCAGCTAAAAAAAGATGCAAAACAGCCAAAACATCAACAAAAAAACATTATGTGATAGTTTCTGCAGAACCGGTTTTTTCACCAGATTTTTTTAACTGGTTTTTATTCCGATTATTATTATATATAAAAACCGGTTTTTCCTTTGTAACATCCCAAAAATCTATATATATGTCAATATGTTAAAGATAAAGTATATGTAAACATAAATGTTGCCTAATGTGACTAAGATTAAGACTCTAGTAGAATGTAAGTAGAGTTTTAAACTAAAGAATAGTTTTGACTAAAATAACATAAACATCAAACTATAGGGGCCAAAACTGCATACAATAGAAACATGTTAAATAAAAATCAAAAAGACACACTTCTGGTGTGTGTATCGACTGAGAAGAAGAAGAAGAAGCAAGGGGAAACCCTTGCTCAATAAAATCTATTGATTAGGAGGAGAATTGAACCCAAGTTTATGCATGAACCAAATTTGATGACCATCTAGGTGTTCTAATCATCAACTAAGTTGCATTTTATGTTTTAGTGTATTGATAAAGTGGGTTATGTGTAATCCAAGAGTGTTTGTTGATGCACTTTGTGGCCGCCACTGTGCTAATAGGCTAGAAAAAGTGTGTATTAATATTGTATAGATTAAAGACGAACACACGGCCCAAGTCCGAACAAGTACTGGCTCGTACGAGTGACATGTGCCTCGTACGAGCGACTTTGTACTTCATACGAGTGACTCTTGTTACTCGTACGAGTGACAACATCTCACTCGTATGAATGACCCTTCGTACGAGTGATAACACCTCACTCGTATGGATGACCCATTCGTACGAGTGACAGCATGCTTGGTTCGCACGAGCTGTCATGTCTATAAATAGGTGTTGTGTGTTCATTGTTTGTAAGTTTTGGAAGTTCCCTTAGGGGAAACGCTGGCGGATTCTCTCCAGGAACTCCGCCAGCCAGTCAAGATGTATACTCTTTCGGTATGAATGAATGAATTGAAAAGCTTCCGCTGATTCTGTGCCTACACGTCTATTTCATTCTGTTGAATCTGTTCTATCCCCAAAGCTTACGTCTAGAACTGCCGCTGACCACGCTGACCACGGGGTCCACAACTGGTACGCTCATGAATTTTGGATGTATGAGGGGTTTTAGACGTAAAACATCGAATAATTGGACAATCCACGGACATAACGTAAAATTGATACCATAGGATTGTTAGAAACTGATTTTCGACCAGATATGTGCAAAAATCATGTCAAAATTCGAAGAAATGAAGATTCTGGATCGAAAAGACGTTATCAGTTTCGTCCGTATGAGTGAGACTCTCGCTCTTACGAGTGACACTTTGTCACTCGTATGGAGGACCACTCGTACGAAGCATCACTCGTACGGAGGACCACTCGTATGAAGCACCACATGTATAAAGTCCAGCTCGTACGAAGTGGTGACAAAAAATATGATCGTATTGACGAGACGAGTATCCGAAAAAAAATTTGGTGATTACAAATTTTTTTGAGAACTTAGCGTCAAATTCGGGCTGTTCGGGGACACCGTCTAGAGCTTCAAAGTACATATTTTATGATACGATCACAACGGGATGAACATTTTGGGGTAGTCACTAATACCTGCGCAAAACGTTGATCATTTGGTGTAGTGATTATTAATGAGCCTTAACGTCTAGTCAGCATTTGATCAAAACTACACATTTTGGGAAATTTTCCGCAAAATTGAAATATCATATGCTGCAATCCCACCGTAATCTGCATTCCCATAAGAACTTGATGTCAGAATTTGCAAAAATGAAGGGGAATAAAAAAATTTCACGTATATCTTAAAATTCTGATTTTTGAAATTTGTGACGCTGCAACAGTACCTGAGTGGTTTCAGACTCCAGATTATCTGGGAATCACAGAGGATCGAAGAATCATTAGAGATGAGATAACGTTTAAGTCTATTCACGAAATAGACTATACATTTAGAATGTGTGATCGGAGAATGTTCAGAATTTTCAGATCATGATACAGATTGATGCACAAGGGCTAACCACCTGATCCCCGATGTGGAAGTGGAAGCACACACGACGACGTGGATGTACACACGTCATTCTATCATTAACTCTGCATTGCAAATGAACTTTTTTCAGACTAACCGCCAGAAAGCACGGATGTCTTGTAGTTTCAATACCCCATTCCAGTGGAGAAAGCTATACATTTTATTGTGACTAAAAAGGAAGAATGTGATTCTGATTGCCAAAGAATGTTTCTCAGATTCGATGTGTCACCAGATAGTTTGTTTCTGATGATTTGCTAATCGAGAAGATTTTTGCGGATATTTATTGATTTGAAATTTCTTCGGTGTGGTATTCAAAGTTTCTATCAAATTCTGGTTGGGTTTTGAAGATCGGAGGATCGAGCATCAAGGGGGTGCGCTAAACCGAATGCGGATATGCTTAAACGACGAAACGAAGAAACTGCGTTGTTTAATCTCAAGTTGGTGATTATTCGAGAAAATTTGTAGATCAAGCAAATCAGAGGAGGTTCTGAACCGTGCAAACAACTACCTGAATATTAATTTCTGGAGAGAATTATTTCAGGGGGAATGTTGCTTTAACGTAGATAATGCAAGCCCAGATCTTCAATCAAGGGGGAATTACGACGTCAACAACTACCCGATTGAAGTTGCAGAATATTCAAACACAGCTCTCAAGATTTCAAGTTCAAGCTTCGACAATGACGTCCAAGGGGGAAATTGTTGATGCACTTTGTGGCCGCCACTGTGCGAATAGGCTAGAAAGAGTGTTTATTGAATATTGTATAGATTAAAGACGAACACACAGCCAAGTGCGAACAAGTACTGGCTCGTACGAGTGACATGTGCCACGTACGAGTGACATGTGCCACGTACGAGTGGCTTTGTGCTTCGTACGAGTGACTCTTGTTACTGTACGAGTGACACATCTCATCGTACGGATGACGTGACAACATCTCACTCGTACGGATAACCATTCGACGAGTGACAACATCTCACTCGTACGGATAACCCATTCGTACGAGTGACAAATGCTTAGTTCGCACGAGCTGTCATGTCTATAACTAGGTGTTGTGTGTTCATTATTTGTAAGTTTTGGAAGTTCCCTTAGGGGAAACGTCGGCGGATTCTCTCCAGGAACTCTGCCAGCCAG
The DNA here is from genome assembly GCA_947069175.1 of Scalesia atractyloides. Classification (NCBI taxonomy): domain Eukaryota; kingdom Viridiplantae; phylum Streptophyta; class Magnoliopsida; order Asterales; family Asteraceae; genus Scalesia; species Scalesia atractyloides. The sequence continues at coordinate 36,546,244 of CAMTDV010000022.1, read as the reverse complement.
TCAAGATGTATACACTTTCGATATGAACGAATGAATTGAAAAGCTTCCGCTGATTCTGTGCCTACACGTCTATTTCGTTCTACCGAATCTGTTCTATCCCCAAAGCTTCCATCTAGAACCGCCGTCGACCACGGGACCATAGTGTTTGATGAAATTGATCATGAATACTAGTTAGTAACAACATGTAGAAGATGAACTATGTCTAAATTTTGATTGTTTTGATGATTTTAATGAAACCCATTTGAAGAAGAATGTTGTTGAAACATAATGATTCACTAAGATGTTATAGGTTGATGTTTGATGTAGGATATGTGTAATTGTCAAATAGGATTAGTATTAAATGAATAAATTGTATGAAACTAGTTAATTTGATGAATCTTGATATGGTCGGGTAGATTATGCATGAGAACACCAGTACATGATGCTTAAAGTGATGTACGCATACCAAGTGTTTGACAAAATGCCTAAGAGAAGATTATTGTGGCTTTATATGAACTGAAAGTTACTAGCTTATAATTATAACGAAAATTGAACTTGATATGGGTTATATTGTAAAAGCGAGCTATGAGTAATATGGATGGCGTAAAAGTGGACAACTAATCTAAATGTGAATGTATTATGTGTAGGAGTGAAAGAAGAAGGAACGAGCTCGGAGAAATGACTAAAAACACAAGACCAAGGTACGTTGTATTCTCACTTGTAGATAATGTTTGGTTGTAATTGAACTATCTAATAGCTTCATGAAGGATTATAGTTGTTGTGCTATGACTAAAGAGTTGTCAAGGAATCACAAATTAATTAGAATGTCGAAAGTAAAAGAATGATTTCGCGTTGACTCGTGTTGAACGGGTCAACCGGACAAGAATGTAGAAAGTAAAAGAATGATTTCGTGTTGACTCGTGTTGAACGGGTCAACCAGATAAGAATGTAGAAAGTAAAAGAATGATTTCGCATTGACTCGAGTTGAACGAGTCAACCGGACAAGAAATTTGGATGAGAATGTGAAAGTATGATTTCGAGTTGATTCATGTAAAACGGGTCAACTAAGTAAGAATAAGAATATAAAAGCATGGTTTTGAGTTGAATCGTATTGAACGATCAACAGAATAAGAATATGAAAGTTGAACGGTGATTGTGATAATAGAATAACCGTTTCAGAATTTTAATAAATATTCACATAAAGTGTTAACCGAAACTTTTGTGATTTTTTAGGTAAAACTTCTGCCTAACGCTACGCCTCGCTTGGAACGAACACACTCTTTGCCCTCTCTACGCTTCCGGTTATCATAATGACAACGGGTCAAATTACTTTTGGTTTGTAAATGATGAATTTTGCTTCCGAATTTCTTTTGTAAGAAAATGAATTAACGTTAGCAGTTAGTAGTTTAAATTTCATGTCATCGAAACATTTGGTGGCTGCGTTCATTGTATAAAACTTAAGGGTAAAATGGGAATTTTTAAGTTATGTTTTAAAAGTTCGAAATTTTACAGCTGTTTGGTCATAAAACTAGAACGGGCATTACAAGTTGTTATCAGAGCCCAGGTTTGAGGGATTCAAGCATGAGTTGAAATGCTTGAACTCAAACCAAAGGCTCGTGTATAAATGTGTTTTTTCCAAGGCGTCATTCAAGTAAGTGTCTTTTACTTTGAGAAAAATATATGACGGATAAATGTATGGGATGACTACGGAGTGTTATGAGATGTTACGAACATTATGGATCAGTTCGGTCGGAACAGGGGCTGTAAATGGGTTGCATGAGCTGAAATAAGAGAAATCGGCGTCTACAATACAGGTGTGGCGTTGCCGACAGCCACAGTAGGCGTCGCCGACGCTGCCTCTAACACCCGACGCTAAAACTACTGTCTACATAACTAATGCCTGACGCAACAAACCGGGTGCGTCGCCGACACTGTGGTTGGGCGTCGCCGACACCCCTCATGAGTTGAACATGCTTTCTCTTCACATCATAAGATCCGAATCTCCTAAAACACGACCTGCAACTCATAAAGAACTCGAAAGGTAAGATTTATCAATAAGTAGCTATGTGAAATTAATTGAACCATAGTAAGGCATGTCGAGAATGTAACGTTCCGAAACAAAGAATAAGAATGCATGAAATAATAAGTCCTTTGACTTATTGAAGATATGTAAATGATTCTCGATCATTTTATGAAATGAGCACCTCAAGTATGACTCGTGATAACAATTGCTATGAATGACAATACAAGCTAATGAATGAATATTCTAACAAAAATAAAATAACACCTATGTAGATGGAAGATGAAAGAGATCTGAACGTCAAGAAGCGATGAATGAGAAGATCTTAGAGGAGGTTACAAAAGCTATGCAAGCCAGTCTACCTCAACTAGCACAAGAGGTAGAGAGTCGTGTTTTAGAAATAGTAGAGGCAATCATGACTAGCAAGATTGAAGAGCTAAAGAATGGATGAGTGGGGTTCAAAACAAAAAGGGACCCGTAGATGCACATATAGAGACTTCATGGCTTGCAACCCCCAACATATGATGGAAAAATTGATCCTATTGTATGCCAAAGATGGATTTCCAACATGGAGACCGTGTTTATACGAAGTAGGTGCGAGAAAGAGGATTAAGTAATGTTTGCAACAGGCCAACTCCAACTCTAAGCAAAAGATTGGTGGGACGCCCATTTCAAGGAATTGGGAGAAGAGAAGCTTCAAGAGCTAACATGGCAAGAGTTTAAGGAACCTTCCTTAAAGTTCCATTGCCCGCAATCCGCAGTTGATCGGATCCAAGAGGAGTTTTTATGCCGTCGGCAAGCCAAGGAATCTATTGATGAAATTACTAATGTGTTTGTTGACAAGTTAAAATTTTGTCAAGATCTTATGAAACAGAAAGAATGAAGATTAACCGTTATCACGAAATGTTAAAGACGGAATTTAGGGAGTTCATCACTGCCTCGAAGTGTGAAACCCTAAATGAGTTGATCAATTGGGCGAGGGATCAAGGAGAGATAGAGCTTAAGCGTCAAATAGAGCAGGGAGAAAAGAGAACGATAGAAAGGGGTGTTAACCCGAGTCCGATCAAGAAATTGAAAACCCGTATTACAACAAGAAGGATAAAGTAAAGGGTGGAATTCCCAGATGCAAAACTTGTGGAAAGCTGCACTCAGGAGAATGTCTGTTGGGTAAGAAAGGATGCTACAACTGTGGGCAAGAAGGACACCCCTATTACAAATGCCCAAACACTTTCTACAACTTGTTTCAATTGTTTCTCACTGGGACATGTCAAGGCAGATTGCCCAAAGCTGAAAGAGAAAGGGGATAAAGATGGGAAGAAGGATATGCTCCGAGGGCTAAGGGAAGAATGTTCCAAATTACCACCGAAGAAGCCAAGGCACTTCCAAATGTTATGTCAGGTATTTTTCTAATCAATTTAATACCTACAAATGTATTGTTTGAGTCTGGGGCAAGTAGGTCATTTATATCACAAGAACTTATAAGACATCCTTCCTTTAAAACTGATAGCAAGCACTACATAGTGAATGATATATGTAAGGGATGTAAAATCGTTATAGAAAATGAGGAATTCGAAATAGATCTTGTGCCCATTGTATTGGGAGAGTTCAAAGTAATAGTGGGCATGGATTGGCTTCCGATACCATGCAGGAATTCAACGCGAAACTAAGATCATAAGAGTGCTATCGCCGAGTGGAAAATGGGTAAGCATCTATGGAGAAAGAAAAGTCGAAATGGAGCTATGTACTATAGTAGAGGCAGTCAAGTACGTACAAAATGAAGGCAAGGCATTCCTAGTTTACGTAATAGATACCTCGAAGGACACGTCAAAATTCGATGATGTTGAAATCGTAAATGAGTATCCAGATGTATTTCCGAATGAACTACCGGGACTTCCTCCCGAGCGAGACGTAGAGTTTCGCATTGAACTAAACCCAGGTGCTATACCGGTGGCTAAGGCTCCCTATAGATTAGCTCCTATAGAAATGCAGGAGTTAATGACCCAGATACAAGAATTGCTCGATAAAGGCTTCATACGCCTGAGCATGTCACCTTGGGGAGCCCCCGTATTATTCGTAAAGAAGAAGGATGGATCGATGCGTGTGTGCATCGACTATCGAGAATTAAACAAATTAACAGTTAAGAATCGATATCCTTTACCCCGAATTGATACCGTTTTGACCAATTACAGGGGGCACGTTGGTTCTCAAAAATCGACTTGCGCTCGGGATATCACCAATTGAGAGTACGCTAAGAAGATGTGGCGAAAACTGCGTTTAGAACTCGATATGGACATTTTGAGTTCTTAGTAATGTCTTTTAGGTTAACCAATGCGCCAGCTGCGTTTATGGACCTTATGAATCGAGTATGCTGACCCCTGCTAGATAAATCCGTAATATTGTTTATAGATGACATCTTAGTGTATTCCCGCAACAAGGGCTGATCATGCAATCCATTTGTGTGAAGTATTAGAAATTCTTCGTAAGGAAAAGTTATATGCGAAGTTTTCTAAGTGTGCCTTTTGGGTCAGAGAGGTGCAATTTCTCGGTCATGTGATCAACAAGAAGGGTGTTTTAGTGGATCCGTCTAAAGTAGAAGCAATTATGAAATGGATTCCTCCAAAAAATCCAAATGAACTAAGAAGTTTTCTAGGATTAGCGGGCTACTACCAAAGATTTATTCAAGATTTCTCCAAATTAGCCCTACCCATGACTAAGTTAACAAAGAAAAGTGAGAAGTTTGTATGGGGACCCGAACAAGAAAAAGCATTTCAAGTTCTGAAAGAGAGGTTGTCTAATTCACGGGTGTTAACTCTGCTAGATGGGATTGAAAAATTTAGTTGTGTACACGGCGCCTCGTGTCAGGGGTTAGGAGGTGTTTTAATGCAACGAGGTAAAGTTATAGCATACGCCTCAAGCCAACTCAAACCACATGAAGAAAATTACCCGACGCATGATTTAGCATTGGCTGCTATGGTGTTCCCTTTAAAACTATGGCGCCATTATTTATACGGAACAAAGTGCACCATATACTCGGATAATAAAAGTCTCAAGTACTTCTTCGAACAAAAAGATCTCAACATGAGACAACGAAGGTGGTTAGAAATGATTAAGGATTATGATTTTGAAATCCTTTATCATCCGAACAAAGCAAATGTAGTGGCGGAAGCTCTTAGCCGAAAGGAACATCCATCCCTGATTCAGGTGAAGTCTATGAAAATGATTGTTACGCCTCATCTCCTTGAGATGATACGGGAAGCACAAATCAAGTATTTAAATGTAGATGATCCTAAGAAAGAAAGAACAAATGGGCTTGTGGATAAACCGAAGGAAAATGCAACTGGGATCAAAACTCGGTTTGGGTGAATCTGGATTCCTTGGTTATGCGAGGTAAAGGCGATATAACTCGAAGAAGCTCATAAATCACGATATTTGATACATCCGGGAGCAACAAAAATGTATCGAGATTTAAAGCAGAATTACTGGTGGCCGGGAATGAAACGGGACATCGTTAAATATGTTGCTAAATGTTTAACATGTTCACAAGTGAAAGCAGAACATCAGAAGCCGTGCAGTGAATTACAACCCTTAGAAATTCCGATGTGGAAATGGGGAAATGTGACAATGGATTTGGTGACCAAACTTCTCAAAACACGGAAAGGGCATGATGCCATATGGGTAATAGTGGATCGACTCACCAAGAGTGCCCACTTCCTACCTATCAGAGAGGGTTATTCGTCAGCACGGATGGCAGAGGTTTTTACGAATGAGATTGTAGCTCGTCATGGAGTACTCGTATCCATTGTGTTAGATCGAGACACTAGATTCACATCATGATTCTGGCAAAAATTCCATGAACAAATAGGGACAAAACTCCATTTTAGTACCGCTTACCACCAAAAAATGGATGGACAATCAGAAAGGACTATTCAAACACTTGTGGATATGTTGAGAGCATGTGACTTAGATTTCGGGGGAAATTGGGATGACCATTTGCCATTAGTTGAATTCGCTTACAATAATAGTTATCATGATAGCATTCAAATGGCACCATATGAGATGTTGTATGAGAGAAAATGTAGAACCCCAGTATGTTGGGGGAATGTAGGACAAAGAGATATTGCACCCAAAGACGTCGTGGCCAAAACTAGTGAGAAGATCGATATCATACGAGCACGATTGAAGGCGGCACAAGACTGACAGAAAGCCTATGCGGATCGAAGAAGACGACCCATCAAGTTTCAAGTAGGAGACCACGTGCTACTAAAAGTTTCACAATGGAAGGGAATAATATGGTTTCGCAAACGAGGAAAACTCGGTCCCCGTTACATTAGACCTTTTAAAATCGTGGCTCGGATTGGGAAAGTGGCGTATCGGTTAGAATTACCGCCAGCGTTAGATGGAATACATAACACATTCATGTGTCACAATTGAGAAATGTCTCGTGGATGAAACTGCCTACGTGCCTCTCGATGATATTGAATTGGATAAGAAAATTAATTTATAGAAAGACCGGTAGCTGTAAAGGATTTTAAAGTGAAGCACCTACGCAACAAAGCCATTACACAAGTTTTGGTCCAATGGCAGCATCGAAGAGGATCAGATCTTACTTGGGAAATGGAGGACGAAATGCGAAAACATTACCCAGAGTTATTTGGTACGTGATCAGGTTTCGGGGACGAAACCTCCTTAAAGGGGGTATATTTGTAAGATCCAACAATCTATAATATATATGTCAATATGTTAAGATAAATATGTGCAACCATAAATTTTGCCTAATGTGGCTAAGATTAAGACTCTAGTAGAATTTAAATAGAGTTTTAAATTAAAGAATGTTTTGACCAAAATAACATAAACATCAAACAATAGGGGCCAAAACTGGATATAATAGAAAGATGTTAAATAAAAATCAAAACACACACTTCTAGTGTGTGTATCGAACTGAGAAGAATAAGAAGCAAGGGGAAACCCTTGCTCAATAAAATCTATTGATTAGGAGGAGAATTGAAGCCCAAGTTTATGCATGAACCAAAATTGGTGACCATCTAGGTGTTCTAATCATCAAGTAAGTTGCATTTATATTTTAGTGTATTGATAAAGTGGGTTATGTGTAATCCAAGAATGTTTGATGAAATTGATCATGAATACTAGTTAGTAATAACATGTAGAAGATGAACTATATCTAAATTTTGATTGTTTTGATGATTTGAATGAAACCCATTTGAAGAAGAATGTTGATGAAACATATTGATTCACTAAGATGTTATAGGTTGATGTTTGATGTATGATATGTGTAATTTTAAATAGGATTAGTATTAAATGAATACATTGTATGAAACTAGTTGATTTGATGAATCTTGATATGATCGGGTAGATTATGCATGAGAACACTAGTACATGATGCTTAAAGTGATGTACGCATACCAAGTGTTTGACAAAATGCCTAAGAGAAATTATTGTGGCTTTATATGAACTGAAAGTTACTAGCTTATAATTATAACGAAAATTGAACTAGATATGGGTTAAGTTGTAAAAGCGAGCTATGAGTAATATGGATGGCGTAAAAGTGGACAAGTAATCTAAATGTGAATGGATTATGTGTAGGAGTGAAAGAAGAAGGAACGAGCTCGGAGAAAAGACTAAAAACACAAGACCAAGGTACGTTGTATTCTCACTTGTAGATAATGTTTGGTTGTAACTGAACTATCTAATAGCTTCATGAAGGATTATAGTTTTGTGCTACGACTAAAGAGTTGTCAAGGAATCAACAAATTAATTAGAATGTAGAAAGTAAAAGACTGATTCCGCGTTGACTCGTGTTGAACGGGTCAACCGGACAAGAATGTAGAAAGTAAAAGATGATTTCATGTTGACTCATGTTGAACGGGTCAACCGGACAAGAATGTAGAAAGTAAAAGAATGATTTCGCATTGACTCGAGTTGAACGAGTCAACCGGACAAGATATTTGGATGAGAATGTGAAAGTATGATTTCGAGTTGATTCATGTAAAACGTGTCAACCAAGTAAGAATAAGAATGTAAAAGCATGGTTTTGAGTTGAATCGTATTGAACGATCAACCAAATAAGAATATGAAAGTTGAACGGTGATTGTGATAATAGAATAACCCTTTGAAATTTTAAAAAATATCACATAAAGTGTTAACCAAACTTTTGTGATTTTTTCTAGGTAAAACTTCTACCTAACGCTGCGCCTCGCTTGGAACGAACACACTCTTTGCCCTCTCTACGCTTCCGTTATGATAATGACAAACGGGTCAAATTACTTTTGGTTTGTAAATGATGAATTTTGCTTCCGAATTTCTTTTGTAAGAAAATGAATTAAGTTAGTAGTTAGTAGTTTAAATTTCATGTCGTCGAAACATTTGGTGGCTGCGTTCATTGTATAAAACTTAAGGGTAAAATGAGAATTTTTAAGTTATGTTTTAAAAGTTCGAAATTTTACAGCTGTTTGGTCATAAAACTAGAACGGGCATTACATACTTAAACCGGTTATTGAACCAGTTCCAACCGGTTACCACCGGTAACACACTTCCATTAAAAAAACTGTTTATAACCGGAACCGGTTTTTAATTAATCGGTTTTTTTAAAACGACCATAATAACCGGTTCGGTTATTGAACCGAATCCAGTTTTTGAAAAAAAACGATTCGTGCACCTCTAACTTTAACCCATACCTACCCTTTGAAGCCCTCTCGATCTATGTTGAATTCTAAGCAATTAGGTGAAGATTTGATTGACATACAAGCATATGATAATTTGCTTCATAGTTTGGTTATGAGAGATTCACTCCTATTATATATATATATATATTATATATTGATGTATTGAATAATACATTCATTTATCGCGTATAGTTTGTAGAGTTTTAGTTAGTTTTCATTTCAGTTTGTAAAGAATATATCTACTTTGATCCAAATACATTTTTGCAGGTCTTGGTTCGTGAAAGTGGCCGAAAGAATGAAAAATGAGCTGAAATGATAATTGGAACCAAGTCGGATCATAGTTGGAACCCGAGAGAGGAAACGAATCGAAAAACGGAGAAAACATCCTCTGGCGGCCCGCGACCGCACCACTACATGCCTCTCACGCCCAGCGAGAGGCCTAAACTCAACCGGAGAATTGTTACTCGGTCACGGGGCGCGACCGAGATACTAAACCCTCTCTCGGTCCGTGAGAGGGTGATATATCAGAAAATTTGTAAAGCTAACAAATGAGGGAAGGATGAGTTTATAAGTTTGAGTTTGATTATGATTGCAACATCTTGGACGAACTTGGAACTTGAGAAGCTAAATTCTAGATCTTGGAGGCTGAAGAAGGTGAATCTAAGCTGCTGGAATCATCAAGGTGAACCGAGAGCTTGGAGGCTAATTCAAATACGGTTTTATTGCACAATCTTAATGCTTTTAGTTTCCTTTGTTTTCACTTTGATGAATTCTTCTATTTACTTTGTTTTGATTGTTTTTAAAACTATGTTACTTGGCTAGATTTGTTTTACTGCCTAGGTTTGGATTTATGATTTATGATTTATGAAAGTTTGGAACTTGTGTTAATTTGATTATGTTTGAATGATCGTTTTAGTAAAGTAAACAACTTTAACTATTTAGTTTAGTGTATTTCATGATTTGAATTGGTTTTTGATTACTTAGTTGTTTTACATAAATCTTGTTAGATGTCTTCCATAGAATAGGTTTGTGTTGATTTTCGGGTCGTTAACTGGTTCGGGTAATCATTCAGTCAAATTGGCCAATAAACCGAAAAGATAACTAAGTAAAATATATGATTAGTTCTTAACATTATACCTAATTAACTATTGAGATATAGTAATTTGTTAGCTGAACTGATTAGGTAAATTGTTAGATTCAGGTTTTGAGAAATTCCCGAGTCTAATTTACTTGCCATGAATCGAGTCGGTTAAACTAAACTAAGAGTTATTGTTGGTCTAGGTTAATTATTGAGAAGTATTTAACTAAAATATACACTTTACTAAATAATAGATAACCGAAAGGAAGCTTTAAACCGGTAAACTCAAACTACTTTTAGGTTATCATAGTGTCTTCCCGAGAAGGGTCGGGGGTCCTGTTCGGTATACCTTAGAGTTTAGTATCTTAAAATCCCGGTTTATCATTTAACATAATTAGTTAATTACAAAACCAAATAAGTAGTAATATAAAATCCAACCCAGGTAGCCGGTTTGCATTTCTTGAATTAATTTCTAACCTCAAAAGTTCAAAGATTAATTCGCTTTAATTAGGTAATCTTAGTTTAATTAATAATTTAGAATTTAGAAACCCCCCTCCCTCAAAATATAAATAAGTGTGTTAATTGAGTGTAGATTGAGTCGTCATTGTAATAGAGAGTCTCGTGGGTTCGATAATCGCACTTACTTAAACTATTCTACAATTGATCGTCCACTTGCTGATTAGTAGTTTAGTAAAATTTAGGAGTCTATAGTTTAATTTGTGTCTAGAATTAGGGTAATTTTAATCGTTTTTAATTAACTACTTTTAGAACATCAAGTTCTTGGCGCCGTTTCCGGGGACTCTCTCGTTGGCAATTGCGTTGATTATTCGATTTAGGCTTAATTAGTTCATAAGTGTTTACCGTTTTAGGTTTTTCTCGTCGTATGAGTCTAAATAGATTTAATTAGTTTAAACTTTTTTTCGTTCAATATATTTTACGTATTTTTTCTGAATTATTTCAATTGTCTCGTTTCCGATTTAGTGGATGCCCCATACGCGTTCGCAAGGACCTCCGCCAAAGCCACCAACAGATACATCTTCTCCTCTTGCACCAAAGGTTAGTACTTCTTCATCCTCTTTTTCTAGTTCATCCGCCCTTTTATACCACCCGACTTCAATTTTACACCAAAGCCCTCACCGCCCGGTTCCCCGTCGCCCCATGTAGTCATAGAAACGCAAGTCCACCACCTAATTTCCACATGGCCAATAACCAAACCGTTTACCAACATGCCACCGCCGGTTTCACCGGTGCGAACTCACCCATCATCTCCCCCTATGAATAACGATAAAGCCTGGCAAATCCCATCTTACATCATGACTGCTATAACCAATTCCTGCCAATTCCACGGTCATGATGATGAGGATGCGCCTGCCCATATTAACCGCCTCACCCGCCTTTGTCACACTTTCAATATGGAAGGTGCGGGAAATGATGCCCGTTTCCTTCAAGTATTTCCATTTTCTCTTGGAGGCCGAGCCGCCATCTGGCTTGACTCTCAACCACCCGGTACCTTCACTACTTGGGCCGCTCTACGAGATGCTTTCCTAAAAAATACTTTCCACCCGCAAAAGATCTCGCCTTCGTGATCAGATCCATTCGTTCCGAATGGAACCTTATGAGCCTTATCATCTAGCCTGTGAGCGTTTCCAAAACCTAGTGTCCCACTGCTCTCAACACGATTTATCTGATTGGACACTTGTAGAGGAATTGTACAACGGTCTCACTCCTGAGACCCGAGCTCAATTTGACACATCTGCTGGTGGACACCTATGGGAAAGAAAACGGTACTGAGTGTAATGACCTTTTCGAAAGCTTCGCACATTCAAACATAGACTACACACTGCCGGCAGTAATTCAATTCTGTTTCTAGTACCACCCCGGTTAACCGGGGTCTACACCAAGTTCGCTTGGAAACTACGGTAGCGGTTGCATTAGATAGCTTTAAGCGAGAGGCACTAAGGAGATTCGGGAGTTGAAGAAGAAAGTAGATAGGTGTGAGGTGTGTCGAGGAGGTCATGATACGATACAGTGTCCTACGCTCACTGTTGAGCAGGTAGAGTTCATTACAGGTCAGAGTAGAGGTCGAACGAACCCTTTATAATAATAATAATTCAAATTATAACCCTAACTCGCGTAATAATAATAACTTCGCTCTTCCGGTGACCCCCTGGTATCCAATCCGGTTCATATCAAAATAGGGGGCAGGGTCACTACTCTAGTGGAAATTCAGGGCATACAGGTGAGTTTAGTGGGAGTTCGAATCAAGAGGGTCAGAATAGGAGTGGAGGTTCAGGGGGCAGTTTAGATAGGATTGAGGAGCTATTATCTCAATTAGTGGTTAAGGATCAAGCTACCCAGAAAACTCTAGCGGAACACGATCTTCTCTTGAAAAATCAGCAGTCCGCACTCTTAGATCTTCAGAGGTAGTAGGTAGTATCGCCATGGTTAGTTCGCGGGTAACACCCAGCCCAACCCGGCAAACCAACATGCGAAAGCGATAACCACACGTAGCGGTAAGATTTTGAAAGAGGTAGTTAGAGAGGGGGTAGAATTGGATGAGGAGGTAGATGAGGAGCTAGGAATGGAGGCTCCACCTAGGGTGCAAAATAGGCTAGACCCAGCAAGTACCACACCAAACAGTGGACCTTCAGTCGAGAGTAGGGGAGAGAAGAAACCGGTAGAGGTTAGGCCATCGCCACACGTAGATTCTTCACGCCTACCCTACCCAGCCCGCTTAGACAGCAAAAATTTATCAAGGAATACGGGAATTTCCTTGATATGTTTACTCAGTTGAAAATCAATCTCCCGTTCATAGAGGCCCTCCAGCATATGCCTAAATATGCTAAGTTTTTGAAGGATCTTCTTAAACGAAAAGATAGGCTGGGGGAGCTTTCTAATGTTCTGTTGACTGGAGGGTGCTCCGCCGTAGTTCTGAATAACTTACCAGAAAAACTTACTGATCCAGGTATCTTTACTATTCCATGCTTATTCGGTGGTTCCATCGCTCCAGCTAACGCCTTGGCAGATCTAGGGGCTAGCATCAATCTGATGCCCTTATTACTTTATGAGAAATTAGGTCTAGGGGAGCTCACTCCTACTCGTATGTCACTGTCTCTAGCTGATAGGTATGTTAAGTATCCGTGGTGAATTATAGAGAACTTGTTAGTTAAGGTCGATAAATTTGTTTTCCCCGTGGATTTCGTCATCTTAGATATGGAGGCTGACGAGAAGGTGCCCATCATCCTAGGTCGTCCTTCCTTTGTACCGCAAAAGCAATTATTGATGTTCGTGATGGCAAAATCACACTTCGCGTCAGGGATGAGAACGTCACTTTCGAAATCGCAAGGTCGATGCAACATCCAAGCGATGGCGACAGTGATAGTGGCCCATGTCACTCCGTCTACTTTCTAAATTGATTCATGTCCTGTGTTGATCAGTGTATCGATTATATTAGCGGAGCCGACCTAGTGAATGAGAGCGAAGTGGTATAGGAGAGCGATAGTGATGATATAGAGGATGACCCACTATGGGTTCCCGAGACCTTAGATTTTTGTGAGGTTAGTACGGCGAGTGAGAGTACGCCCATAGACACTCCAGGCCCGTAGAGCTTAAGGTCCTACCCTCCACTTAGAGTATGCGTTCCTAGGTGACAATTCGAGCTTACCCGTTATAATTTCTGCGAAATTGTCGACAGAGGAGAAGGAGCGACTGATAGAGGTTCTTAAAGCGAATAAGGAGGCCATCGCTTGGAAATTGTCTGATATCAAGGGAATTAGACCTACCTTCTATACTCATCGGATCCTCATGGAGGATGTTTTTAAGTCGGTGGTGCAGCCTCAGGGCCGCCTAAACCCAAATATGCAAGAAGTTGTGAAGTGAAGAGGTGCTCAAGCTAATGGAAGCCGGTCTCATCTACCCGATATCTAATTCTGCATGGGTAAGTCCTACTCAGGTTGTTCCTAAAAAGGGGGGAATGACAGTGGTCATGAACGAGAAAAAGGAACTTATCCCATCGCGTACAGTCACTGGCTGGCGGGTGTGCATTGATTATCAAAATTAAATGACGCCACCCGCAAGGACCACTTCCCATTCCCATTTATCGATGAGATGCTGGAGCAACTCGCGGGACAACAATTTGATTGTTTTCTTGACGGGTTCTCAGGGTACTTCCAAATCCCTATCGCTATGGAGGATCAGATGCCCTTTGGATTGTGTAATGCTCCAGCTACCTTTCAGAGATGCATGGTCGCTATCTTCCAAGACATGATCGAGACTTCGATGGAGGTTTTCATGGATGACTTCTCTGTCTATGGAAACACTTTTGATCAGTTCCTTAGTCACCTTGATGCGATGATGAAGCGATATGTAGAGACTAGGCTGATGTTGAACTGAGAGAAGTGTCACTTTACGGTGACAGAGGGGACAGTACTAGGACACAAGATATCTCGCGCAGGTATAGAAGTCGATAGGGCTAAGATAGATACCATCAGTAGACTCCCTCCACCGACAAGCGTGAAATCTATTCGTAGCTTCCTCGATCATGCGGGTTTTATAGACGATTCATTAGAGATTTCTCTAAGATTACACACCCCATGACACGACTGCTCGAGAAGGATGTCCCCTTCGTCTTCGATGAAGAATGTTTACATGCCTTCGTGATTCTGAAAGAGAAGCTTAAGAGTGCTCCCATTCTCGTCTCACTCAACTGGAGCTTACCTTTCGAGCTCATGTGATATGCAAGCGACTATGTAGTCGGCGCAGTTTTGGGCCAGAGACGAGAAAAGCATTTTCACCCCATCTACAACGCTATCAAAACCTGAATGACCCTCAAGAGAATTACACCACTATGGAGAAGGAGCTTCTAGCTGTAGTTTTCGCATTCGATAAATTCCGCTCCTATCTCATCCTTTCCAAAACCATAGTCTTTACTGATCATGCGGCTCTGCGTTACCTCTTCTAGAAGAAGGACACAAAGCCCTCGTATTATCCGGTGGATTCTCCTGCTTTCTGAGTTTGATATAGAGATTAGAGACAAGAAGGGAGCGGAGAATGTGGCCGCTGATCATTTATCCCGATTGGAAGATCCAGGTAGAGAAGAAATTAGAGAGGAGGAAATCGGTGATAGATTCCCTCATGAATCAGTGGAGTTTGTGGCGGTAGAGAAGGAGGGTATGTCGTGGTTCTCGGATTTTATGAATTACCTCGCAAATGGAGTTATCTGAGGGGTATGACCACGCAGCAAAAGAAGAAGTTCTTCCGTGATGTTAGGAGATACATCTGGGACAACCTGTTTCTATTTAGGATAGGAGGTGAGTGAATTCTTCGGCGTTGCGTAAGTAGAGAGGAGAGGGTAGAGATTCTTAGGCACGTGCATGAGGGGCTAACAGGAGGTCATCATGGCCCGCACGTCACCGCACAGAAGGTCTTTGATTGCGGTTTTTACTGGACCTCGGTAGTTAAGGATGCCTTAGAGTTTGTTCGGACATGTGATCGTTGCCAGCGCACCGGCAACACCTCATCCAAGGACGAGATGCCCTAACACCCGATCCAAATTCTTGAAGTCTTTTCTGTGTGGGGAATCGACTTCATGGGACCATTTCCCGTCTCTAGCGGGAATCGGTACATCCTCGTGGCGATTGATTATGTTTCTAAGTGGGTTGAAGCTCAAGCTTTACCCACCAATGACGCCCGAGTGGTGGTGAGATTTCTAAAGAAGTTGTTCACTCGCTTTGGTACCCCACGAGCCATCATTAGTGACCGTGGCACTCATTTCTACAATGCCGTCATGGAAAAGGCATTAGCGCGCTACATTGTCACGCATTGCTTCTCCACCGCTTATCATCCCCAAACAAACGGCAAGGTGCAGAATGCAAACCGAGGTGTAAAGCGGATCTTAGAGAAGACGGTGGGTAAAAGTAGGAAGGATTGGTCCGATAAGCTAGACGATGCGTTATGGGCGTTTATAACCGCCTATAAGACACCTTTAGGTACCACACCCTTCATGATTGTCTATGGTAAGGTTGCTATCTTCCGGTTGAACTCGAGCACCGAGCATTGTGGGCCCTAAAAACTGTGACTTTGGACCTCACCGAAGCTGCTAGGAAACGATATTTCCAAATTCATGAGTTAGAGGAGCTTCGAGATGCAGCCTATGAGCGTTCATGGAGTATTAAAGAGAAAACCAAGGTTGTGCATGATAGGAGGTTGAGGGGAGTAAAGGAGTTCAAGATTGGTGATAGAGTGCTTCTATACAATTTGAGATTGAAATTATTCGCCGGGAAGCTGAAGTCCAAGTGGACGGGTCCGTATGTGGTGAATGAGGTATTTCCATATGGGATGATAGAGTTGAAAGATGAAGCTGATGGAGGTACTTGGAAGGTCAATGGTCATAGATTAAAACATTATGAAGGAGGACTACTCGATTCCACCGAGATGGAGGAAACTCCTCTCGAAGTTCCGCCTCATACTGCATAGGATCTTGAGTGTGAGCTCAAGTGTAGAGTTTGTACATCTTGGTAATTGTTTGCATTTCATGTTTTATAGTGCTAATTCTTGTTTTCGTAGTTTGTGTTTTGTGTGTTTGTGTGTCGTTTAGCTGTTTTGTAGGTTATATCGCCAGCATGAGGCCACCATCAATGATGGTTTTGAATTTTCAGGTAAGTTTTTCTAGTAACCGGATGAACAAGGGGTGTCTCACTAAGTTCACAAAGTAAACCAAAATTTTTCTAAGGCAAAACACTGGCAAAACTTAAAAACTTTCTGTGAAAACACTCCTCTCGCGGACCGCGAGAACCTTGACACAACTCGGTCGCAGCCCGCGAGACCCTTTTGAATCTGGAAACCATTATTCGGTCGTGGCCCGCGAGAGGTTTCATACCCTCTCATGCGTCCCGCGACAGACCCCAACAGCAGTTCAAAACCCTAAATCCCCAAATCATCATTTTCAACCACATTTCTTCCCACTTTAACATACGGCTCCTTTACCTTTCTCCATCAAAATCCACCTATTTTTACCCACATTCACCAAAACCTTCTTCCATTACTCTCCCACATCAACTATAACCCATTTTTAAGTGCAAGTTTGTGTCTTTCACCTTCAAACGAGCTACTCACGAGTTTTTGCAACTTATCTCCTTTTTGCTTAATTTTTCTTGTGGATCGGCAGTTGGTATGTTTTCTTGCAAATCTTATGCTTTAATCTTCATATTTTACTTAGTTGCTGAACGTATTTTAGTGTTTGGTCCCTTTTAGGTTGCATGTTAGTTATTTGAGGGTTTGGGGTGCACTTGGGTTGGGTTGAGCTTTGATTGTTGGGCTGAACCAGTCTGTCTAGGAAGATTGGGTGTAAACTGGGTATACTTTGTGGGTATTGTGGTTTGGTATTGGTTCAACATTGAGTGTGGGGATTCGGGTTAGTAACTATTGGTATAAAACTCATATTTTTAATAGAATTTCAAACCCGGTTTTTTGCTTTGTTTATAAAGTTCATACCTTTAGCTTTTAACTCAATGTTGGATACTTTCTGGCACCCCGGTTTTAATTGTGGACAATTAAAGTGCCGGAAGGGGGTAGTCGTATTGTTGTGGATATATTTTGGGATTCGGGTTGGCAATATTTAGGCATTCATGCATATAGGATCTCTCGCCCATACTCAATCTCCATTCAGGCGAGATTCAGTCTAATTAATTAATAATGCTGCTTACACCCAAAAATATATCTAATAATATTCAGTGAAGTGTTTATTTTCCTGACTATGACCGCGAACGTAATGCTATACGGTCATTGCTCACACACGGTTGTTTCTTTCTAATGCTCTACTTGTTTTGCTTGTGAATTAAATGATTTTTGCAGATGTGTGGAGAAGGCAGTTCGAGTAGAGCAGGTAGGAAGAGGAGAGGGCCTACACCTCGACAAAGGGGTGACCCGGCTAAGACACAACCGCTGCCTCCGAATTTTGGGATGAGACGGAGCATTAGATATAGGGGGGACGGTATTCCCCATGGGTAGAGCACACGATTAGTAGATAGCTCTTTGCTGCAGTTCGAGCTAGATTCTCACGAGTATGAGAGACTGTCCACCTTGATTACATGTGATTTACTGCCGTACAGAAGGATTGATTGGGGGATGCTTGATCACCTGGGTCAACGGGGCAGGATTGAGCAATTGCTGGGAGATAAATTCAGAAGAGTATGGACTGTTGTGCAAGACAATATAGGGAAATTACTCTTGAATTTCACTCCACTTTCGAATATCAGCAGGCGAAGTTTGCTGAGAGTGATGCTATTTCGTTTGCCTTGGGGATGCATGTATACGAAATGACAGTCCCACAGTTTGCTATAGCCACTCAGATCTACACAATGGAAGAGGTTTAGTCGCGGGAGTTTTTCACCAGTTTACAGGGGGTTTTAAAAGAAGGCACCCACACAGTGTTCAAACAAACGAGCTAGCCCGATTCTGGGGTACCATCTCTACTGCATCGTATTCTAACAATATGGTGGCGAGTGACATCATTGATCCGGTCTACCGGTTCATTCACAAAATTCTGGCTGCCACATTAGTTGGGCGAGGGCAGGGGGATAATAAAGTGAATCAGGTGAGTTTGTTTTGCTTAATGTGTATGGTGAAGAGAAGACCGGCGAATTTGGAAACTATTTTTGCGTGGCCGATGAATCGATTGTAGAGGGGAGGCCCAGGAGCTAGGGTGTATTGTGGGCCTTGATTACATGTTTGGTAGAAAGTCTTGGGGTGTTTGACAGGTACCCCCAGGACAGGACAGGATGAGAGAGGGTCGTCCCCTGCTTTATGAGTATAGTGACCTTCAGGCTGCCGGTATTTTGACTTCACAAGAGCATGTGAGCTGGGAGCCGGTCAGACAGGGTCCTCAAGTTCAGCGCCTCCGGGTTTGAAGCTGCATCATCTTGCAGGCTGGCGTTCCTACTCGATATCAGAGATCGGTGACACGTCAGGAGCTGCCGGGAAGACAGTATCCTCTTCGGGAGCCCCGTCCTGACCCACTTACATTGGATTCTTTGTATGACAGGATGGAGACCGGGTTCGGTGATTTACGAGGATATGTAGACCAGCAGTTTGGTGGAGTGCGCCAAGTTATGATGGAAAGTAGGAGGATGCATGAGGAATGTCAGAGAAGGCTAGAGGATGGGATGCGCTATATGATGGAAATTTTGCACATGGGAGTGCTATCCTATTTCCAGCAGAGAAGTCAGCCGGGTCCTAGTCAATTCAGCGGAATGGAGGATGTTCAGCCATATCAAGTGTTCGAGGCATCTGAGGAGTCGAAAGAGGATGATTAAGCAGCAGGAGATCCTTATTACTGTTTATTTTCCTTTTATGTTGTTATCATCTATTGTTGGTCTGTACTTTAAACACTTTACTTGTTGGGATTTGTGGGTTGGTTGGGTACTATGGTGGTTAACTTCTTGAAACAATTTATTTATTTACTGGTTCTATTATGTTTGGAAGTTGTTATGTTGGTTGATAGGTCGATATTTATATGTTGCTTTCGTTCGCGTGAGAGATTTAAGAGTTGTTTGCTGAGCGTGTTCGGATTGGAGGGCATGAGTGGATTGACTGGCACATTAACAGTCTTGCATTATCAGCTAAGTCGTTTCACTTGTTTAGTTTTTATTTATTTATTTTTTGTCCGTCATCTTATTGTTTAGTAGTGAGTTTTCTCATTCTTGCATTAGGGACAATGCAATATTTAAGTGTGGGGATGGGAGTCGTAGAGTAGTTTAGTTTGTTTAGTTTTAATTTGGTTTTAATTTGTGTTGAAAAAAAATTAAAAATTAGAAAATGTCTTTTGAAAAAGGAGTTTGCATAAAAATATAAACGGAAGATGATAGAAAAATGGAGTTTTTATTCGGTTTTCAAATAATGATAATATGAGAAATAAAAGGTTGAGTTTATGTCTAATTTGGGATGTGTGAGTAGGCTCGATTCGGTTCTTAGTTTCTTTGAGATTAATATAACTTAATTGTCGGTCTACTAGTGGGTACTCATCTAGGAAAAATAGGAAATTGAAACTGCCGAAAATAGTATAAGGAATGTCGTTATACTTTAGAATTTTTGATCATGTAAATAGAAAGAAAAAATAAGAAAATTGAGTTTGATTAAAAAGTAGACGAGGCCTATGGAATCTCCCTTGGGGAAGGTGACTCTGATCGAGAATCCCTCTAGGATAAGTTGAAATCTTAAGAATCGAAGCCCACGTTGTCGTTCTCGGGGATGGTGACTCTGGTTGAGACAGCCTCTAGGTTAGATATGTAAAAAGAAATCAAATGCTCAGAAAAGGAAAAAAAAAAGAAAAAAAATTACTTAGCTTTAAATTCTTTATATTTTGGTATAAAACGGTTAGGAAATGGGTTGAATAATTCATTCCTTTTGTTCCAAAAGCTTGAGGTGGGATTAGGTGTACTATGGATTCTAGCGTGAGACCTTAGGTAGATTGACCGAACTTAAACTAAATTCACATGATGAGGATTTTGAACCGAGTTTTGAGTTTAAGGGGACATGAATATTTGCAATCGCGGTTAATATAAACTCTAACCTTCATAAAAATAATCTTGATTTTTGAAATCGAATAACTATTTGATTATGATTCCGTTTGTGCACAATTCTTTTTCGATGACGAAAAAGAGCAGGTGTGGGGATATATGATGTATTGAATAATACATTCATTTATCGTGTATAGTTTGTAGAGTTTTAGTTAGTTTTCATTTCGGTTTGTAAAGAATATATCTACTTTTGATCCAAATAAGTTTTTGCAGGTCTTGGTTCGTGAAAGTGGCCGAAAGGATAAAAATGAGCTGAAATGATAATTGGAACCAAGTCGGATCGTAGTTGGAACCCGAGAGAGGAAACGAATCGAAAAACGGAGGAAAACATCCTCTGGCGGCCCGCGACCGCGCCACTACATGCCTCTCGCGCCAAGCGAGAGGCCTA
This sequence comes from Scalesia atractyloides, assembly GCA_947069175.1. Lineage (NCBI taxonomy): Eukaryota > Viridiplantae > Streptophyta > Magnoliopsida > Asterales > Asteraceae > Scalesia > Scalesia atractyloides. The sequence goes on along the minus strand of CAMTDV010000022.1, from coordinate 36,525,525 downwards.
AACTCAACCGGAGAATTGTTACTCGGTCGCGAGCGCAACCGAGATACTAAACCCTCTCGCAGCCAGCGAGAGGGTGATATATCCAGAAAGTTTCGTAAAGCTAACAGATGAGGGAAAGATGAGTTTATAAGTTTGAGTTTGATTATGATTGCAACATCTTGGACGAACTTGGAACTTGAGAAGCTAAAATTCTGGATCTTGGAGGCTGAATAAGATGAGTCTAAGCTGTTGGAATCATCAAGGTGAACCGAGAGCTTGGAGGCTAATTCAAACATGGTTTTATTGAACAATCTTAATGCTTTTAGTTTCCTTTGTTTTCACTTTGATGAATTCTTCTATTAACTTTGTTTTGATTGTTTTTAAAACTATGTTACTTGGCTAGATTTGTTTTACTGCCTAGGTTTGGATTTATGATTTATGATTTATGAAAGTTTGGAACTTGTGTTAATTTGATTATGTTTGAATGATCGTTTTAGTAAAGTAAACAACTTTAACTATTTAGTTTAGTGTATTTGTATGATTTGAATTGGTTTTTGATTTATTAGTTGTTTTACATAAATCTTGTTGGCTGTCTTCCATAGAATAGGTCTGTGTTGATTTTCAGGTCTTAACGGGTTCGGTAATCATTCGGTCAAATTGGCCAATAAATCGAAAAGATAACTAAGTAAAATATATGATTAGTTCTTAACATTATACCTAAATTAACTATTGAGAAATAGTAATTTGTTAGCTGAATTGATTAGGTAAATTGTTAGATTCAGGTTTTGAGAAATCCCCGAGTCTAATTTACTTGCCATGAATCGAGTCGGTTAAACTAAACTAAGAGTTATTGTTGGTCTAGGTTAATTATTGAGAAGTATTTAACTAAAATAGACACTTTACTAAATAATAGATAACCGAAAGGAAGTCTTTAAAACCGGTAAACTCAAACTACTTTTAGGTTATCATAGGTGTCTTCCCGAGAAGGGTCGGGGGTCCTGTTCGGTATACCTTAGAGTTTAGTATCTTAAGATCCTGGTTTATCATTTAACATAATTAATTAATTACAAAACCAAATAAGTAGTAATATAAAATCCAAACCAGGTAGCCGGTTTGCATTTCTTGAATTAATTTCTAACCTCAAAAGTTCAAAGATTAATTCGCTTTAATTAGGTAATCTTAGTTTAATTAATAATTTAGAATTTAGAAACCCCCCCCCCCCCCAAAAAAATGTATAAATAAGTGTGTTAATTGAGTCTAGATTGAGTCGTCATTGTAATTAGAGAGTCTCGTGGGTTCAATAATCCGTACTTACTTAAACTATTCTACAATTGATCGGTCCACTTGCTCGGTCCACTTGCTGGTTAGTAGTTTAGTAAAATTTAGAAGTCTAGAGTTTAATTTGAGTCTAGAATTAGGGTAATTTTAAATAGTTTTTAATTAACTACTTTTAAAACATCATATATATATAATATATATATATATATATATATATAAACCGAGAGATGGGTGATAGTGTGAGGGGTGCTGGCATTGCATAGTCGGTTGTTTGAAGGTAAGTGAAACTTGATTAGGTATTACCTGTTTTTAAAATTGCATCATCTTGACTAGTTAGCCTTTTAAACGATGTAAGTCTTGGGAAACCGCTGTTCTTTTGGATTTCGTAGCTTGCTTTTAATGTTGTCGTTTTTGTTAAGTGCTTTGTTGAAAATTTTGCTTAGATACAAGTAAAAGGTCAAGTGTGGGGATATTTGATGTGCTCTAAATTATACTTGTATTTATATAAATATTCTTACTCTTTTAAGTAGCTTTGTGGCCGTTTTTATCAAATTCTACGCATAACTAGTTCATGTCTAAAGTTTGATTATTTTAAGTGAAAACGAGCTAGAGTGGGTTACTATACGGCCAAATCTCATATTAATTGTTTATAGTATGAATTTTTGTTTAGTTGATGCAGATTCAAACAAAAAGAAAAAAATAGATCTCTAATTGTTAACTTTCCGTTGGGTGTATTAAAACATTAAAACAATTACAATGAAATATTAACTTTAATTCTTTAGCATGGCATGAACTGTAGATAGATTTATTATTTTGGAAGCTCAAAAGAATGCTGCATGATTACATATACGGTGAACTTTGACTACAAATAAAGAAAAGGCGGCAGGGACGTCATGATGTGCAGGGTTTTTATTAAGCGTGAAATTACGATGTTGCCCTTAATCTATTCAATAAACTACATGTGCAAGCCACCATCGCATAAGGAAGTCAGTTGACCACTTGGGCTTGGCCCATCATGATACTCGCATGAGCAAGTAGACCACTTGGGCTAACACTTTATAGGAGGCCTATGTCGATCTTAGAGAAGGCTGAGCGGGAGCATAATACAGAAGATATCATTGGTTGCTGTGGAGGGGATATTATTGAACCAACGAGGGCTGTACGAAATTTGGACGGCAGAAGATATTCAAGGGACGATTTGGAGTTCGATCAGAACAAAAAGAAAAAAATAAGCAACCATTCATGCACCTCAATTGCTACGGCAATTCGTAAAAGAAAAAGAAGCAAGCAGGCTAGCAGGTCACAAAGTCGATATAATTAATAAGCTAACAGACACACAGGTCAATTATTTTAAGCTAGCAGACACACAGGTCAATTATTTTAAGCTAGCAGACTATCTTATTTTTTTTTTTTCTTTACGAACCTATTTTTAGTTGTGCTTTTGTTTTGCTGCAAACTATAAGTAGCTAAACTTCTAAACTACTTAGGTTAAGATGATCTAGACGTTGTGATGTTATTTTGACTCGGTTTTTACTGTTTTATGTGATACATGAAGTTACTTTGAAGTTGATCTTGATATTGCATGTATAAATTATTACATTGATTATTGATTGTTGAATTCAATGGTTTAGGCATATAGAAATATCACCTAGACTTAGAAACTAATTTTAATCGCGAATTTTAGGTTTTCGATTTAGATCCTGACATTAGAAATAATTCAAGTTAATCAATAATTAAAATCAATTAATTGACACATATATCCTTACCTAGTGATTCGAGAGGTGAATTAGGTTTGCTAGGTTATTAGCTAGTCGTTGTTGGGTAAATTGGGTGACCGATAGCTCGGAACCGTGTATTTCTTCGCATCTAAGGTTTCCTAGGATTTCAATCTTCGAGGTTTCTTCTGCGTCCCGAATTGAGGATTGTGACACATTGGTTGTCATGTATTTGATATTTGACGGACTTGGTATCGATAACTCGAGCCAGTCCATATTAGCACTTCGCATTTCGCCCACTTTCTTGCACGGTTTATCATTTCTTTCAGGAGGTTCATCGGGTAGATTAGGGTATTCAGTCATTATCCGTAGTCAGAGTAGTATTGCATGAGCCTAGTAATTCGACGCCTATCCTTCTCATCATATTTGTTCCTACATTCCACTTCCCGAGTGCGCCTGCTCGTTGCGTTCAATTTTCTGTCTTGAGTTGTCTGTGTGAAATTCCCATTTACTGCTTTATAAATCAATTAGGTTATTAGAGATTCACAAAATTTCCAATTAAAATTAGCTAGGTTTTTTATAGAGGTTGGGTATTGAAATTTCGCCCATAGTGTTCACGGATTGATATCCGGTCTTGCCATCTACACTATACTACGACCGGTGCACTTGTCGATTGTGTGTGGTTTAGTAGCGATTCCATTTATAAACTAGTTTCGAAATTAATATGTACACTATTCACACATCAATAACCAGGGTTCTTCAATAGAGGTTCCAACAGAGGTTACTCAAAGCACTGTTGCACCTATCTAAAAACCACTGCTACACCACTATCCAAAAACCATTGCTACACCTTTCACCATTCAAAGCATTGTTCCCACCTCAACTACTCAAACCACTGCTTCCACTGTTAAAACACATGTTGTCACTACAAAAGTGACAATAGAGGTTTCAACACATAAGTCCCCAAAAGGACTTCTTAAAAGAAACCAACATCACTACCTCCTCAACCACCACAAAAAACATCCACACCTCAAACTAGAACCAGAAGAACTGAATTTGTTGTCACATATGATGATGAAAAAACTCCTGATGCATCTCCTATCAAAACCACAATCAAACTACTACACCACAACCATCCACCACCAAAACCACAACTCTCACTATCATTGGAGGGGTATGGTCCCAAAAACCTTGCGCCTACGCAATGGACCATACCCTCAACAGCGAAATAACAAGAATAACCTTGCATGCAATGTGCAATGGTGCGTTTTCCTTAACACCAAATGGTCACACAATGAACCTTACGCACTCAGCGCAATGGTTAATTAGACCAACACCAAATGGTCACACAATGAACGTTGCGCACTCAGCGCAACGGTAAATTAGACCAACACCAACAAGTCACACAACGAGCCTTGTGTACTGGGCACAACGGCAAGCTAGACTTACACACGCAGGCTACTAGACCCTGCGCGGAGCATACAACCCTCTAGTCGTAAATCCTAAAACCTTGCAAGGACAAGACAAACATGAGAGCACCTCATAGTCTTGTAGACAAAAGGATTTATCCCTGCTACTCTGCGCTGGCGGGAAAATAATGACAGCCTCGCAGAAGGGGTAAGCACTAAGAGGTGTTGACCATACTCAAGGGTACAGAGTGGCAGAACTGTGACGAATGGTGGCTCGGCAGGGGTTACGTCTGACAGTGTCGAATGAACAGTGACATAGACACTAGACTGTACACCAACCATATCTACGCCAGTGACTGTTCCACCTTCTCCACTTTCGGCTGGTAGCAGGTCTGACGCCAGAAATGTCTGTCCTTATTGTCTGTACACGCGGCACCATTCAGCCCCCGACAGACCACACCTACTGACAGAAGACATTAATTCCCCTGCAGGGGACATTTATGTCTGACGTAGAGGGACAAAAGGGATGTCTCTGGTCGCTTGGGTCGGGCCCAGGGCCCATCAGCCCATCTCCCGAACCCACTAACTTTCGGCTATAAAATAAGTATCAGACCACCAGGTAAAAGGGACGCATTCACATCCGCAATCACTTGCAATTTATTTACAAGCATTCTCGCTTATTACTGGTAATCACCCAATACTTATTCTCACGCTGGAGTGTGGTCACGGAGAAAACCACCCTTTTCCCCGTGACGAGACTAACGGCGTCGTTCGTTTTGCATATCAGACATAGTGAGATCACCCTGAGAAGTGAGCGAAGAGTAAATTCTTGTATTTAGAAACCCACTGGTTGTAACTTATATAACCCCGGATATCCCTAGGTTCAACCGGTGCTTCTTCAATCATAAATTCATCCACAAATCGACCCTCCATTGTTCTTGACCCATTGGAACTAGAAAATGTATCAGAAGAGATACAATCTTTCTATTCCACAACTGACATCAGCCAACTTACCTTTCCATCCCTTAGAGGATATCATAAGCCCAAAAATGTACAAGAGTACCTAGAGCTGAAGCTTGTGCATGCTGAAAAAATAGTTGCTTTCAAAAGTAAGGGAAAAAGTGATAAGGAGGCTCAGTAAATCATGTCTGCAAATTCAATAAAGTGAATAGACTTGAAGACTTTGCAAAAGATGTTAGTCAAAAGGCATATCATGGACCAATTAGCAACCCTAACCTCAAAAAGTAACTAAGGGAAGACTATATAGATTTTATCATGAAAAATAAGCCCTACAGAGCTTCAAAAGCTCAACTCTCTAGTTGGTCTGTGAAAACCTTTTGGAAGAAATTGCCAAGATTGAGATGCTAAAGCTCAATCCAGAAATCAAACCCACTCTTCCCAACTAGCTGCATGAAAAAACTTGCTGGCCAGAAAGCAGTTTAACTCACAAGGAAGAAGGAAGAGATGGTTACTGCCAAATATGGTACCATGCAATCTATGGCTAGGTGGGATGAGCCAACAATCAGGGAAACTTACAAGAAATTAGAAGCTTTAAGAGCCAAAAATCCCTTAATTCCCAAAAAGCCTAACTATAAAGACTTACCTATCAGTTCTAAGGCCATCATATCTGAACTTCCATCTGCAAGACATGCCTCTTCAATGGTAAGAATCCATCTCAAAAGACAAAACGATATCCAAAAGCCATCTCAAAAGACAGATGATATCTAAAAGCCAAAACATGATCCACTAACCAAGAAATAAGCAAAAGCTTGAACCAGTCTCTCCCTAAAGATAATGAATCTTGAACACCTATTTGTTCAAGAACAAAGCAAACATCTGATCAAGACTTGCAACCACTGTTCAAGAAGAGAACATGTGTTAAAAGCTAAAGACCGTTGAAGACCAAAGCACTGATGAAGTCAGAGGTCTGATGAAGAAGACCAAACATTTGTATGGCCAAACCGATGTTTGGATAACTACAATAGCGGATAAATAGATCCCACCTGTTAGTGATCTATTATCACACACATCACCTTTTCTTTTGTATGGACTGTTTTGTTACGTGATCGTCTCAGGGGAGTCTGTAGAGTTAATTGATTTGTAAAACATTTGAATCCTTTAAGATTAATTAAAAACAATCACTGATGATTACTTTCTGGTTTGTGAATTGTATTGAGATAATCAATATATGTTTGCAAATATCAAACTTAGTTCTAACAATTTCACATGGTACACCAATGGTCATGATTTCACATAGTGTGGGTATGTGCATGTATGACAGGGATTTTTATGTGATGATTTTGTCAGCTTGTTGGTGATTGAACAGGAAAGAGAAAAGGAATAAGTAGAGAAATATTGATAGTGGTGGTGGGGGGGGGGTGGTTGGAGAGAGAGAGGGAAAGGGGGAGAGAGAGAACTGAGATATATGGTTTTGTTTATTTGTTTAAATGGATTTTAAATATACTAGTAAAATTACTAACCTGCCCTCATGTGCAAGGCACGTGTAATACTTAACTAAAATCTTTAACCAAGTTAGGGCTAAAGGACGTAGGGTGTGATGGGTTTTAAAAATAAAGGATTGTGACTGTAATTATTGAAGTTAAAGAGCATCCATTGCAATCCGAGACAAACATAAAGGACGAAGAGTGTAATTTACCCTTCTTTCTTTTTCACTTGCATAAAGTAAGACTCTCCATTCAGTTTGTTAAACGGCCTTCTTTTCAACAACACAATTTAACTAATTAAAATAAGCAACATAACGTCTACCTATGTACCTTAAAGTTTTCCTTTCAAACGTGTGTCTGCTCCAGCTTGACCTCCCAAAGCTTCACTCGAATTGCCTAAAGAGCATAACCCAATTATCATTAGGACCTCATGGTTCATATCCATGGCATGTAAACTTACCAAAAATCAATCATAGGGTTCTCATCAAGGTTTCTCATTCATTATTAACAACCAATTCTCATTTAGGTATTTTGTTATACACTTTATGAGCAAAATTTTAAGCTATTTATATTAGCTCAAGTAACAATTTCCAACCATTTAATTTCAACTCAATATAACCAACACTTTTAATAACAATCAATTTTCATACAAATGTTAGTTTATTCAAGGCTGGCACATGAAATTGGGGTTCTTCACTTCTAAGCTAAACCCCACTTCCCATCATACTTGAATGATTATGCAAATAAGTCATAGAGCAAATAATTCACATATTCAACAACTAGGACTACTATAACCGTATGTACAATCATCTAAACACATCTTAATGGTGATTGAGTCATTAAACCTCCTTCTTTCATGAATTTCTCCTACTAGAGAATCTCACCAAAGATGAAATATTACATACCTTATGTTATGATGATGTAGTATGTTCCAGTTCTTCAAACATGCATCAAAACTACTTTGACTTTAGCTTTAATTAGATGATTTTGTGTTGGTGAGCAAGAACAATAGGGTTTTGCTCTCTACTCTCTCTCTCTGGATCAATGTACACACACATGTGTGTGAATCTTATAATTTTTGTTTATTCAACTTAGTTTAGCACATGTTCATTTTTAGCCCTCATTTGGTTTTGTTATACGAAAACCACAATCCACTAATGTAAATGTAGTTAACAAGGTTAAATATCCCTGGTCACCACACTTGTGTTATTTATCACAAATACACTTTTAAGTTCACAATAATATTTGTCTAATAAATTTGGAGTGTTACAATTTGCAACTTAATAGATTGCTACGTCGTCCCTAGCAACCTGATCAAATCTTATTACTGGTACTATATTAATATTCACACTAAATTTGCACAAATGCGAGCAAACATTTAAGTTCTAGCAAAGAACTTATGCCCGAGGCCACTTTGGGCCTTTGCGGAAGATGCCACAGCACACCAAAATTGTTTAAAATATCTATTTATATTTTTATGTATAAAGTTATATTTTGTGTAGAAAATATACACAAATTCACATGTCTGACTTCTGACACAATGGATACAAACTGTATAGTGAACCTATTGTTCCGGGTTCGAATCCTGTGTTGGTGTCTTTTCTTTTCTAATTTTCTTTGTAATCCATGTTTAGTTTTTGTTCTGGCCTCCATAATTGTAACTTTTGTTTTCATTTTTTATTTCTCATTTAACCATTTACATAACTTTAAATAACTATAAATGTTTCATTTTTTTCTTCTCATGTACCCTTTACATACAAACTTTAAATGTTTTCTTGTTTAAATTTGTGGTTCGTTAATTATTTATTTAACCATTCACAATATAAACTTAAAAGAACTAAATATCTAGTTCATTTATTTTATTTCTATAAAAAGGTTTGTGTTGCTAAGTTGGATATGTTTACACATATTACTGTTTTTTTTTTTTTTTGCTGAAAGGATTCAAGTGTTGGTTATTGCTTGTTCGAAGGGTGTTGAAACTATTCTTATGTGTATTAGTTTATTTGTAACATAAAACTAAGACTTATTGTTCTTAATAGATGTTGATTTGAGTTGTGCATATGAGAATGCATAACTATGATACATTAAATATAGAGAAGATTCAGTATGTACTATAAATACTTGATCGGTAACTTTACTTCCAAAAACGCTGGAAAAGCCTCATAATTCGTTTAAGTAAGTATATTTGATCATTTTGTTACACTGCTTTTGTTTTATTTAGTTTATAACAGTTATCATCGTATTTTGGTTTTTTACATATGACTGCTGAGTTTATATTATAAGGAGGGGGGCTAATTTTTTTTGTCTTACACGAGACACAAACTTTTTTTATCATTCGCAAGGATGGCCCTATTTATGCCACTAATAGCTATATTTGTGTCATCCTAAGGCATATTGGACTATTAGTAGCACATCGAGCAATGAATTTTCAAGCTTATTCCGCCATAAAAAGATTTGAGCTCGTCCTTAAATACCACCACTAACAGATGCCCTTGTAGGCCACCGGTCAACAATAAATATATACTGGTTTGTGACAGAAGTAATTTAGTTGAGTAAATATGAGTCATTGTTCTAATTATGTATATCTTGTATACCATGTACTTTACGAATAACATGTTTTTCCCTTGAAAACGTTTTAAGTAAAATGGGGCCGCAAAAATTCACTTGACAACATTGTGCAAAAAAATCCAATTCCCAAATATAAAGTCGGGTATAAGTCATGCTTGAACTCTATGTTACACGTAAGAAAAGATTTATGAACTACCCTTAAGCATATATAGTCAGGTCCAAAACCCATGTTTACCACCTAAGTCTTATTGTAAAATTTAATGCATTAAAGATGGTAAAATTCCCCTTTCTATTAGTTTTAACAAGACAACAAATTTTATAAAATGATAGACCCTGATAAAGGTGTTCTTAACATTCTATTTATAAAACGTGATATATTTATACAAAAATTTACCTAAAGTAGCAAAAGTTATAAAATTATCTAAGTATTTTATCTGATGTGAACATGAGGAGCAAAATAATGAAGATATTTATGACAAGTTTTGTGGAAATTTACAATAAGTGACATGCACGAGTTGGTTACATGATCAAGAAAGTAAGAAGGTTCAATCGAAGATTCAAGAGAAGATGAAAAAAATAAACTAAGTTTACAATAACAAGCCCAATCGGAGAAATCTTCTTGTGTTGTTGGCCTGAAATTCTGTAAATTGGAATATGTGATGATCTATGTCATATTAAAAATGAAGAATAAACAAAGTATTTTGGTTTTTTTTGTTCGTAAGGGATTTAATATTTGAAAATCCTAAGGTCTAAAGTGTTTAAGTTGATTGAAAGACTTTAAGTATGTATTTATTTTAGTCTTAAAGTTTGTAGTTAATATGGGTCTAGTTTTCTCCTATAAATAGAAGGTTTTTACAAGTATTGTAATCATATTATTGAGAATGAGAATAATATTTTGATATATCTCATATGATATATTTTTGGAGAGTTTTTCCTTTTCCTTTGGGATTGAAGTATCTTTTCCCGCTTATCAACTTTATATGTTCCGCTAAGTTGTGTCGCCTTCATTTTGACTACTTGTTTTCTTGTATTCAAAGGGGTTGGGTTTCATATACCCATCGTTGTTGAAAGCAGGTTGAAAAGGGTTAGGGTTCTCGGAAGAATGTGCCTCCTTCATTGTAGCTTTGATTGCTTACCTTCTTTGTAATTCAACGGTTTTGGATTTAATATATCTATTATTATTGAGTTTGAAAATAAGAGGTTGGATTTTTGAAGAGTACAACTAATATGAATTCCTAAAGAAGAATTGAGATTTTGTTTAGAACTCCTTGGTTGATCTGATGATTTTTTCAAAGACGATTCTAAACAAAATCTAAATTCTTCTTTTGGAAAATTCATATCATTATTAAAATAATGTAAAAACAATATTATTATAGCAAAAGTAATATACTTCAATATCAAGTAAGTTTATAAAACTAACTTTGTGAAATTTTGTTTCAAAATATAATTAGTTCAAATTCAAATATATCTTAATTGTTTAATTGTTGACTTTTAGTAAGAACGAGAAATTCGGTTTGGTGTGGACTTGAACTCTTGGGACCAAGTCTGCAATTTTCGTAAACCGAACCAACCAGGCATTTAACTCAAAAATATATGTTAAGTAAAGGTCTGTGGTTTAGTAAAATTTCACCTTTAGTCCCCATCTTTTTAAAATTACATGTATTCTCCTTGTAGTTTGCTCGGTTGTTACTCGGATAGTCCCTAAAGTGGATGAAAGTTAGATTTCTCAGTGGATATAAAATGACATAATTACCCTTACTATTAAAAACAATATATTAAATATTAAAATATAAATATAATTAAAGATTAACAATTTGAAAGAGACCCACTTCTATATACTAAACACTCTACCCCCACCCTTACCCTCTTTTCTCCATCATCATCTTCTTTTTCCAAACCCTAGTTTTCAAAACCCCACATATGATATCAACATTTATTTCGGATTTTAACGTTCAAAACACAAATGTGAGACTTTTATATAAGGTTAAAGGGTTACCTATCGTCGGAATCATGTTCTGGTGGCGAAGAGGCTCGTCAGGAAAACGTGGTAGCGGCGGGTTCTAGTTAAAATGGGTTGGGCCAAAGCAGGGTATGAGTAAACCATATGTAATGGATCAAATCGAGATCTTGTTAAACTGGGTTGGGGCAAAGCAGGTTTACCCACCATCTTTGGTGTTATGGTTTATGATAAGAAAAAAGAAGATTAGTTCAGTAAGTGTTTGCAATATTTTGTGTGATGGTTTCTGATTAAAAAAAATAGGAATAGATCGTGAAAATAAACTGATTCACAAATCTCTATATATAAAAATCAAGTCTTGGTTTCAAGTCACGGGAAAACGAGTGTGGTGATGGTGGTGGTATATCGTCGGAAGTTGCAGGTTCGCCGGAATCTGATTAAAGTCGCTGGAAATCGTGTTTAAGCTACCGGAATTGAGTGGGAATAGGCTTTAAATTTTTAACGGTTCTGGTTTACGTTTAAAGCCTCCGGGGACTTAACCTCAGGTTTGGGCGGTGATGTCGGTGGTGCTAGTGGGGTGAGTGGAGAAGAGGGAGAGATTGGAGGTGGGGTGATTAATGTTTAAAAAAGTGAGCTCCACTAAAATTGTTCAAACCCTAATCATATTTATTTTAATGTATTGTTTTTAGTGGTAATGGTAATTTGTTATTTTACACTTAGTTAACTAAGAAAACTAAAGTTCATCCACTTTAGGGACTATATGAGAACCAATAGAGCAAATCACTGGGAGTGGAGCATATATTTAATTTTGAAAAGATGGGGACTAAAGATGAATTTTACAAAATCATATGGACTATCGGTGCATTTTACTCTATATGTGTGTTTATGTGTGTTTTTCATACTTGTAGGCGTTGTAGACTTTAGGCTTTAGCTTTATTTTTTTATACTTACAGATGGACTGTAAATATGATTATTATTATTATAATATATGTATTTTAGAAAAACCATTCAAGCCCCAGGTTTTGAGTTGTCAAAGGAAACAGTTTCTATCATCACCATAAACTTTGTTTATCTGCATCTCATTCGTCCCTACACCACCCCATTACCACCACTGCAGCACCACCATCCAACTTTCAGAACCTCCGACCACAGCCAATCACCACCGCAAACCTATTAAACCGAACCCCACCAAGAAAGAATTAGCCATTGCCGATGCCATACCACCTCCACAAACCGCCGCCACGCCACCTCTATGACGACAACGACCGCCACAACCCCCCATCTGTTGGAAATATTAATGAGGAACATACAAGTTAGTATGTTTCCTCCATCCCACATTGGTGGGGGAGGTGAAAATTGAGTGCCTTATAAGGGATTACCCCTTATGGGCCTCCAAAGTGTTAAATGGGTTGAGAAGTGGGTCAAGCCCACACGCGCGCCGAGCCGAGCCGAGCCGCGAGCTCGCGAATGGGCGCGTTTGAGGCGCACTTTGCACTTCGCAAGTACGCATCGTCGCTAGGAGCTGAGGAGCTTTTATTTTTAGCTAGGGTCCGGTTCAGGTGTGTTAGATCTGTGGATCGAGATAGAGCTGAGTTAAGATTGGGATAGAGATGAATTCGAAACATTGAGGGTTATCTCCACCAGTTCGAATTCGTATAGGATTAGTCTAGGAATTCGAATTTGAGATGGATATCTCTAGGAGTTTATATTCGAATTAGTTAATAATGTTTATCCCATTCCTGTTTTTCTCATTCTCTGTTGAAATCCCAATCTATAAATAAAGGCCTCCTGCTACCCATTCTTTACACCTAATTTTCGCAGCCTGTCATCTCTGTGCTTCTGTTTCTTCTCCAGCTTCTACGTTTTCTGGTTTCCATTGCTGTTGGAATACCAGATCAGTTCTGCATTAAATCCTGGGAGTTTACACTGCAGCTCACAGCAATACGAGCGCGTAAAATCCTTTAAGGACAGGAATCATCCGTGCAGTTCAAGAATCTCGGTTTCTTAAATCGCCAGGTTGGTTTTAGTTTTTGCGTGTTATTTAATTCGTCCGATAACGGGACCGTCTGTCAGTTTGTTCAAGTTGGAATAAACTGGTTTGGCCAATAACTCGGCAATTAAATAATAAAATAATTAATTTTCTGTTTGATTAAATTGTTTTCAACAATCTTAAAGGATTTTAGTTTTTGTGTTTAATCGCCATAAATAATGGACATGAACTACCAACAGCTAATCTGAGATTCATGAATCAAGAGTTTGTCAAGTTGGACAGATTCGATGGCCAGAGCTATACCCGTTGGGCGGACAAGGTTAAGTTCATGCTCGTTGTGCTGAACTCTACTATATCCTTGATCCAAGCTTGCCCGCAATCCCTGATGACCCTCCTCTTGAGGCTGGAGAGGTCCCGAATTAAGATTTGGCTAAGCAAAGACTTGTCCGTAAGGAAGCTGAAGATCTTTGCCTTGGCCACATCAAGAATTCTCTTTCGGATCGTCTCTATGACTTATACACGCCGGTAACAAGTGCTAGAGAATTTGGGAAAGCTTTGGAAGATAAGTACAAGGCTCATGAAGAAGGTACTAACAAATACCTTATTTCCAATACTTAGACTTTCAAATGGTTGATGACAAGTCAATCTTGGAGCAAGTGCTTGAACTCCAAGTTCTTGTTAACAAACTGACCGCGCTTTCTATTCCGCTGCCAGAAATTTTTCAAGTAGGGGTCATTATAGCAAAACTTCCTCCTACTTGGAAAGATTTCTCAAAGAGAATGATGCACAAGTCTGAGGACTACTCTTTGGATGAACTGTTGAAGCACCTTCGAATTAAGGAGGAAACACGCAACAGGGACAAAAGAGGTAAAGTCGGATCGAGTGTGAATCATATTGTTGGAGAACTGGTCAAAAGGGAAAAGGGGCATCAAAGAATAGAAAGTTTACAGCACCAAAGAAAAAGGAATTCAAAATGTCACATCAAACGACCAACCATCAACCAAAGAGATCGGGTAAATGTCATGTTTGTGGAGAAACCGGGCATTATGCACGAGAGTGCTCTCAAAGGAAATCTGGATCTACGGTTGGTTCTACAAGTGCTGTTGATATTGAGAAAGTCACCAATCTAGTGGCTAATGTGGGTCTTTGAGATGTTAACATGCTTTCTCAATATACACGCGTTGTGGCATGTAGAGGATGGTTTTTGGATTTTGGAGCAACTGTTCATGTTTTTGGGAATCGTGGCTCATTTCTTACTTATGGTCCTGTTCCTCAAGGAACAGTGGTGGTATGTGCTGATGGACATCGAGTGGAAGTTCGTGGTAAAGGCACAGTGCGACTAAACTTTAAAGATGGTCAAACGGTTACCCTTCAGGACGTGTTGCATGTCCCTGGTATCACCAAGGGTCTTGTTTCTACTGATAAGTTTGATCGAAATGGGTACAAGCTGGTTCTCAAGAATCTTCGTGTGAAGTTTTCTCTAAATGACATCTATGTGGGTCAAGCAAAGAACACGGGTGGAATGTATCGCCTTGACCTAGCTGAAGATGGAATTGATGAAGAAGAAAACTCGGATGAAGGTGGCGTTTCAGTGATTGATGGGTTTGGGAATGAAAGTGATACTGATAGTGGTGATAGTGGTAGTGATAGTTTTTATCAATGTAATGCAATTAGTTTTGATTTGAATGAAATTATGTCTTTTGATTATATCGCTTGTTCAATTTCTTTATGGCATAAACGTTTAGCTCATACAAATATTAAAAACATTGAAAAAATGCAAACTAAAGGTTTATTAAAATTAAAAGATAAAGACTTTGAAAAATGGAAACTTGTGTGAAATCAAAATTCACAAAGAAACCTTTTCCAAGTGTTCATAAACGTAATACATCACTACTAGAACTAATTCATTCAGATATTTGTGAACTGAATGGAGTCCTTACTTGTGGGGGGTAAGAGATACTTTATCACTTTCTGCGATGACTTCACTCGATACTTATATGTTTATTTATTGCATTCAAAAGCGAAGCTTTTGAGGCATTTAAAATATATAAGGCTGAAGTTGAAAAACAAAAGGAGAAACACATTAAAATTCTTTGCTCAGACAGAAGTGGAGAATACTTTAACCGAAAATTTGATGCATTCTGCGAAGAGGAAGGCATCATACATGAGAGAACTGCACCATATACTCCCCAACAAAATGGTTTGGCTGAGAGGAAGAACCGAACCTTGGTAGAGATGGCTAACTGTATGTTAAATCAATCGGGTCTACCTCGTAATATGTGGGGGGAAGCTGTGTTAACCGCTTGTCTTGTTCATAATAGGATCACTAGTCGTGTGATACCTACGAGTCCATATGAGTTATGGAAAGGAAGAAAACCAAACCTAGAGTATTTGAGGGTTTGGGGGTGTCTTGCCTATTATCGCGTACCTGATCCAAAGACACTCAAACTGGGAGAACGAGCTTAAAGAGTGTATTCATTGGATATGCTCTGCAAAGTAAGTCTTACCGGTTGTTGGATGACGAATCAGGTACAGTTGTAGAATCCAGAGATGTGGAATTCTTTGAGAACAAGTTTTCTAGAGATGATGAAAACTCAAATTACACCCCATCTTCTGGTACTTCTGAAAAATGAGTTCAACCTTCATCAATAGTTGAAGAACCAAGGAAATAGTACTAGAGTTAGAAAAGAGAAAAGTTATGGAGATGATTTCTTTTCTTACCTGGTTGAGGGAACTCAAAAGAAAGTGACGAGAGAGGTCATTTTCGCTGTTAATTTGGATGATGATCCTAAAACTTTCAGCGAAGCAATGTCATCAAGAGATGCTCGTTTGTCGAAGGAAGCAGTCAATGATGAAATGGATTCCATTATGGGAAATGGAACTTGGGAGTTAGCTGATCTACCCAAGGGAAAGAAACCCATTGGATCCAAATGGATTTTCAAAAGGAAGTATCATCCAGATGGATCCATCTCTGCCTATAAAGCGAGATTAGTTGCTAAAGGGTATAGGCAGAGAGAAGGGATCGACTATTTTGATACCTATGCACTTGTGGCTAGAATTAGCTCTATTAGAACTCTAATAGCGGTGTCTGCTTTGAAAGGGCTGTACATCCATCAAATGGATGTAAAGACTGCGTTTCTAAATGGGTATCTAAATGAGGAGATTTATTTGGAGCAACCAGAAGGGTTTGTGATGCCTGGACAAGAGAACAAAGTGTGTAGACTTATTAAATCTCTTTATGGTTTGAAGCAAGCTCCTAAACAGTGGCATGAGAGGTTTGACACCACTGTGACTGCTTTCGGGTTTCGACACAATAGTGCTGATAGGTGTATCTATACTAAATGCGAACCCGGTTATACAGTCGTGATTTGTCTCTATGTTGATATGTTGATCATTAGCACTCACCTTGAAGGTATTTCTGAAACTAAGAAATATCTATCCTCGAACTTTAAGATGAAAGATCTAGGAGAAGTTGATACCATTCTTGGGATCAAGGTGAAAAGAACTGAAAGTCAGATTTCTCTAAGTCAATCTCATTACATAAAGAAAATTCTGACTAAGTTTCAACACTTGAACATTAAAGAGTTTAATACCCCATTTGATCCAAGTGTGAAACTTAATGTGAACTCAGGGAGAGCAGTGGCTCAACTGGAGGTGAAAAGAACTGAAAGTCAGATTTCTCTAAGTCAATCTTATTACATAAAGAAAATTCTGACTAAGTTTCAACACTTGAACATTAAAGAGTTTAATACCCCATTTGATCCAAGTGTGAAACTTAATGTGAACTCAGGGAGAGCACTAGCTCAACTGGAGTATGCAAGTGATATTGGAAGTATGATGTATGCAACACATTGCACTCGTCCTGATATTGCTTTTGCTGTAAGCAAACTGAGTTAGTATACTGTCAATCCAGGGACAGAACACTGGAAAGCAGTGGGTAGGGTACTTGGATACCTGAAAAGGACCAGTAACTTATAACTGACATACACGTCTAATTCCAGAATACTCGAAGGTTATTCTGATGCGAGCTGGATTGATCACACCAGTGATTCAAAATCTACAAGTGGGTGGATTTACACTCTAGCAGGAAGAGCAATGGGCGAGCAAGAAACAGACGTGTATTGCCCACTCAACTATGGAAGCTGAGTTCATAGCACTAGCTGCGGCTGATAAGGAAGCAGAGTGGATTAGAGATCTACTTACGGACATCCGTTTGTGGGATGTTCCAATGCCGTATATTCCCATGTATTGTGATAGTGAGTCCACACTATCTAAAGTATACAACGCAGTGTATAATGGGAGGTCAAGACACATAGGTCTATGGCACAATTATGTGAGACAACTTCTTGAAAGTGGTACCATCAAGGTTGTCTATGTCAAGACGAATAAGAATTGGCTGATCCGTTTACTAAACCTCTGACGAGAGATTTGGTAGTAATACCGCGAGAGACATGGGTCTAAAACCACAATAGAATCGTTAGTGATGGAAACCCAACTTGAACTTAGTGCTCCTATTTCTCAAGTTTAATGGGTAAAAACGAAGTCACTTAACGATAGAAGGTAGTATCAATTTTTTGATAGATCAATGTGAGGTATGATAGTACGTCGTTGCCGAGAACAAGGGTGAGCTAATGCTCTTAACAAAGTTTTGGAGGCATCCAAGCAACGTGGATGATGTAAAACTTTGCCTATATGATCTAGGGGTGGTGCCGCCTCAAGTGAAGATAAGTGGTTTGTCTTCTAAAGGATCATGAAAGGGTTTATAGCGCACGGCCATATTCACGCTCAGTGAGAACGCAAAGTCGGCCGGTGATGTGTGGGGGTAAACCGAAGGGGGCTATCAGGTTAATGGTTTAATTCCATAGGACACCATCGAATCTGTCTCTTCTTGTTTATCAACATAAACTGGGTTTAATCTTCGTAACACCTAGTGACATCATCTGTCTAAGTGAGAGGAAACATTCCAACTTGGTGGGGGATTGTTGGAAATATTAATGAGGAACATACAAGTTGGTATGTTTCCTCCATCCCACATTGGTGGGGGAGGTGAAAGTTGAGTGCCTTATAAGGGATTACCCCTTATGGGCCTCCAAAGTGTTAAATGGGTTGAGAAGAGGGTCAAGCCCACATGCGCGCCGAGCCGAGCCGAGCCGCGAGCTCGCGATTGGGCCCGTTTGAGGCGCACTTTGCACTTCGCACGTACGCATCGTCGCTAGGAGCTGAGGAGTTGAGGAGCTTTTATTTTTAGCTAGGGTCCGGTTCAGGTGTGTTAGATCTGTGGATCGAGATAGAGTTGAGTTAAGATTGGGATATAGATGAATTCGAAACATTGGGGGTTATCTCCACCAGTTCGAATTCGTATGGGATTAGTCTAGGAATTCGAATTTGAGATGGATATCTCTAGGAGTTTATATTCGAATTAGTTGATAATGTTTATCCCATTCACTGTTTTTCTCATTCTCTATTGAAATCCCAATCTATAAATAAAGGCCTCCTGCTACCCATTCTTTACACCTAATTTTCGCAGCCTGTCATCTCTGTGCTTCTGT
The DNA here is from genome assembly GCA_947069175.1 of Scalesia atractyloides. NCBI lineage: Eukaryota > Viridiplantae > Streptophyta > Magnoliopsida > Asterales > Asteraceae > Scalesia > Scalesia atractyloides. The sequence continues at coordinate 36,506,636 of CAMTDV010000022.1, read as the reverse complement.
TTCTTTTTCAGCTTCTGAGTTTTCTGGTTTCCATTGTTGTTGGAATACCAGATCAGTTCTGCATTAAATCCTGGGAGTTTACGCTGCAGCTCACAGCAATACGAGCGCGTAAAATCCTTTAAGGACATGAATCATCCGTGCAGTTCAAGAATCTCGGTTTCTTAAATCGCCAGGTTGGTTTTAGTTTTTGCGTGTTATTTAAATTCGTCCGATAACGGGACCATCTCCTTCTACCTTTCTTCAATCAGTTTGTTCAAGTTGGAATAAACTGGTTTGGCCAATAACTCGGTAATTAATAATAAAATAATTAATTTTCTGTTTGATTAAATTGTTTTCAACACCATCACACCACCACACGACGCTAAAGCCACCACCACACATTCTGATCTTATGTCTCTCTCCAAAAAAACCTATCGTTTTCTTCCTCTCTCTAAAAAAGTGGTGTGTTGGTGGCTCTGTACAATTTCCATCGAGATTTATAAAGAAAGAAGATTAAATGTGGACCACTAATCGACCACCGCCAACCACCACCGTAACCTAGATGTAGCGGCACCACACTTCAGTACACCAACTTGGTCAGAACCCACCTCTTCCGCCACGATTAGGTCCAGCACTTCCTAGCTCCTACGGCGATGGATCTAGTCTAGATTGGAACACCGCCTCTGTGTGAGCCAATCAAATCGTTCTACTCATTTTTTCTAACCAAAGGTCAAAGAGAGATGGAGGGAAAGAGAGAGAGAGTGTGTGAGAGAGGGGGATCAAGAGAGAGAGGATGGGATGATCGAGTTGTTTGACTGTGTAAACCAATAATATTAATTGAAAATTGAACAGTACTTCTGTAAGATGGAACAAATTTGATAGAAAATTTAGGTAAATGACCATTTAAATGAGAAATTCATATTTAAATATAAAAACAACTTATAAAAGTTTATAAGAAAAATATAATCAGTTTATATGAAAAAAAATTGTTAAAGATTTATTTATATTTTTAAGCCATTTTCCAAATGAATATTTTTACAAGAAATATAACTAAATGATATAATTTATGACAAATGCCAATTTAGGTCATTTTTTAACCGAAAATCAGTTCCCAATTGTTTTATAAAGTTTATAGTGTCAAAATCTTACGTTTTTTTTATTTTAAGCCATGAATTAGGCTTATATATAGTCTAAAATAAAAAAATACCTAAACAGAAGCATAATTCATCGAGTTCTGTTTTAACACTTAGAGTATGTTTGGCAAAAGTAGCTGTTGTTGGTAGCTGGAAGCTGGTGGCTGGAAGCTATAAGCTGGTGGCTGGAGGCTGGAAGCTGATAGCTGTAGTTGTAGCTTTTTAGATATATTTAGGTGTTTGACAGAGTGACTGGAGCTTTTAATAAAATGTATAAAATGACCAAAATGGACATTAAAAATTGGTACATTAGAAAGTTCATTATTTTTAGAGGTTAAAATAGTCATTTTTTTCCTAAAAACTTGTAATTCCTTCTAAACGCTACTAGTAGGAGCGTTTAACCAAAAGCTTCAAGCTCCTAACCTAAAAGCTTCTAGCTCCTTCAACCAAACAAGGCTTTTTATTAAGTTAGAGCTTTTTCTTAAAAGCTTGAAGCTCCTAAAAGCTTCTAAAAGCTCCATGCCAAACATACCCTTAAAAGGTGAAATAAGGCCACTTTAAAATTTGACACTGTTTTAGTCACTATAAAAATTTGACACTGTTTTGATCGATAAAACATTTATTTTTAATATATGCCTTAATTTCACCGGATCAAATAGTAATCTAACTTAAAAATTCAGAAAGTTTTTATGGTATCACTTTTAAACCATAAGACGACTTATGTTTGGAGAACGGAAACACAAACTTCTAATGTTCTTGCTATTTAATGCATACAATATAAAAGAAATAGGTAAATTACACGTTTTCTCCTTTATGTTAAGACTCTTTTTCAGGTGGTATCATTTGGCGTAAAATTAAAGGATTACGTACTATGTTTCAAAATCTTGCACGTTACGTTCTTTGGCGTTAACCTAGTTAAATTTTCTTGTTAAATCCAGCCACCCAAAGAGAATTTTAGTCTATTAACCATAACAAAAAATTAAAATTAATAATACAATACATATATATATACATATATATGTGTGTGTGTGCGCGCGCGTGTGTGTGTATATATATATAGGCTAGGAGTTTGCTGCAAAATCCAAATTTCTTAAAAAGTGTAAAAAGTCATAAAACATCAAAATGTCAACCATAAAACACACACAAAACCCACAAATAACAAAATGAAAATTAATAAAACCTCATATATGCGGGTTGTGTTTGTGGTTTGGATAATGACAAACATTATTGTGTTTTATGTTGATTAGCATGTTATGTTTTATATTCATAGTTCTACGATTGTATGTTTGAAGTTTTAATGGACTATTATGGCTTGAATATAGTGTTTTAGTAGTCTTCACTCTGTTATTTGCGGGTTTTAGATATGTTTTATGGCTAAAATTATACTGTTTTATGACTTTTTACACTTTTTAGATATGTTTTATGACTCAAATTATAGTGTTATTAGCCGAACCCCACCATAATATACATACATATATACATACATACATACATACATACATACATACATATATATATATATGTATATATATATACTCTTAACATGTGTATAATCATAAAATACTTATAATGAATTATAAAAGTACTCTAAATATAGAAATATATATAAAAAGCAAATGTCAATTAGGAGTTCTAAAAGTTCTATAATTATTTAAAATTCTAAAATGATTCGCCCCTTTCAATCCACCACCGCCAACAACATCGCTAACACCACCTCCACTGTTTTGGGATAGGCTATGTTGGTGAGTTCTGGTGATCTCTATTTGGCATCCCCTTACACCCTACAAACCACCCCCTCTTTCTCTACTTTTGCCACCACCCTCTCTCTACTTCTGCCACTACCTTCCCACTACCAACACCTTCCACCGTCAACCTCCACCACACTACTACCTTCAAACTTCCCCACCATATTCCACCACCACCATCAACCTTCCACCACCAACAACCACTGCCACCACCCACTGGCCACCAGCACCCCACTGCAACCACCTAACGGCCACCACAACCCACCCTTTATCCCCATGTTCAAAAACCAGGTCTAAAGCGAAATCAACCACCACTAACAACCTTTGTTCAAGCACCCATCCTTTCTCCCACTATTCAAGTCCCAAATCTAAACGAAATTGACTAGATCTGGTGGTGGTGGTTTGAAGAGTGTAAGGGTAGGCTAAATGGAGATCACCAGATCTCACCACAGATCCCATCCCAAAACGGCGAAGGTGGTGTTAGCGATGTTATTGGTGGTTGTGGATTGAAAGGGGTGGCGGTGGTGTTAGGATTGGTTGCAGGTGGGTGGTGTTAGGGTTTAAAGGGGCAGTGCTGTTGTTAGCGGTTGTGGATTCAAAAGTGCGCGGCGATGGTGTTAGGGTTGGTTGTAGATGGCTATGGTGGTGGTTAGTTGTGGTGGTGGCAAATGGGTGTGTGATGATGGCTAAGGTGGTGGTGGGTTGATGGTGCTGGTGGTGGGAGATGGTGGTAGGATCTTGGGAGAAGGCTTAGTGAGAGAGAGAGAGAGAGTGATATATGTGTATGTGTGTGTATATATATATATATATATAATATTTACACATGGTCCTTAAAGTCACATATATTTATATTAAGGAATTACAATGACACATATGAGATCTAAAGGCTGGAAGTGAATTATATGTAATTACATGTAGTGTAATTATATATGATTAAATATTAATAAGATGAGGATAATTTGTTGATTTATATGATATGAAAACACATGAGTTTGTATTCTCTAATAAGAAGAATCTAATTACAATGGAGTTTGTGACCCTAATGCGGACTTCGAATCACAATGAGGATTTGTGATCGAAGGATGATACATGATTCACAACGTAGTGTGTATGACATAGTCATAATGGTTAAGTGTAGTTGCATGACATACCAATGAGATTATTTTCATTTACTTTAAATAAAAGTTATATATGAAAGATACACTATATTAAAAATTCTATAACTTATATATATATATATATATATTATATGTAAAATATAATATGTAATTTCAGTCATGTAAAGAATATATATTTGTGTATTACATATTTTTCAGATTCAACTCATAGACTTTAGTGTTTTTAACATAAGTTGGTTTTTGTGATACGTTCAAGTTACTTGTGTGAACAATAATACGATAATAAAAATACATAAGCTATATAAAGATGTTTTAATGGTTATATAATTATATAACTATATCGTTTCTACAATACCACTCTTTGTTATATACAAATCTATATCAATAATATACATTCATGTAATTCACAACTTTTTTGAAAGGTTAATCAAAGTATTGGGGCAAAAGATTCAAACCCTGATTTTGTTTGAAATGATGATAAGATGAAATTACAAATTAACCTACCAATGGGATTAATGGTCCATTAATAAAAACAAGGCATTTAGGAGCACATGGGTTTGGATATCTTGAGTTCAAATTTTCAGAGCAACATCATTAAAGAAATTTGCCTTAAAAACAAAAACAAATTAACCTAACAATACACAATGTTTTGAAGAAAAGAGAAATATTTGTGGCAAGACTTTGTGTATTATATAAATTTGGTGGAAACCCTTTTCTTCTTGTACGTACCTGCCCCCCTCTCCAAGATTCGTGAGGTACAAACCTAACAAACAACCCATACAAATACAATACAATACAGTACAACCCAATATCTTTAATAAATCCAGGTGCAGATTCACTCATCTCTCATTATTGCTTACTTTTCATTTGTTTTTTTATGTATTTTATATTTCACTAATCTCTGATTCGTAGTGACTTGTCGTATTTTTTTAGGGTTATAATGGCGTCTTCGGCAGCGACACCACTACAACTTGTCTCCGCTCAAGTTGTATGTATAGGTTTTTAAATTTTTTATGGCGTTGTATGATTATGTAGCTGAAAGATCTACCTTTCCAAGTTTTCTCGTTTGGTCTTGTCATTGATATAATTTAGGAATATAATATGAACATTCTTCGAATGTGCCCTTCATTTGTTTTGGCACAAGGCATTGCCTTGGTTGTGGCTTATGTGATTTAGCTTCTTATAAGTAACATAACATATTTAGTATTATAGCGGTTTATGCAGATCAAATCTTTTTAGTGATGCTTAATTGATCTTAAGCTGCACTTGTATAATAATGTTCTTTTTTCAAGCATTTTGTACTTTGCAGCTTGCATTTGGCCTCTTCACTATATGTTGGTGTTGAACCAATTAAGTTAGTTTTTATGTATGGTTATATAGTTTGCAATAAGATAATTGATCTCATATGTTTGATATGTTGTGGTGATGAATAGGTTGGGAATTGCATTCGTTCAACAATATTGTCATACGACACCAGACTCCCGCTTTAGTTCACTGCCTATACCAGGATATTAGCAAACTTATGATGAATAGGTTAGGAATGCTTTTGATTGCTTTTTCAAATGACTAGTTTCTGTGTTTTATTGAAAAGTACACTATAACAATTTGAAAGCTTACAACTTTCATCTAAGACAAGTAAACTAATGAATCAATCAAAAAAAAGAACACTTTGTTACCCCTAAAGATACTGTTATTAGCTCTTTTGGTTTATATAAGTGTTTTTTGCTGTGTAGGCTATTAATTCTAAAATAGTATCTCATAACTACGATGAGTTGAGAGCTGAGATTCAAATCTGTAGATGCACAAAAATCATTATATGGGAAGTCAATATTTTAGTGACTAGGTACTTGACAGGAAAGGACAATGTTGTTAGAAAGTTTGCTCAGTCTTTCTTTGTGTTAAATGATGTGTTTCTTTACATGGAAGATGCCAATCGTAATCAAGTATATAATGCTCCCTTGATGATGAACAAGCTGACTGGCAAAACATACCTATTAACTTTATTGATGTTTTATTTCATTCATCAATCATTTTCATCTCCAGTGATTGAAAGTGTTTCTGTGGTGGAGAATCATGTTCCCAATTAAGTTGTTGAACAATGATGTGTCTGAAAGAAAACATGTTTTCATAATGTTTAGACTCGCATTTTGATAGTTGTTTATTGTAATTATTGATGAAATGGATTAAATGTTTATTTCTGATGTATCACAGGTTCCTAAGTGAAATGGAGGATTTCCAGGACAAAATTGGAGATTGTTGAAGTTGCGTAGAAGACAGGCCCAATCAACATGTGTTATAGGTTATGAATAAGGAAGCGAACTACGAGGTCATGGGGCCCAAGTAATGCACCGACCTACATACATGAAACCCTAGAGCGAGAAGAGGGCACATAGCAAGCTTACGAGTCGTAACTCGGGTCTTGTTTACGGGTTATAACCCACCTAAAGGACATATGAATCGCATTTAAGTGATGAGATGTCGACCCTAAGAAGTGACGAACTCAAAAGAGAATAGCGAAAAAGGAGCTGTTGAAGAACAAGGATTCAGGGATCAGATCATTCGGAAGGAGATTCAAGGAAGGATAACATACAGGAGGTCGAGAGATCGATCCTTACTAAGTTAGATCCTTCATATAACGTTTCCCTTTTAATTTCAATCATGTATTCATTTAATTCAATAGTTGTGTTTGTTACTATGAGTAGCTAACCGCGCCATAGCCAGTTACGGTAGGATGATTCTTAATATCATGCATTGAATTGGTTAATTTTGTTATGATATCTTGTGATAGTGTAATATATATGTTGAGTATTGGTGTTCAAATGAGTTTATGTGGATGATTTAGATCTTTCTTTTAGGTTATGCATGTTAGATGTGCTTTGTTTATCTTTAGCCTATATACCGATCGTTAGTCTAGGGCTGGAAGCTTAGTAGGCAAAGGACAAACTTGTTTGGGTGTTGGTAATTCATATGGGTCACCTACGGGAAGAATCTAATTAAAAGGATTTAGAAACTAGATAAGGGTTTGCTTTAAATTGAGTACCCTATATAGTAATTCGCTCGGTTCATTAATCTATGGTTGCTAGAACAATATAAGAGACTTTTAGATCACAATGGATTAATAAATGACTTAGTTACTTAGAACTGGATAGTTGGATGTGTCTATAGCCTGGTTATTTAGGGACATGGGGCTAACCTAAGAGGGCTCTAGCCTTTTAACAGTATACCCTCATCACTAATGTCAACTATGATGAGTTTTTCATAAGAACCATAATCAACAGTTTTGTAAATGTATTGAGAAGATTATGAACCTAACTGGTTATTTTTCATTACTGTTTTCTAAATTTAATCAAATAGTTTGTTTAGTGTATACGAAAGAGATAGGTTAATATATCTTAGTATCCACGGATTGACACTTTGGTACTTACCTAGGCTATACTATATATTGATAGGTACGCTTGCCTAGAACATGTATGTTAGTATTAGTGTTTTTATCTTTAAAACTCGGTTGTGTTATGTATCAATTTATTTGTTACTATCTAAGTACGCTAAACAACCAGAGAAGTCTCAAGCAGAAGAAGCGTTGAACATTGCAGAGAATGTGACGGTGGCGGAGCCTTAAGTAGTTGTTCAAGTGAAGGAGCCATCGCAGCGGGTTGTTGAGGAAGCCCCAAAGAAGTCATATGCTTCTATTGTAAGTTGTTTTAAGTTTTAATGATTTATATATAGTATTTCATTACATTAATATTTTTTTAATGTTTTTCTTTCAAGGTAATATATTTGAAGCAGAACGACGTGCCATTTTCATCCCCAGGAAACTGCAAACGAAGAACCAAGAGCAGCAGGTGAACAATATCCTGATAACTGTCATAGTCCCTAACGGGGTAGCTACTAACATTGACGCTATTGAAAATGGTGTTTATGAGGAAGAAGGTCTGTAGCTCGCTTAAATTATGTCGTAAAAAATGTATTTTATATGCATAAATGCTAATTGGTTACATTGGCAGGTGATGGGTATTTTGTTTACATCAAGGGTCTGCCAAAGAATGTTACACCTGCTTTGTTGGAGGAAGAATTCAAGAAATTTGGGCCTATTAAGCCCAATGGCATGCCGCAATGGAGCCCCTAGGGGCTCCATTCCATACCATGTAGTCTTATAGTGGTGGTACATCATGCTAATACATGAAGTCAACTCATTAACGATAAGCAAGTCATAAACTAAAGGTGGAGGAAGTCATCCTATTTCCCCAATTTGTTTGGATGCAACGTCAGCTTTCTCCTTATTTTCTCCTAAAATCCCAAAACTTAGAGAACTGTCCCAGTTTTCCTTTAATTCCCCACTGTGTGTATACATATGTGTGTATGTATATATATGATGTGCTTGGTTGCGGCAATACCTTCTCCCGCTCTCCCTAGGCTCAAGTACGACCACCAGAAAAAGAGTCAAGTTCGAAGCAACATGGTACATTATACATATCCACTTTTAAGGGTATTTTTTCTAAGCTTTTTTTAACTTTGGTTAAACTCGTCGCAGCTACTGGGATTTTGTTTTGGATTTTTTGAATTTGAGGTCCCGGATGCAGTTCAATTTTTGTTGAGTGTTATATTTTTGTTTTAGTGTTATACGGGTTAAAATCTTGGGTGCTCCTTTTAAATTTTTGACACCGAGTGAAGAGTGAAAACTATTGACAAAGAGCAGTTGAGATGAGATAAGAATCGAAGAATATAAATAAAACAAAAAAAAATAAAGACTTTTTGCATAAGTTAAAACGATATGACCTAATATGTATTATAACTTGTATATTGGGCCTCTTTTTTAAGTTAACACACAACCCATTGTTGAACTTGACCTACTTTGTTTTTTTATACATTTAATTCTAGTGTGAATGAAGGGTTCAAATGAAAAAAAAAACCAATGTCATTCACGCGCAGTAACAAGCAAAACATCATGTAAGTCTACTTTTTTGTTTATTAGTTAGTTAACTTAACTTATACAAAAAGTTTTTAATCTTTTTGTTTTATTTGATATTTTTAATTTAATTTTAAATTATTTTCTTTTCATTTAGCATATCATTATTATTTTTTAACAAGTTTTATATCTATACACAGGAAAACTTTACTACATAATATAGACAATCAATCTATAAAAAAAATCGATCTTGCCCGACCAGACCTAAATCGACCTTTTGTTTAATATTTTAAATAGATAACCAATCTATAAAAATTTCCACCCCTTTGGAAAAAAAAATTAGATTCGCCATTGCTAAATAAACTTGGGGTTAACCGACTAATTGAACTGTTACATGTTAAATTTATCATCAATTTTAATTGTATTTAGCAAGTTCCTTTCTGTTTAACCTTTAGAAAACCAATATTTCCTTTACTTTTAAACAGGTGGGCGAAGCACACGTGTTCACGTTACCATTATAAAATATAAGGTGTAAATTTGTGCTTCGATTTTAAATAAAATTTACATAGAAAAAATAAGAACATCTCAAAGGTATTCAAAATTAAAAAAAAAATCATTTTATAAGTTGAAAGAAAAAAAAAAGTATGAGGCCATGTGCCAAACTAGGTTGGACAGAAAAAGTTAAAAATTTATTTAATAAATACAAGGTTTAAATGGCAAGTCTAACTAAAGTTAAGGGACATATTGTAACTTCATAAGGGTGCATAATGTATTTTTTTTTAAATCATGTTAGATTTAACTTCTATTATTATTTGTTCATGGCTCGAATTCATAAGTGTTCATATTTTTATATTAAACCAAAGCTGAAATCGGATCCACGCGCACATACACTTTGGACCTCCTTGAAGCCTATGAAACCCCACTTGAACCAACACCAATTCTTGGTAACGGTTTTCTACTCTATCCTATGTTTATTGTATAAAACGTGATTTTACACACACTATACGTACACACAATATCATACATGTAACATACTTAAAACAATTACTTTCACATTATGACTATTATAATCTCTAAAGATCATTTCATGCACTAACAACCGACACATACTTGCCACGTACGTTAAAATCGACAATGTACACCTAATAATAACGATATAAGTGAAAACCATATAAGATTTCGTGTAAAATATTAACACATTACTTTTAGAGTACGTATAACTATAATAGTGATCTTTGGAAGAAGAATCATTTTATATTGATTTATGCATTAATTAGATTGATATGGCATTGGAAAATGAAACTACACCCGTTAATCTTACATACAAACATATAACAACAAATGAGAAACATAAACAAATTGCTTTAGTTGACATACGGATTAAAAAATATAAGAAAAAAAGTTCCAAATTTTAACCTTAACGGGTCATATATGAAGAAGCACCGGTTGAACCTAAAGATATCCGGGGATATATAAGTTACAACTAAGGAGTTTCTGCATAAAAGGGTAGTCTCTTCGCTCGTTCTTCAGGGTGATCTCACTCAGGCTGATCTGCAAAGCTAGCAGTGTCGTTAGTCTCATCACGGGGAAAAGGGTGGTTTTCTCCATGACCACACTCCGGCGTGAAAATAAGTATTTGGTGATTGCAAGTACTAAGTTCGAGTACTTGTGAATGTGATTGTAGATGATCGTAGATAGTTTACCTGGTGATCCGATACTTATTTTATAGTCGAAAGTATGTGGGCTCAGGAGATGGGCTGATGGGCCTTGGGCCCGGTCCGTACGTTCAGATACATCCAGTTTGTCCCTCTACGTCAGACATTAAATGTTCCATGCAGGAGAATTAATGTCTTCTGTCAGGAGGTGTGCTTTGTCGGATGTTGAATGGTGCCACGTGTAAAGACAGTAAGGGCAGTCGTCTCTGTCGTCAGACCTGCTACCAGCCGAAAGTGGAGAAGGTGGAACAGTCACTGGTGTAGGTATGGTTGGTGTACAGTCTGGCGTCTGCCCTACTGTTCATTTGATGCTGTGAGATGCAACATGTCGAGCAACCATTCATCAAGTTCTGCCACTCCGTATCCTTGATATGGTCAACACCTCTTAGTGCTTATCCCTTCTGCAAGGTTGTCAGTGTTTTCCCGCCAGCGCAGAGTAGCATGGATAAATCCTTTTATCCCGAGACTATGAGGTGCTCTCATGTTTGTCTTGTCCTTGCAAGGTTTTAGGATTCTTGACTAGAGGGTTGTTAGTTCCGCACAGGTTAAGTAGCCTGCGCGTGTAAGTCTAACTTGTCTTGCGCCAAGTACACAAGGCTCGTTGTGTGATTTATTGGTGTTGGTCTAATTTACCGTTACGCTGAGTGCGCAAGGTTCATTGTATGACTTATTGATGGTGGCCTAATTCGCCGTTGCGTTGAGTGCGCAAGGTTCATTGTATGACCTATTGATGGTGGTCTAATTCACCGTTGCACTGAGTGTGCAAGGTTCGTTGTATGGCCTATTGGTGATGGTCTAATTCACCGTTGCGCTAAGTGCGCAAGGTTCATTGTATGACCTATTTGTGGTGGTCTAATCCACCGTTGCGTTGAGAGCGCAAGGTTCATTGTATGACCTATTAGTTCCAAGGAAGACGAATCATTGCACATTGCGTGCAAGGTTATCCTTGTAGTTATGCTGTTGAGGGTATGGTTCCTTGTACAGGCGTAAGCTTTTTTGGACCATACCCCTCCAATAAAGAAAGACCGAGTCACCACGGTTCATTCATAACGTTAGGCATGGCTTCACACGTCATGTTAAACATAGTGCTATATAATAATAACATCCTAACTTGGTGTTCACATGTTACAGTCAAAATAATAAAGAAAGACTGAGTTACCCACGGTTCATGCATAATGTGAGGCATGGCTTCACACGTCACGTTAAACTCAGACTTATATAATAATAGCATCCAGATTTAGTGTTTACATGTTACAGTCAAAACATAACTCACATTCCTATTTCATCAATGTGTGACATGTTTAGGAAACATTTTAGGTCAAAATGATCCATATTTCTCTTTATCTCTCTCCATCTCTCTATATATAGAGGAAGAGAGAGGGGTTAGGGTTATTAGAAAACCACTAAAAACATGAAAAACAAAGAAACTACTACGAGCCAATCAATATTTTTATTTTTTATTTCCTTTAATTAGTATTGTAAAGACAAAAATAAAAATTAAAAACTATATGTAGATTGACGAGCTACATATATGTGGCTTTCATTGTATATATATGAAGTTCATGAACTACCTCGTCGATCTACATATATTTTATTATTTTCTTTTTAATTCCTGCGAATAATAGTAACATATAAAAGTAAGAAAAAAATAAAAATAAAACAAATCGTGATTAAAAGTAGTTTTCTTCAAGTTTATTTATTATATTTTAAGTTTTCTAATGATCTCTTTCCTATATATGTGTATTAGGTTACAATCCCATGTACTAAAAAGTTATTTAAAAAACATGTGTATTACACTATTGAATGAACCCGTGTAGTACACTAATAAAATGAAATATAATGTAAATTGTTAAGATATACAATTGTCGATATATATATTTAAAAGACGTGGCAATTATAAATTTGTTAAGTTAATTTTCAAAACATTATTTCTTTGAACCGAGTATTAGCGTCCATTTTTTAATACCATCTACTATTTTATTATTTAACATATTGTATTTTTACTATTCTTACGATCCACCTACATTAAATATTTGATTGTTTTTAAACATTACAAATAAAAACAATTGTCATCATTATTCTTCGTGTTTTAATATTTTAACAAACATAACTTTGAACTTGGTGAAGCTTTTAAGTAAAACATATAAGTTTTTTTAAAGTTAATAATTAATTTTTATATTAAATTGGTTAATGATACAATAACTATCTTTAATTTTAAAATTATCTTTAATTAAGTAGAATATAATAACTATCTTTAATTAAAATTATCTTTAATTAAATAAAAGAGGAAGACAAGAAAACCACGTGTGTCTCAAAATGTATTCTTTTATTATATAAATACAGAAGAAATGTATATCTATATATAGAAAGATAAGAACTTGAAAATATTTGGTGGAGTGGCAAAAACAATGAAGATAAGAACTAGGCCTCTTTTGGAGGTTGTTACTTCGAATACGAGCCAACACGACTTTTCGTCTTACCGTGTGTCATACTAGAGAGTCTCGGCTTTTGTGCGTAACGTCTGTCAAGTGACAATCGACGGTATGGTTTCACATGGGGACACAGAAAGGTCCCATAAGCCAGTGTTATGCCCTCCATGGAGAAACTCAATGCGTTTCCGATCCAAGGCTGGCCTCACAGCCGTGCCTGCGACTGCCTAGTTCCAACCGCCTTGGGTGGTATCTTGACGATTGAGGTTAAAAATATAATATAGATAGATATAGATAGATGTAAAAAAAAATATAGATAGGAATAAAATAAAGATAGATATAATAGAATTTGATTACATTAAGCAATAATCCGATTCGATCAACAATCAGTTATATTTTAGTTTCTTAAAATTGTTCATGCTTCCATTTTGAAATGTTATCACCTGTCAAAAACTATCTATCATCAAAATAAGGTATGAAAGTCTTACACTACTTTCTAGTAGACAATCTTTAATACTCTTAAGGTTTTCAAGAGCGATTTTAAGAGCATTCGTATTTTATCGATGAAATTTTGAGAGAGGGGTTTTTATATTATAAAAATTGGTTGTAAGTGGAGGAGAGAGAAAATGTTACTGTTTATCTGTATATTTAAGGGAACACTGATCACCCTCTATAACTTTTAATATATTTTGAAAGTTGTGAGTAGATGTGAGAGAAAATGTAATGATAAAGGTAAAAAGATATATTATTTAATTAATATGAAAGAAAATTTAGTTGTTTTTAATGTGATTATAAAGTAAAAATGATAAATAGGATGTGAATACTCTAATCCCCTTATAAATATTTCCTTATGTTTCATGTCATCTTAACCCCTCAAGCCCAAATATTTCCTTATGTTTCATGTCATCTCAACCGCTCAACCCACATAATATAATTTCTTTTTCAGAAAGTTGACACGTTAATTGAAATTCAACATGAATATTGTAAATAATTATAAACCAAATTATAAAATAACAAATAATAAAAACAGGGTAAAATTTTCCTACAATATCTTCTAAATCTAAAAAGTGTATAAAGATACAATAGATCGCAAAATATAACACAATGTCGAGCCAAATACTGAAAAATATAACATAATGTCGAGGAAAAAAATACACGAGTCGTAAAAAAGACAAAATGACGCAAAGTATAGAAAATACACAATGTTAAATTAAAAGACACAATAATATAAACACAAATTCTAGACGTTATAAATTCAAAAGTGAAAACCTAAAATCTAAAATCGTAGAGTTCGATAAAAAGGTTTAAATATCTGCTTGAATAAGATCAATCGAAGTCCATTTAATATCATTTATACGACTTTTTATTTTAACTTCAAACCTATAACTGTATAATCTATCAACTGTAATATATTAAAATAATACATATTAGCCAATTATCATGTTTTTAAGCCTCCAATTAGCTGATGCGGACATTCTCTTAATCAAGAAAATTCACCTCGGACGCCAAACTCTTTTCCTCTGTTAGCCTTTATCTCATTCTCTCACACGCGGCTTCTCAAACACGCTTTTCATTCGTATCATTCAAAAACCCTAATTATCATATAGGTGATTCTCTGGCGATTTCATACATCTTCGATTGTCTCAAACACAAAAGCTCTCATCTAGGTATCTTTATCATCTTCAACTTGCTTTCAGATCTTAAGATCCATCCTATTCCTATAATAAATGGACGCTGGATGTATACATAGATGCAAAACTTAAAGAGAGAGAAAGGGTTCGACAAATTAGAGATTAGTGTAGAAAGATACCGATGAGTTTCTAGCGGACCACCACCGGCGGCCTATCCGATGAAAGGGCAGGTAAGGTCGCACCTCCTATTGTCTCAGTTTTCTCTTGAAATTGATAAACCCTTAATCGATACCCATGTCATAGAAGTTGAGCCCTAAATCTATCTTCTTAAATCGATAAACCAGGAACTAATAATAGGCTTTAATCGGTTTGATCTTCATAGATTTCAAAGTTTTTGCTTTCCAGGATGTTTTGAAATTTCCAACTAAAAGATTGAATCTTGAATGTTATTGGTTGAAAAATATAAATGAAATACGATGTTTGATTCTTGAAGTTTATTTAAGTGATGCAAAATCGCAACTTTGTAACTCACTCTCTAATGTAGATCTTGTATAACTACTTAAAAGATTGTTGTGATATACACAATTGTTTTCCTTACTTCGTTTTGTAAGCTCTGATAATGTATTTGCTTCTTTATGCAGGACAGCTTCAACAACGATTTGAAAACATCAAGAAGCGAAAAGAGACAGGATTGTCTACTAATCAAGGTACGACCAATTTGGGATATAAATTGTATTGTGATTAAGTATAATTAAATCTGGATAAAAGGTGTTTTGATCAATCAACAAATCCGAATGACATCTATGGTAACCCTCTTTGTTGCTTATGTTAGATCTTGATGAGCAAAGCTTGAACCAACAGCTTGGGTACTCATATCACACACTTGAAATTGTTTTCTTTTCGGTGCTATATATGGCTTCCTCAATCCAGTTGTTGAGGAGCCTCTTGCTTCCATGAAGAGTAAACTAACAAACAACTTCTGCACGGCAGGTGTTCGGTGTAAGGCTTACCTGAAATTACTTTTTCGGTTTTCTTCAATTTGGATATATTTGGTAAATAATTTGATCTTTTTTTTCATGTTCAAACTGTCGAAGCATCTATTTGAATCTGCTAGATGTGGTTGGACCAATCAGCAAGTACATGCTACGGATTTGTGGAGGTTTGATTCAATGATTTCTTTACTGAAAATCGGCTGGTACATCCCTCTATGTGACACCATTTGATACCCTAGGTTCGAAGAGCAACGATTTGTTATAATTTGATTTGATAATCTTGGCCTCTTAGACTGACAAATTCTGTATGTACATTTCCATTGTTTGCTTTTGATAATTAGATAGCCACCGACTTGGCACCGACCAAGCTGGATCCCGAAGAACTTTTCGAAGATACCCGAGGTGACCCGAAAGAGTTTGGAAAGTTCAACAAAGCCACAAATGTTAGTAAAGTTTCTTACTAATTCTTATAAAATTTAGTTAATAAAGTAATCATTTTTATAGATTCATGATTGCGATATCATGGGTAAAACGACCATGAATTTTTGCTAAAGAAATGATATTGATGATATCAGACTTTTGTTTTATGCAAGAAAGATGCAAGATTCATAAGGAGAAAAATCCGCAGCTTAGAGTCAGGTTTGTAAGGGGAATTTTACCCGTTTGGTATGTTTAATTCAACATACATACCCTGCGAATATGAAGTATCGTGTCTTTTAAAAATATTAGTGTACTTAGGTGACTATATGGGTTAGATGGGATTGGTAACAGGTCCGTGTTTAAACAGGTCATTTTCTATACGAGTCAAACAAACAAGTTGGGTTGCAAACATGTTTTTGTTCTCTTTCATTGTTGCAAAAATAATCTAAATGTTTACCTTAAAAAATTTAGGAGGTAGCTAAACGAAGGGTAATGCGGTCAAAATGGTAAGACTGTGAAATATTTTTTAGATGCTGAGATGGGGTGGGTAAGCGTAGCGGGTTCGGTTATAAATAGGCCACGCCATGTATGGGTCAAAGCGAGTTGGGTAGCATACATATTTTTGTTTATATTATTATATAAGAATCTAAATCCTTAAATAATTTTTGTTAAGAAGTAGCCAAATAATCGGCCAGTGCAGGTTGCCAAGTGAGTTTGGGTTTAAACAGTAAAATCTTTTCTTAGATGGTCAGGTAGGGCGGGTTTAGAATGGTCTTTGGATTTATATAGGTCACCATTTGTATGAGTCAAAACAAGTTGGGTAGCAAACATATCATTTTTTTGAATCCTTCGTTAAAAATTAAGCAAGGGGTATCCCAAATGCACCAACAGTGAAGGTTGGCAATTGGGTTCAGGTTTAAACAACGAATCTGCGTCCATCTTAATAGATAATTAACGCATTAATCATGATTTATAAAACAACACTATTTCAATATTAATACCAGTCTTTGTATTTAATATTGATTCAGGTGGGTTGGAATCATTAACAAAAGATTAATCTTGGATGGTAACATGAACATGTCTAATTATTGTGTCCAGGTGAGGCTTCAAATGGAGGCATTACTAACTGCACAGAACTGCTTTCGAGAAATCAAGTCACATATTGAGGGTGAATAACTACGGTCATCGATACTTGATGAATGGTTGATTTACAGGTTTTGGCATCTGAAAATCCTCTTGATTTATGTTTGAAAGTTCTAAATTATGCATTTCTTTTGGTTTTTACTATATGTTATCGGAAATTTTATAGTGGGATCAAAATACATAAGAAAACACTTTGTTTAGCATTTTTAAAATTAAATTAAAGGGTTAACCGAATTTCTGATTTACGTTTCAGGTTGGGTCATAATGTGGCCAAAAGGGTTTTGAGAAACCATGTTAGGGAGGTTGAGTTAAGGAGTGTAGAATGATCATGGCTCTAGACATTCACAAAGCAAACGCTTCAATTGCTTCTATTGAAGCAGCATCAGTCCGAAGACTTATGGGTATTGTTTGTGATGCCAATTGCCAAGGGTGAATACGAGCCTTCACTTGAACATTATGCGTTAGCTAGCATCATCATGTCTGCAGCAGGTCAAGATCTGATGTTGCAGTCATTAATGTTTGTATTGGTGATGCTTACCTATCAATGGCCCATTATAATGATCGGTTTTTTACATATCGAAAAGCTTTAAACATGTTCCTGGCAACAAAGGGAAACAATCATCCTTTTGTTGCTGTAGTTTTTGCCCGTTTGGCTGAACTTCATTACAAAATGGGGAATTTTCGCGAATCAAAGTCTTATTGCTCAAATGAACTGCGAATCAAAGTCTGTTGCTGCAGTTTTCATCCGTTTTGAAAGTTTTGTACGTCTTGAGAATTGTTGATGATTGCTAGAAACACTGGAAACCTAACTTGGCTTGTGTGCTTATTAAAAAAATCCTAATAAATAAACGTTGCATAATATAATTAACACTATATTAATCTAACATTTTGGTTTCTTAGGACATTATTGATGATCCGGAGCAAGAGACACCTAAGGAGATATTGATAAAACAAACGATGTCTGCGGATCTAGAGAAGGTGATGAGTACATTGAACGAAAAAGAGCAAAAGGTGATTAGGTGGCGATTCGGGCTAAAAGATGGTAAAAGCTAGACATTGCAAGAGATTGTGGATGTAATGGGCGTGAACCACGAATGGGTCAAACAAATTGAGCTATGTACATTTCACAAATTAAGAAATACACAGAGATAATTATTTTATGCCATTACTTGCCTCAGTAAATCACACTTTTAAGGATCACTACATGTATGAAAGGTAGATTTATACATATATGGAAATGTGTAGCGGGGAAAGTTAAGCACTAAGGTGTCTGGGGTGGGTTGACTGGTTAAATGATGGTGTTTGCTTGACTTAAACCACGATCTTTTGCCAGATAAGTAACTATACAGGTTTACAGACTTGGCTTGGTCTTTTTGCTTTTTTTTTAGTTTTTTTATATTATTGCTTTTTCTTTTTAGCCATGTCACTGTATCATATCTCATGATGTTTGGTTCTTTATTCATGCACACATGGGAAATGATTTAATTATGTCTTTTCCTAATCAACTTTCGTAATTTGTTACAGTTTATGTATTGTTATTGTTATTATTATTATTTATTATTATTGTTATTATTATTATATTAATATTAATATTATTATTGTTATTATTATTATTATTGTTATTATTATTATTATTATTATTATATATAATTATTATTTTATTATTATTATTAAAACCAATTCACCGCCACAGTAATCATTCTATTGCTTAGCTTTTGGGCACCATGTTTTATAGGTTTTCTAAATTAAGCACCAGTGCTTTTATTTTTTTGCAAAGTGACCTTTAGAGTTTTTGTTCTTTTTTTAGTTTGGTGTGAACCTGGTTGCTAGAGCTGAAAAGTAACAATGTGTTTGTTGTGTTTATATTTTTTAAGGGTTTGACTAGTGATGACAAAAATAACTATTAGAAGATAAAAAGAATTTAATGCTGTTCTTATATGAAAATGATAGATATTTGTGCAATTTTCCATCTATCCATTTGTAATTCTAGGTTTAGTAGATCTTGGAGATCAGCTGCATCCAGGCCATATGCATCCATCATTTTCAGCTTTAGAATCTTGTCATTTGATTTGAGAAGAGTCAATTCATGGGTGTTTGGGGATTACTTCCATTTTAGTTTTTTTGAATCATCTGGCTTTTGTGGGGGAAGATTTATTTTTGAGCTTGGTGGAAGTGATTTGCTTACAAGTTTGGAAATTGTTTATTTTATTGTCACTTGCAGCATCAGTGTGATAGAGTAATTGTTTTTTGATTCTCTCTTTTTTATGTTCTTCAAACATCTGTTCATCATTCTCATCCATCTGCTTTTGCCTTTTTACTTGAAGTAAGGCAATTGTGGGTAAGACAAAGGATAAGGGATGCTTTTTAGAGGTTTGGGTCTGATAAGGGATAACATCTGTTGAGTAGTCTGGCTTTCTTGGAACTGTAGGATCTTTCTTTCTAAGCTCTTCCAGTTTTCTGTAGATGTCTTCAACTCTGGACTCAGACCATCTAGCAACTGACCTTGCACTACCATAGTTAGCAGCAACCAACTCTTGCTTCACCCTTTTAAGCTTTAAAGCTCTGTTATGATCTATCTGCCTATTTTTCTTCCAATCAGGTGGTGTTGGCTTGTGTATAAGATCTTTGAGCATTGCTTGTATTCTGTCAATTTATTCTTTAAGATCATTTGTTGACCAATCTTTGAACTGTGCTTGGTAGCTTTGTAAGGTTTGTGTTGCATAATGTGGTCAAGGTAATCCCGTTTCAGTTCTTTATCCAACTCAACATTCACAGGCCTTTCTGACATAGAATTACTCATATCTTTGGCAAAGTCTTCAATCTTTCTTACTTCGCTCAGTTCATAAGACAAAATGCCTTAAGTAATCCTGTCATCTTTTCCTTTGCTATTCTCTTTAGCAATATTCTCAGCCTGTTTAGCCTTCAACTTTAGATATTCATCTAAATTTCTTGGCTTTCTGTAACCAAAGAGAGATGGAAAGTCTAGTTTTGTATTATCCTCAGGTATGAAGAATGATTCGATTTCTTTTCGCACAACCATCAGTTTAGATGATATTTGGTAGCAAAAGGTATGATGGATGGTGGTTGAAAGTGAAGTGGTTTTAGGTGAAGATGATGAGGATGGTGATGAAGTGATAGGTTTTGATGACAAAGGGACTGGTGATGGAATCCCTTCATCATCATCATCTTGAACAACAAAAGTTTTTCTTTTGCGTTGGAATTTGATTTGTGGTGAAGGTGGTCGTAATGGAATTCTTGGTGGTGTGGATGATGGCTGGGTTAAAGTGGGAAATGTGATCATGGCAGAGGTTTAATTAACATTTGCTGAAACATCTACTGTTCCAGCATCTACTCGCACATCAGCGGTACTAACATCTGTTGGTGGTGGAGATGATTTTTTTGGTGAAGGTTTTTTTGGTGAAGGTTTTTGTTTCATTTGAGGTGGTGGTGTTGGTTTTGTTGGAGCAGAGGATACACTTGTTGTAGGCATGGCAGTGGTTTTAGAAGAGGTGGTTATTGGCTATTTGACATTTCTTGTTGACTTTTTCTTTTGAAGTGTCAATGTCATTTTTTTTCCATCTGTTGAGCCTTTTCAAATTCAATGAGCTTGGACGCCTTGCTTTCCAGTGTATCTTGTCTTTTCTGCTTTTCTTCAGCAATCTCTTCTGCTTGTTTGTTTAGGGTCTCATCAATCCCTTTTTGAACACTAGCATTTGTTGCTGTAGCAGAAGTTTGGTTTGCAGCAGTGGTTGTAGTAGACCTTGACTTTTGTTGCACCTTTGAGTCTGGTTGCAACTTTCTCAGTTTATCACTCTCCCCCTTTTTGGTATCATCCTCTACTTCTTCATGAAGGACTGTTGTAAGGGCAGAGCCAGTGGTCTTTACCAAATGTTCTTTAATGGCATTGATGTCAGCTTGAGTATCTTTGTATCTGACCTCAACCATATTTCTGATAAGCTTCATGTGAGTTTCATGGTGAATGTTAGCCATCCTTTGAGCTATAATGGTTGGTTGCACATATTTCCATAGCTCATTGGTAATTTGTTGTGTTGAAGGTTGGCTTTGAGAATTTTGTAACATCTGCTTCATCAAATATTTCATTGCAGCGATTGAAGACTCCATTGATGTAATTCTCTTCGAAAATTCTTTGTATCTCAATTCATCACCTAATTTAATAGGATTATCTGAATTCCTACCAAAGGTAGTTGTATTTGGATTATGAACAGGATGGGGTCTCCATTTTATCAGACCCAAATGCCCCTTTGTCTTGGTACTTGGGACTTACAACTGGAGCGGAGGATACAATTGTAGCCTCAACAGTTGTTGCCTTTAAGGAAGTCTGATGGATGTAACCACTGTCCAATTGAAACACTGTTGTATCATCAATTGTAGTGGCTGCTTCACTTAAACTACCACCAGGAGTTACTTGTAACTCATGGGGTGTAACCTCCTTAGCTGTTTCTAGGTTAGCAAGGAGATTTAACTCAGACGCAGTCACATGTGGAGGTGAACTCTCATGAACAGGTGATTGAGAGGAACTGATTTGTGTCTAAGTTATCTCAATTGCATGAAACAGAGGTATGATAGTAGGTGGAATTGAGGGTGATGGTTGTGGAGTAGAAATAGAATTTGCCCTGGGAGAGGGGCTTAGAAACAAAGATTCAATTGAATCATCTGCTTCATAATGTGGGATCCCTGTGCTTACAACCTGTTCCTTTTGTGAGCAAGCAGGAGGAGTTTAGCTTTGAGGCGGAGAACTTTCCAACTGTTGTGAGGAAGTAACAACAGTGGTTTCAAGTGGCTTTTGTGCTACCACAAGGTTTGTCACACCCCAACCGATGACGGAAACATCGGAGTGAGACGAAATAGATTTCTCGAGACATCATAACACTATTTGCGACAATATTAAATTCAAAACCCATTTCATTTCATTGATCGAATTGTCAAATACAACATAAACTCAAATACAACATAAATTCAAATACGACAAGTTTAACAAAATTATAACATAAAACCTAGCATTCTAGATGCGTTTCTATGTCGTCCCTACTAAGATTTCGTCATATTCAACATCCTCAACCTGCAACATGTTAAAAGTATAGTTCAACACAAAAAGCATTGGCGAGTACACAAGTTTAATTTTAGCATAAGTATAAAATCGTTTAAACAAATCCACATGTTAAGCTAGCATACTAGATTAATGTAAACATGGCATGCGATCTACAAGTCAATCCTCTAGTGTCACCGCATAATAGAATAAACTTAACATGACCACAAGAATACGGGCGGTGCGTTACTCCTATAGCGCTATACATGTTAAGGGGAGGCTCGTACGAAGTTAATGACAAATAGTATCACATAAGAATGTCCAAATATACTAATCGTGTATCATGTAACTATAGCATGTATGATGGATTGTTTGTGTGATTGCATAAAAGTATAAGTGTGATTGCGTGTATTTTTGATAGGTTAACATATTGCACCCAAAAGTGTAAAGCGTAAAAAGGGTGTTCGAGTATACTCACGGTTTTGCAAAGCTTCCTTTGTTAAATCCCGTGTAGAGTTTGATTGGTTGGAGAACGGAACACCGAGTTATCCTATACGAGGAAGGTAGGTGTGTGAGTATTGGAATGATAATGGAGGATTCGGATTAGGAGCTTGAGGTATGCAAAAGTATGTATTCTTAAAAGTATTTATCTAGATGTTAACACTCGTTTTTGACACTATAAACCCCGTAGGGTGGTTGAGATTTTATGGGTCATGCCCATTAGAATCGTAACAAGGGGGTTAAGTCCTAGTTAATATAACCTAATGTTAGGACAAGTAACCATAAGATCATTGTCAAAAGTTGGTTATGTATAAGTCTTATTTATGTATATATTACATAATATATCATTAAGTCCATCATATAAGTCATAGATTTTATAGATGTCATGCATGGAGGTAGGAGGATAACCGTCCTTTAACATCTTTTGTAAGATTCACCAATACACAAATTGTTACAATGACAATTCGGATGGTCATGAATGGAATAAAAAGAAATACTTCACCAAACTATGTATCGACCAAGTAAGCAAGCTAGATGCGTGCATCCTGAACATGGTAATGTTTGGGGATGTGTCGTAGCCTTGTTACTCAATTGAAGGTTGAACTTAATTTAGTGGTTACACATAGAAATCATCAAGTGAGGTGGTGGATTGAAAGTAGGATAGCCAAGGCTTCCAAGTAATCACACATTTACCAAAACACAAGCTTTGTCAAGTTTTGATGGTTCCAACATGTCACACCCCGACCCGCAGCGGAAAAGGTGATCGGGGCATGATTGGGTTTTCATCAAAGCTCATGACATTTATTATAATGTTTCATATTTATTATTACAATTTACAAGGAATCCTACAATCAAATCAAACAAATACAACATGTTCTATTCATCCTTCTAAACTTCATTATTTTTCTTCTAAGGCAATTTCCTATGTTTTCCTTGCTTCATCCTGTTCACCTGTATCATGTGTAAAAATGGTTTTTGGATCAACAAAAGTTGGCAAGTGAACCTTGTTAGAAAACATTTATTATTTATTTCTTATTGTGTTTAATATGGAAAAATTGTGCAATATTCATATATGAACAAACGTAAATAAACATACAATAACAAACAAATAGCATACAATAACAAACCAATAGCATACAGTATCAAACAACAACAAACAATAACATACAATAATATACAAATAGCATACAATAACAAACCAATAGCATACAATATCAAACAACAACAAACAATAACATACAATAACATACAATAACATACCATAACATACCATAACAACCCAACTTGCATGAATATATAACATGAATGAAAACTGTATATGTTGGCAACGTCACGTTCACGCTCATAATGTAATGGGGAACGGACGGCCTATGATAAATGTCTGTGCGATCAAGGCTCAATCAAACGGAGCCGATCGTATGTTGGCAACGCCTGGTTCACGCTCATAAGTAATGGGAACAGCTAACGTCATATGTAATGGGGAGCGACGGCCTATGATAATGTATGTGCGATCAAGGCTCATCAAACGAAGCGAGTATGTTGGCAACGCCCGATTCAGCTCATAATGTAATGGGGAACAGCTCAACGCTCATAATGTAATGGGGAGCGCGGCCTATGAAAATGTATGTACTGAAAATGATAAATTTAATCTAAAAAATAACTACACAAACAGTTGATATATGTTGAATACACATTTGTTCATGGATATGATGGATGCACAATAGTTTAAATATAATAAATAATAAGACACATGATACACCCCAAAAACGTGATTAAAATGGGGAATTTGTAGAGATTCACTCACCTTCGGTGCGTTCGGTGAATGATGTTGAATGCACCCAATGTTACAGTATCCCCTTCGTGCGCATTCAACATCATCAACCGAACGCACCCAATGTGAGTGAATCTTACAACTCCCCTTTTTAATTACACGTTTTGGGTGTGTCATGTGTCACAAAAATTAACTCGTTTATTTAAACTTGTGCCATACCATATTGTGATCTAAACTTAGAATGTATATATTGTTTGTAGTTATGTATTTCATATTGTCAAGTTATATGCAAATCATTCATTAGGCCCATCAGTTCCTCGTGGAGACGAGTTGAGCAACGCGTGCCTCAAAACAATCCATTATTGTATGTGTGTGCATTAGCTAATGATTAAGTGTTTTGTGAATAAGTTTACATCTATATTACTCATATGTGGTTGTGCACTTTATTTTATAACCAATTAAATAAACTTGTTCAAATGTTTTTCATAGGATTCACTCGCCAACTTTTTGTTGATCCAAAAACCATTTTTACACATGACACAGGTGAACAGGATGAAGCAAGGAAAACATAGGAAATGACTTAGTAGAAAACAATGAAGTCTAGAATGATGTTTAGGACATGATGTAATTATGATTGTATATTTCCCATTAAATTGTAATAATGAATATGAAACGTTATAATAAATGTCATGAGCTTTGATGATAACCCAATCATGCCCCGATCACCTTTTCCGCTGCGGGTCGGGGTGTGGACAGATTGGTATCAGAGCCATGACTATAGGGATATATGATAGGTTATTCGACCCTTAGAGCCTATACTATAGTTGACTAGATCTTAATTGTTTATGCGGTTACATGCAAACTTATGATGTTTATTTGTTTCATATTTGTTTATACTTACAGTCAAACATACATACTTACATACACATTCATCATACATATTTCAATGTTCATATATTCAAATCATCTTCATACTATCGTTATTCAAAGATTTTGTCGCAAATTTTCAAATCTCATCAAAGTGAGTTCTGCGACGGGCATGTAGTAACCGGAAGGGTACAAGTACCGGTAGTCGGAACGTCCTGTCTAGGTTGGCATTCGTATAAACCCAATATAACGGACCAGTTTGCCTACCTGGGGACTAACGATGAGAGTACGAAGGACCTATTAGGCCAAAGCATGCCACACCAAACGTCGTTCGAACTAACCCCACTTTGAGGTGTTACCGTGTCCATACCTGGACCACATTCCGAATATCATACGTTACATATTTCTCGATTTTCTCCGGGTTTTAGTGTACGTAACCAGGCTAACACATGCAAACCATATGAAAAACCCGGTATTCATGGGGCCCCACATGATTACGAAGGTGAAGTATGGCGGCATGCAAGGCCCAATTACGAGCAAAGCCCAAGACATCCTATGGATGTAGTAGATTTATTTTTCTATATTTATTTTATGAATGTTCATTCCTAAATACGACTCATGATCCAAAAAACATCCAACTCATACTCATGATATGTATTCCTTGTAGATGTCTTCTAGCCTCGCCCGTAGGAAGATGAGAGAAGGAAAAGCCCGCGAGCGCATGGCTGCCCTAATTGCTCAACAAATGGCTGCCGTAATACCCAACATTGTAATTCAAGTCTAACAAGCCCTTACTGCTAATCCGTCAATCAAGAAGATCAACACATTGTCAATCCTCCCCCAATTACCACCAAATGCACCTACAAGCATTTCAAATCCTGCGACCCTCCAAAATACGAAGGGACTGAAGGTGTCACCGCTCTCCTCCATTGGTTTGAAGAAATGGAGAACACTTTTCTAAATTGCGATTGCCCCGATGATCGCAAAGTGCGATATGCTACCGGTCGTTTATATGGAATAGCACTTACTTGGTGGAATACAGAGAAGGCCAAACGAGGCGTTGAAGACGCTATGACTTTGACTTGGGAAGAGTTGAAGGAAATCATGACAAGACGGTTTTGCCCGAGGAGCGAAATCAAGAAATTAGAAGATGAGTTCTATTCGTTGAAGCAAAAGGAAGGCGACCACACCACATACAACAAAAGATCCTTGAGTTAAATCAAATGGTTCCCAACTTGTTCACTCCCCTCTACCGTTTGATCGAGCACTACATTCGAGGTCTTCCGTAAAAAATTCAAGACTCTGTAATAAGTACCACACCTGCAACTTTGGAAGCAGCAATGGAGTTAGCTACAGAGCTCACCGAAAACCGAATCCGGAACAAAGACTTCAAGGAGGAGAAGAAGAAGAATAAGGCATCGACTGAAACTTCAAACTCCACCCGAACCGAATCCCCTTCTCAACCCACTTTTAAGAGAAAACGAGATGGACAACTTTTTGCTGTCACACAACGTAATCAACCAATTTCACAAGCCATACCCATCCAAGCTATCCCAATCACTCAAGTAGCACCCAACTCAACTTACCCAAATAAGAAACCATACCTTGGACCTCACCCTCGATTAACACCTGTTTTTATCACCATCCCCCTACCTTACCTTGTCGATTATGTGCGAATTGTGGACGCTATGGTCATTTGAGCAAGGTTTGCCGCACCCTCAAAACCAAATCTCACCCCCTCCTCAAAACATGATCCAAACCTATCAACAACCCCAATACCCCACATTACCTTATGTTCGAGCTTGTTTTAATTGTGGCGACCCTACCCACTTTAGAAACACGTGCCCTCGATTGGTTAACATCATAAACGCTCAAGCTCAATCAAACCCAGTTAACCAAGTAAATCAAGAAAACCCAATCACTAGGCCACCCGCAAGAGGAAGAGTTTTCAACATCAACGCCAATCCTGTCGAAGATAATGACGGCCCAAACGAAACCACCCAACTAGTCCCCTTCACCGAAAATCAAGATTCAACTCCAACCGCTTAGTTTTTTTTTATGTTTTTCTTTATGTTATCTCAATTTTTCCCGTATCCCAGTTATAAATGGGAATCTTATCCAAGGATCTTAATGCGTATTACTATTTCAGTTTGTTTATGTTTTAAAATCACATAGAACTAATCATAACTTACGGATAAAGCCAATGAAAATTTGACAAGAATATGGTGGATACGCCGCTGGTACTTCCTATATATAAGTATTCTTGTCAAAGGATCAGAGGCATTATCAGGCGGTTATGAGAAGTTCCATGTAGATTTAGTATTGTTTTGGCTGAAGTTTGTGTTATACTCCCTGATTTAGCATTCATATCATCTCATTATTTAAAGAAATTGGATTGTGTTCCATTTTCTACATAGACTAACCTCTCCATCATAACAAACGAGAGAGGTACGGTCATCATTCAAACATGTATACTATCAGAATTTAGACTCAAGCTTTGGTTGTTGTGTTTGTTTATGTTTTAGAGTCACATAGGACTAATCATAACTTGCGGATAAAACCAATGAAAATTTGATGAGAATATGGTGGATACGCCGCTGGTACTTCCTATATATAAGTATTCTTGCCAAAGGATCAGAGACATTATCAGGCGGTTATGAGAAGTTCCATGTAGGATTTAGTATTGTCTTGGTTGAAATTTGTGTTACATTCACTGATTTAACATTCATATCATCTCGTCATTTAAAGAAATTGGATTGTGTTCTATTTCAACATAAACTAACCTCTTCATCATAACAAACGAAAGAGGAACTGTCACCATTCAAACATGTATGCTATCAGAATTTTGACTCAGATATTGGTTGTTGTGTTTATTTATGTTCTAGAGTTATATCATAGAACCAATCATAACTTACTGATAAAACCAATGAAAATTTGACAAGAATATGGTGGATACGCCGCTGGTACTTCCTATATATAAGTATTCTTGCTAAAGGATCAGAGGCATTGTCAGGTGGTTATGAGAAGTTCCATGTAGGAGTAGTAATTTCTTGGTACATTGGTTGTGGTGTTTATTTATGTTCTAGAGTCACATCATAGAACCAATCATAACTTACTGATAAAACCAATGAAAATTTGACAAGAATATGGTGGATACGCCGCTGGTACTTCCTATATATAAGTATTCTTGCCAAAGGATCAGAGGCATTGTCAGGCGGTTATGAGAAGTTCCATGTAGGTTGTAGTATTAGAAATTTTGTTTTAGGATATAACCCTATCTTTCCAAACATATCAAAACTCTTACGCATGAAATCATACTTAGTGAATCAACTCCGCTTATCAATATTTTTACCGTAGGCAACAAAAAGCGATTCCTGTAGCAGGGTACTTAACCCTTACAAGGAACGTTACCGCCTCAAACAAAAATTTAAACTCTTACTCTTTTTCTAAGTATGTAACTGTCAAACTAAACACCATCATTTTTAGACAAATATATCACCACTTAAATTTCGGGACGAAATTTCTAAAAAGCAGGGGATACTGTAACATCCGTCAAAAAACCGGATTTACCAAACCCGCTCCGTTTATTAACCGAACAATCAGTTAAAAATTTCGTTGCGTATTTAATGCCCAAATTAATTTTAAACGATACATAATTAATAAGTATATTGGAATATATAATTTATATTTGAAAAAGTATTAAAAATAGTGGTTTAAAAATAAAACAAGGCTGCCGGGTTTCGAACCCGGGTCAGCCGGGTCAAACTGGTCAAACAACGATTTAACTCTCATCCATCAAACCACTACGCCACTTGTGTTCTTTAGTAATATATCCAGACAATTAATTCAAATAATGAAACAGAAATCAAACCCAGTCAACTGACACGCCCAAATCCGTTGACGCCGGAGAATCCGACGATTTCGTCAAACGTCGTCGGTTATCTATGACTTAACGTAAACATTAACCTCAACAACGGTTATAACTGATGTCCAGTCCGCGACACAAGTTATAACCGCCGGAAAATTTTTAACCGACGAATCAAGACGGAAAACGGACCAAATTCGTCAATGTTCTGCCCTATAAATACACCCTCTAACCTCTGTTAGCTTTTCGCTCACAATCACACTCTTTCCCGACGCAATTTCACTCGCCGGAGAACTTCTGCAACTCGCCGGAAAACCGAGCCCTTCACCTCTGTGCCTTACTCTAAAAACTGAACACCCAGAGCTCATACCGAAGCCACCCACACTCATATCAAGCTCCCTGAAGACCCTCTGCCGCAGGACACACGTCGCCGGAATAACCTGCTGACATCGGAGTTTCGCCGGCGAAACAGAGGAGTCCTGTTCGGTATATCTTACGCTTAATCTCTCATTCTTTTTATTAATCTCGCATGTAATTAATCACAACACACCAAAGAACTGATTATTTCTGTCAAAACAGTCGGACACCGTTTCTGGTTGAGTCCAACGAAGAAGATGAAGTTTTCAGTTGCATATAAGTTTAATTTAAATCAAGATATATCTCGGGTTAGACACACAGTCCAGCGGTGGACTGTGTGCAAATAAACACGCATACGTCCCGAGTTCGACTCTTGTCCCACGCACACTCGCCTTAATAA
The DNA here is from genome assembly GCA_947069175.1 of Scalesia atractyloides. NCBI lineage: Eukaryota > Viridiplantae > Streptophyta > Magnoliopsida > Asterales > Asteraceae > Scalesia > Scalesia atractyloides. The sequence continues at coordinate 36,476,617 of CAMTDV010000022.1, read as the reverse complement.
AAATGTTCCTTTTTAAACTGAACCGGATTCATTGCAAATAGATGTTAAGTTTAATAAAAACCGGAATAATAATCAAGATAGACACACAGTCCAGTGTTGGACTGTGTGAACGTTTAAATCACACGTCACGAGTTCGAGTCCGGACTACCGCACCGGTTCGGGCAATTATCAAACTTTTTATATAAGGTAGAAATGAAATAATTTTGTTTGTATATAAGTATAATAAAAATCAGAGTATTTACCAAGTTATACACACAGTCCAGCGGTGGACTGTGTGTTAACCTAAACCACAGGTCCCGGGTTCGAGACCTGTGGAGAGCACCGAGCGAGACATTTAAAATCGTTTTTGAAATAAATGATTTTCGGATTAATTCAATTAGTATATAAATATAACTAAAAACAGGAATATTTCAGGTTAGACACGTAGCTCAGTTGGTAGAGCTGCGTGCACGCGAACGGGAGGTCTCGGGTTCGAGCCTCACCCGGCGCACACAATTACACAATAAAACCGGTCAACAAGTCAACGGTCAAAAAAAGTCAACATTTTTTATTATTTTTATTTATTTATTTTATTTAAAAATCAATTAAAAATACTTAAAAATAACATTTTTAAGGTTAGAAAATAGCCTTAAACTCACAAAAATATATCCAATAATCCTACAAAAATTGATTTAATAAAATCCACTTATTTACCAAACCATTATGTTATTATCTAGGTTAGTTTCACTCGTGGTTAAATCAAACTTCGTGTGCATTCAACATCATCAACCGAACGCAACCAATGTGAGTGAATCTTACAACTCCCCTTTTTAATTACACGTTTTGGGGTGTGTCATGTGTCACAAAAATTAACTCGTTTATTTAAACTTGTGCCATACCATATTGTGATCTAAACTTAGAATGTATATATTGTTTGTAGTTATGTATTTCATATTGTCAAGTTATATGCAAATCATTCATTAGGCCCATCAGTTCCTCGTGGGAGACGAGTTGAGCAACGCGTGCCTCAAAACAATCCATTATTGTATGTGTGTGCATTAGCTAATGATTAAGTGTTTTGTGAATAATTTTACATCTATATTTACTCATATGTGGTTGTGCACTTTATTTTATAACCAATTAAATAAACTTGTTCAAATGTTTTTCATAGGATTCACTCGCCAACTTTTTGTTGATCCAAAAACCATTTTTACACATGATACAGGTGAACAGGATAAGGCAAGGAAAACATAGGAAATGACTTAGAAGAAAACAATGAAGTCTAGAATGATGTTTAGGACATGATGTAATTATGATTGTATATTTCCCATTAAATTGTAATAATGAATATGAAACGTTATAATAAATTCATGAGCTTTGATGATAACCCAATCATGCCCCGATCACCTTTTCCGCTGCGGGTCGGGGTGTGACAGTATTGAGGTTGTTGATATGTTTGGATCATGTTTTGAGTAGGGGGTAAGGTTTGGTTTTGAGAGGTGCGGCAAACCTTGCTCGAATGACCATAGCGTCCACAATTCGCACATAGTCGACAAGGTAAGGTAAATGGATGGTGATAAGAACAGGTATTGCATTGAGGGTGAGGTCCAAAGTAAGGTTTCTTATTTGGGTAAGTTGAGTTGGGTGCTACTTGGGTGATTGGGATAGCTTGGGGGGTATGGCTTGGGACGTTGGTTGATTGTGTTGGGTGACAGCGAAAAGTTGCCCATCTCGTTTTCTCTTAGAAATGGGTTGAGAAGGGGATTCGGTTTGGGTGGAATTTGAGGTTTCAGTTGATGCTTTATCCTTCTTCTTCTCCTCCTTGAAATCCTTATTTCTTATGCGGTTCTCGGTGAGTTCTGTAGCTAACTCTATAGCTGCTTCCAAAGTTGCAGGGTGTGGTACTTATTACAGGGTCTTGAATTTTTGAAAGGAAGACCTCAATGTAGTGCTCGATCAAATGGTAAAGAGGAGTGAACAAGTTGGGGACCATTTGATTTAACTCGAGGAATCTCTTGTTGTATGTGGTGTGGTCGCCTTCCTTTTGTTTCAAAGAATAGAACTCATCCTCCAATTTCTTGATTTCGCTTCTTGGGCAAAACCGTCTTGTCATGATTTCCTTCAACTCTTCCCAAGTCAAAGTCATAGCATCTTCAACACCTCGTTTGGCCTTCTCTGTATTCCACCATGTAAGTGCTATTCCAAGTAAACGACCAGTAGCATATGCACTTTGCGATCATCGGGGCAATCGCAATTTAGAAAAGTGTTTTCCATTTCTTCAAACCAATAGAGGAGAGCGGTGACACCTTCAGTCCCTTCGTATTTTGGAGGGTCGCAGGATTTGAAATGCTTGAAGGTGCATTTAGTGGTAATTGGGTGAGGATTGACAATGTTTTAATCTTCTTGATTGACGGGATTAGCGGTAAGGGCTTGTTGAACTTGAACTACAATGTTGGGTATTACGGCAGCCATTTGTTGAGCGATTTGGGCAGCCATACGCTCGCGAGCTTTTCCTGCTCTCATCTTCCTACGAGCGGAATTAGAAGACATCTACAAGGAATCAAGAGTATGAGTTGGATGTTTTGGGGATCATGTGTCGTATTTAGGAATGAACATTCATAAAATAAACATAGCATAATAAATCTACTACATCTATAGGATGTCTTGGGCTTTGGTCGTAATTGGGCCTTGCATGCCGCCATACTTCACCTTCGTAATCATGTGGGCCCCCATGATTACCGGGTTTTTCATATGGTTCGCATGTGTTAGCCTGGTTACGTACACTAAAACCCGGAGAAAATCGAGAAATAAGTATGTAACGTATGATATTCGGAATGTATCCAGGTGTGGACACGGTGACACCTCAAAGTGGGGTTAGTTCGAACGACGTTTGGTGTGGCATGCTTTGGCCAATAGGTCCTTCGTACTCTCATCGTTAGTCCCCAGGTAGGCAAACTGGTCCGTTATATTGGATTTATACGAATGCCAACCTAGACAGGATGTTCCGACTACGTACTTGTACCCTTACAGTTACTACATGCCCGTCGCAGAACTCACTTTGATGAGATTTGAAAAATGAAAAATGCGACAAAATCTTGAATAACGAAGTATGAGGATGATTTGAATATATGAACATTGAAATATGTATGATGAATATGTATGTAAGTATGTATGTTTGACTGTTAATATAATTCACTATGTATCACAAAATGTAATATTGGAAGTGTTTGCATGCATTTGTGTATGTAATAAATATGAAAGAAATAAACATCATGAGTTTGCATGTAACCACAAAAACAATTAAAATCTAATCAACTATAGTATAGGCTCTAAGGGTCTAATAACCTATCCTATATCCCTATAGTCAAAAGTTCTGGTTCCAACATGTCACACCCCGACCCGCAGCGGAAAAGGTGATCGGGGCATGATTGGGTTTTCATCAAAGCTCATGACATTTATTATAATGTTTCATATTTATTATTACAATTTACAAGGAATCCTACAATCAAATCAAACAAATACAACATGTTCTATTCATCCTTCTAAACTTCATTATTTTTCTTCTAAGGCAATTTCCTATGTTTTCCTTGCTTCATCCTGTTCACCTGTATCATGTGTAAAAATGGTTTTTGGATCAACAAAAGTTGGCGAGTGAACCTTGTTAGAAAAAAATTTATTATTTATTTCTTATTGTGTTTAATATGGAAAAATTGTGCAATATTCATATATGAACAAACGTAAATAAACATGCAATAACAAACAAATAGCATACAATAACAAACCAATAGCATACAATATCAAACAACAACAAACAATAACATACAATAATATACAAATAGCATAAATAACAAACCAATAGCATACAATATCAAACAACAACAAACAATAACATACAATAACATACCATACAATACCATAACAACCCAACTTGCATGAATATATAACATGAATGAAACTGTTAATGTTGGCAACGTCACGTTCACGCTCATAATGTAATGGGGAACGGACGGCCTATGATAAATGTCTGTGCGATCAAGGCTCAATCAAACGGAGCCGATCGTATGTTGGCAACGCCTGGTTCACGCTCATAATGTAATGGGGAACAGCTCAACGCTCATAATGTAATGGGGAGCGGCGGCCTATGATAATGTATGTGCGATCAAGGCTCAATCAAACGGAGCCGATCGATGTTGTCAACGCCTGGTTCACGCTCATAATGTAATGGGGAACAGCTCAACGCTCATAATGTAATGGGGAGCGGCGGCCTATGAAAATGTATGTACTGAAAATGATAAATTTAATCTAAACAATAACCACACAAACAGTTGATACATGTTGAATACACATTTGTTCATGGATATGATAGATGCACAATAGTTTAAATATAATAAATAATAAGACACATGATACACCCCAAAAACATGATTAAAACGGGGAATTTGTAGAGATTCACTCACCTTGGGTGCGTTCGGTGAATGATGTTGAATGCACACGAGTTAGAGGATTGATCGACGAGGAATAACTAACCTAATTAATAACGAAAAAGTAAGGTAAATAAATGGATTTTTTTAACAATTTTAATAGGATTTTTGGATATATTTTTGTGAGTTTAAGGCTATTTTCTAACTTTAAAAATGTTATTTTTAATTATTTTTAATTGATTTTTAATTTAAATAAATAAATAAAATAATAAAAAAATGTTGACTTTTTGACTTGACCGTTGACCGTTGACCGTTGACCATTACTGTTGACCGTTGACCGTTCGGTCATTTGTATGTGTGCGCTGGGTGAGACTCGAACCCGTGACCTCCCGTACGCGTGCACGCAGCTCTACCAACTGAGCTACGTGTCTAACCCGAAATATTTATGTTTTTAATTATATTTATACACTAATTAAGTTAATCCGAAAATCATTTATTTTAAAAAGGATTTAATGGTATCGACTCGGTGCTCTCCACAGGTCTCGAACCCGGGACCTGTGGTTTAGTTTGGCACACAGTCCACCGCTGGACTGTGTGTCTAACTTGGTAAATATTCCGGTTTTTATTATACTTAACATGATTCTGCGTGTGGATCCGGTTCAGTTAGCGAGTGTGTGTGTGTCAAGGATCGAACTCGGGACGTATGCGTATTGTTTGCACACAGTCCACCGCTGGACTGTGTGTCTAACCCGTTTATAATACCGATTTTAATTAATCTTATATCATACACGACTTCGTCTTCTTCGTTCAAAACACAGACAATGATTAAACCAACTATTTCTTGTTTAATTTGATTAACGGACATTATCAACGATTGAAATGCAATGGACAGAGAAAGTTTGGGGAGAGGATGTACCGAACAGATGACTTTTTCAGAACTCCGGCAAGGATTCGTCGGCTCTGTTTTGTGAACTTCGGCTGTTAGGATCAATTAACAGTTTGAATGGATTAGATGTGAAATTGAACTACTGAGTAACGATTATCAGTAGGTTTAAATGATCATACCGGTTAACAGCGAGTTTTTGGAAATTCCAGAAGTTTTCCGGGGAAAACAGAAAATCCGGCAACGTCGTCTGGGGTTGATTCTGGGTGATGGAGTGATGTTAGACTTTGTCTAATAATGGAATGAAACAGAAAAAGTCGAGGTATTTACCGTGTAGATAAAAATCCCTGTTTTCCGGCGACTTGCAGAGAATTCCGGCGAGTGAAATTTCTTGCGACAGAGATTCTTCAGGGGTTTAAGGTGAGTGTGGGTGATGTCGGTATGAGCTCTAAAAATCTTATTTTAGAGTAAGCAGAAAGGATGGATTGAATTCGGTTTTCCGGCGATAATTTCCGGTAAATTTGCAGAGAATTCCGACGACTGCGGCGAGGCTTTTCTGAGCGAAATGAAGAGTGTAATTTTGATAAAGTCGTGCTCAACTGATGAATGATGTATAATTCAGATTGATTTACATTTTCGGTTTCGAATTCCAAAATCTTTCGGTTATGGTTTGGTGATTTGAATGAGGGACATTAACGTTTTTCAGTTATAACCGGCGACGATGTAAATGCATCCGTTATGACAAAAGAAAACGTCAATGTTTGATGAATTCGTCGGGATTTCCGGCGAGAGTGACTTGAGTGAGCTGAGTGACCGAATTCGACTTCATTTTTTATTATATGTATTAATTGAATCAATAAATCAACAAGAAACATAAGTGACGGAGTGGTTGGGCGAGTGTGAGTTAAGTCTTTGTGAAACATTCGGCTGACCCGGGTTCGAAACCCGGCATCAGTATTTTATTTTTATTTCATTATTTTTAATAGATTTTCAATTATAAATTTTATATTCTAATATACTTATTAATTATGTATCGTTTAAAATTAATTTGAGCATTAAATATGCAACGAAATTTTTAACTGGTTGTTCGGTTAATAAACGAAGCGGGTTTGGTAAATCCGGTTTTTGACGGATGTTACACAACACTTGTTGGTTAAAACCTTTACAAAACAGAAAGTTTAGAGGTATTTTACACCTTCTAATTTGTATGAAATAACTCTAGCTAGCTCACTAACCATGGGCTTGATTAGAGGCACAAGTAGCACAAGTTTGTCCAGAGAAAGCATGTTTAAATAAAATTTATAAGTTCATCTCCCAAAACAGAAAGTTTAGCCTTAAAAATGGTATTGTTCCACCTTGGTTTTCCATGGAAAACCTATGGTAATATCCCTAGAGGCATTACAACTATCGTAGAGGAAGAAAATGTGAAGAAAACATGAAATTAATGAAGTTATAAAAAGATAAAATCAAGTAGAAAGATTGTGACACTTTGGACCTAAAAAATGGTGACGTTTCACCTTAGTTTGCCCAAAAAACTTGTGAAAACCTTCCTAGAGGTTATCCAAGTGTTTTAGAAGAAGAAATAGTAGGAGAAGTGAGTTAGAACTCATTAAAAACTCAGATGTTGCTGTTGTGTTTTCTGGAAGTTTTAGGGACTTTGAGAGTGTTTTGAAGTGTTTGGGGGCTTGTTAAAGTGGGAAATGGATGGGGGAAGGGTTGTTTATATAGGGAAGGGGATTAGGTTTAGTGTTGGTGAGCATTTAAGACAATTAGTGAGTGTTTAAGTTTGAAACAAGTCAAACAATATACTCTAGCAGCTAGCGGCCGCAAGCTGCCCTTTTTTTGTTAAATAATCGATATCATTAGGTTATTTAAATAATTTCTATAATTAGGTTATTTGATTCCATTTGATATATAAGTGACGCATATTAACGGTGGCTTAATATATTAAGCATATGGACATTATAATATAGCTTTTTTCCTAGTAAAAAGAACACATTTTTAAGAGTTCAATGAAACGAAGTGTATAATAAGTGTGAACTGTTTAGTGAGGTGATAAATAATTATAGATCTCGCGATTGAATAACCAAGTATTTCGCATGAAAGGAACGTTCATGAAATATGAATATATGATAATTTTTTACGATTTAAACTTGCGTCATGTGTCATGTAACAACGGGTGCATGAACCAATGTATAAGCATGCATAAAAGATTAATTGCATTACAATCGAAGCCTCGGAATTACAACGATTCCACTGAGATAAGATTACAATAACAATGAGTTTCTGAAAATAGAATTACGATACATTTTTTCTAAAAACGGTAAGCTGCGAAAAGCGAGCCGTTACAAGGTTATCCACTGGGACATCATCTTCCAGAGGTGCCTTTTTATGAATTATGGTTTTGGTGGGCTTTTTGGATTTGGATGGTTTCTTTTTGGATTATTCTGGTGTGGGTTTCACAACACCGGTTGTGGTGTCATGATCACTAGGAGCAGTAGGCTTAGCAACAGATGTTTGATCTTAAGATGTGGACTCATCCAAAATTTTCTCATCGCCCTTTACTTTTGTTTTGGAAACCTTTGACTCCATATTTTTTATTCATGTAAAGGTTTCAATAGTAAGACTCTTCATCTCAAAGAAAACTCATTGTTTAAAATCTTTTTCTGGAAGTTGCTTTTGTAAATAATAGCTTAAAAGCCTTGGATATAAAAGAAAAGCTTTATCTTTTGAAATTTTATTATAATTTGCCACAAAGTCCATAAACAATACCTTGGATAGATTAAAATCAGATTTTGTCAAAATAGCATATCCCAGAAATTGAATATTTTGTGGAATCTCATTAAATGAGGTGGTCTTTGCTTAAAGAAAGGTAAGTAAGATATGGAAAAAATACCTCATTCAGTAGGAAAGTTTAGTTTAAAAATGGTAAAACCAGATAACTGACCCTCATACCTATGTTCTATGAACTCAACATGTAATTCCTGCTTGCCAAAAGGAGTGTTCCCATTTAGGTCATTGAGACCAAAAGTTGTGGAAATTGAGGATGGGGAAATTTGGACAAGGGTTTCTGCGACCTTGAAATGATAGCATATGGCTTTTGCTTTGTAATTCAACTTTAGCATTTGCCCATAGCTGTCGGAGTGTATATAGATTGGTGCGTTTGCAACCATGATGTCTTTGTATTTGATGATGTGAGAACATCAATTATTAAATGGAATGAAGTTTTAGTGTCGGTTTTCTCGAAAGTGGGGAGGTAGTTGTGTGGGAATTTGATGTTGAGAGCCACAACCGGAGATGGAAGTGAGAGTAATGAAGAAGATGAGAGTAATGAAAACCGCTTTAGAGAATTTTGAATTAAAGACGGCAAGTAAAAACTCTGTTGGGATAGAACAGTGACATATAAAGGGAAAAAGTGAATGTTGACGTTGGCAGCAGTTTCAAAGATCTGATGGCTAATCATCTGTCCACGTGTAACCTCTGATAGATAATGGATGACAGTTGTGAAGGAAACCGCTACTGAGAATCAGCAGTGGTTGAGAACAGTGGTTATGAATAGTGGTGATTTTACTCTACTAGAGGATAGATATCAATGGATAAGGCAAAATAGTGGTTTAGCCCAAACAGTGGATGGGAAAGTGGACAAGATGTGACAACCGGCGTTTTCCGGTTGTAATTAAGCGCATATCAAACAGTAATACCGTTATAATTAGCGTAATTAGACGTAAATTAACTCGACCATGCCTTTGGAAAGCCTAGGAACGTCTACTTGCTTCACGTTACGCGATTTGGCGATAATCGAAGACACTAAACGCGAAATCGAACGATAAGCGAACTGATGCCGAACAAATACTGACAACGTCTAAAAACACGAATTTTATACTTGTATATATCATAAAATTATGATTACGCGATAAATTTGGATCATTGAACGTCGCAAAGCACAACGCGGAAGTTACGCGAAAAACCAGAACGCACCGAAAACAGAACGGAAGCAACGGACTCGAGTTACACCTATATATTACAATATATTTGGCTTGGTTTTCAGATTTTAATACTCGCGGTTGAAACCAGAACGAAAAACAGTTCAGAAACGACAAACAGCGCAACTACGCGATTTTTAACGCAACTAACGGATTACGCGTCAGCCGGTCGATTAACGACGACATTTACGTGTTTTTGATTCTAATTAAACGCATTACGACATAACACAACACTCGGTTTTGAAAACGGGCTTTGGACACGAATTGGGCTTGAACACACGATAACGGCTTTAGGCCCAACCCGCTTAAAAATCCTAATATAAAAACTAACTTAACCCTAATCCCCTTCATTTCTTACAAACAAACCCTAGCACACCACCAAGACAACCCCCAGCTTCTCTCTGAATCCGGTCGCCGATTCCGGTGACCGCCGGCGACCTCCGGTCCCGGTCGTCTTCTCCGGCGGTTACACCCACACCCTCCCTTTCCCTTGTCTCATTTCTAATATACACACACACCCGCATATACGTTTCATCCAGAGAGAGAGAGAGTGCAGAGCGTAGAGAGAGAGAAGGTAGATAGACGGCGGCGGCAGTCGCCGCGTTCAGCGGCGACGACTGGCGGCGGCGGATTTCGGGGTGGTCCGGTGTTAGGGGTTTCGATTGACGGCAGCGGTGGGTGGTGTCGTTTGGTTATTTCAACGAAGAGAGAGAGAGTGACGATGGCGATGGCGGTGGTGTAAAGTAATGACAGCCGCCGGCGGGTGGCGACCGCTGGCGGCAGTAGCGATGGCGGCGGCGGTGTTTTGGCTTCATCTCCGGTTCAGTTTCGGTTCACATGGTGCAGTTTTGGTTCGGGTTTCATTTGATTCAGGTTTTGGTTCGAATAAACTTAGTTCAGTTGCGGTTCAGATTCGGTTCGGGATTCGGTTCAACATGGTCAACGAAAGTCAACAGGTCAACGACTCAAATTTGGTTGGTTCGGGTTTGGTTTTTTCGGTTCATCTTCGGCTGGGATTCGAGTCGAACCAATTTTCGGTTCAGTTTAAACATTGAAGTGTTTGTTTCAGGTTCGGTGTTCGGTTCGGTCAACAAAAGTCAACACGGTCAAATGGTCAAACCCAGTCAACACGAGTCAATCCAGTGAAACCCGGTCAACGGGTCAACCCAAGACTCGGTAAAAATTAATTACGACGCGAATTTAATTATATAAGTTTATAATTATTATTAATAATTAGCGTGCGAAACCGAGCTCAAAACCGACCCGTTAACAATTCAACATCGCCAAAAAGTTTAAAAATAACAATTTAATCGACGTACGCTACTTGCGGATAATTATTAGTTAAAAACGAACCGAAGTCAATATATATAAATCGGAAATTATAAATCGGCGAAAATTATTTTCAAAACACGTCGAGAAATTTTATATATTGTTTGCGTACATTGCAGATTGTGTTTTGATAAATAAATCGACAACTAGTATTGTCAGGATCGTCCAAAAACAGAGGAGACTCTACCCGATTTTCGTCAAAAATACGTAATACAAAACGTGTTATATTTCAAGGATAAAACGTCCAATGTTCAAACGATTGTTATAAAATAAATATAGGTATATATTTATTTTGACGACGCTATCAAAACTTTCAACAACGAGCCGACAACATTTCAACGAGCGCGATTACAAGATAACAAGATTCGGTAATCGACTATAAACTAAACAATGTTTATTTATGTTTAATTCAACGTCGAAATTCAGAAATTAGTTTTCAAACCACGATAAATCATTCGAACGACGATATAAAAATAAGTATATTGTTTATATTTATTTCGAAACGGCAAACTTTTACAAGACGAATACAAGGTGCGCGTTATTTCAAACGAAAGAATTCGGAAATCGTATAACACGAATATAATTATATATATTCGAACGTCGAGATTTGAATACTTTTATAAAATAAATATAGTTATATTTATTTAAAACGTCAACGATTCGGGAACTTCGAATGTAAAATCTGTCGAAAAACGGGTTTTCAAAACCCGCTTCGTTTATTAATCGAATAATCAGTTTCAATTTTTCGTTGCTCATTTAATGCTTATTTTAATTTAAAACAATACATAACTAATAAACATTTTAGAATATGGAAATTAAAATTGTTAGAAAATAAAAATAAAGCAATTAAAAATAAAAATGGGCTGCCGGGTTTCGAACCCGGGTCAGCCGGTAGACTTAATCATCAAACATGTAACCACTCCGCCACTTGCTGTCTTTGTGTAATCTAGAAAACAAATAAAACATAAGTTCACCTGTGAAATCATCTGTTTTGCGCCAAACTGAAACCGTTCATCGGCTTTCAACTTTCTAGACGATTGAGTGATCGCAATTACTGATAATAACCGATGAAACCATTAGGACGCACGTTCTTAATCAAATTCAGTCTTTAATTGTTTCGATTCATATGAGTTTGGGAGTTAGAAACCGAAATCTTTTACTTCCTGAATTACTCTATCAATATCATCATCTCGCGACTCAAAAACACTCACAGAACCTCTAATTTCACTTTTACTCTAATTTCTGATCATCGGAATCGCTATCTGATATTACCGGACTTTCGCCGGAAAACCGTGTCATTCATCAAAACGGTAAATTTCTCAATTCTTTCATCTTCTATCTGTTGTTAGACTTTACTAACTCAAACCTTTCAATCAGAATCGGTCCCAGACGACGATACCGGATAATCTGCAATCGCCAGAAAACTTCTGAAAATTTCTAAATCACGCTGTGAATCGGTATGAGCATCTAAACTCTCTGATAACTCTTGTTTAGTCCTTCAATTGCACAATTTGTTAATCAAAACTGTTAATTGGTCCGCTCAGACGGAGTTCATAAAACAGACCCGACGACTTTGCCGGAGTTCTGAGAAAAGTCATCATTTCGGTACGTTCATTCCCAAAACCTTCCCTGTCCATTTCATTTTAATCAATTATATGTCCGTCAATCGAATTAAACAAGAACAGTAGAATAAATCGTTTGTCTGTGTTGTTAACGAAGAAGATGAAGTTTAGATGTGTATATACTTAATATAAATCGGGTTATATCTCGGGTTAGACACACAGTCCAACGGTGGACTGTGTGCATTTGAATCACAGAGTCCCGGGTTCGAGTCTGTCCTTGTTCCGATTCGTCACAATATTCAGACTTTTTATAAAACCCAAATACGGAAACTTCCAGTTAAGTGAAATAAAAACAAGTATTTTAACCAGGTTAGACACACAGTCCAGCGGTGGACTGTGTGCAACGTTAAACAACAGGTCCCGGGTTCGAGACCTGTTATGCGCACCGGTTTGATAGAATTAAAATCCTTTTTAAAATAAATGAATTTTGAATAAATTAAATAGTATATAAATATAATTAAAAACAGAAATATTTCGGGTTAGACACGTAGCTCAGTTGGTAGAGCTGCGTGCACGCGTACGGGAGGTCACAAGTTCGAACCTCACTCAGCGCAAACAAACACACGACCGAACCGGTCAACAGTCAACAGTCATGGTCAATGGTCAACGGTCAACCCAAAAAGTCAACATTTTTTTATATTTTTATTGATTTATTTAATTTAAAAATCAATTAAAAATACTTAAAAATAATGTTTTTAAAGTTAGAAAATAACCTTAAACTCACAAAAATTTATATAAAAATCCTATTAAAATTATTAATAAAATCCACTTATTTACCGTACCTTTTCGTTATTACTTAGGTTAGTTAATCCTCGTCGATTAACCCTCTAAACTCGTGCGCATTCAACATCGTCAAACGAACGCACCCAATGTGAGTGAATCTCTACAAATTCCGCGTTTTAATCATGTTTTTGGGGTGTATCATGTGTCATATTATTTATTTCATTTAAACACTTGTGCATCCATCATATCAATGATCAAATGTGTATTCATTATGTATCAACTGTTTGCGTGGTTAATGTTTAGATTAAATTTATTATTTTCGGTACATACATTATCATAGGCCGCGCTCCCCATTACCTATGAGCGTGAGCCGTTCCCCATTACCTATGAGCGTGAACGAGGCGTTGCGAACGTACGATCGACTCCGTTTGATTGAGCCTTGATCGCACATACATCATCATAGGCCGTCCGTTCCCTATTACCTATGAGCGTGAACGTGACGTTGCCAACATATACAGTATCATTCATGTCATATATTCATGCAAGGTGGTTTGTTATTGTTATTGTTACTGTTATTGTTATTGTTATTGTATTGTATGTTTATTTACGTTTGCTCACAATGATTATTGCACAATTTTTTTTCCATATTAAATATAACAAGAAATCAATAATAAATGTTTTCTAACAAGGTTCACTCGTCAACTTTTGTTGACCTCAAAAACCCCCATTTTTACACGTGATACATGTGATCCGGTTGCAGCAAGAAAAATATAGGATGGCTTAGAAGAATAAATCGGTTTAGACTTTGGATTGTTTTGTAGTTACTTTTCTTTGTAATGGTATGAACTTGTTTGGAATATTGAGGATGTAATTTTGAATTTAATAAATATGAAACATATTAGTAAACATCATGAGCTTTGGTGATAACCCAATTATGCCCCGACTCTTATTCCGCTGCGGGTCGGGGTGTGACAGATTGGTATCAGAGCCATGACTATAGGGATATAAGATAGGTTATTAGACCCTTAGAGCCTATACTATAGTTGATTAGAATTTTTAAATTATTTGTGTGTTACATGCAAAATTCATGATGTTTATATGCTTTATGTTTATTGTTACATTCAATGTTATGCAAGCATGTTTATAAGTACATATTATTATATAATGCCTATCATGAATCATATTCTCATAACATATCATATCCATGAGAGCACACACCACACAATTTCATGACTTTTGCAACGATTTTTGTATTTTCAAATCACATCAAAGTGAGTTCTCATGACGGGCATGTAGTAACTGGAAGGGTACAAGTACAGGTAGTCGGAACGTCATGTCTAGGCTTGGCATTCGTATAAATCCAAAATAAAGGACCAGTTTGCCTACCTGGGGACTAACGATGAGAGTACGAAGGACCTATTAGGCCAAAGCATGCTATACCAAACGTCGTGTGAGCTAACCCCACTTTGAGTTGTCATTGTGTCTACACCTGGACACCCTCCGACCACATCTCGCAAACATATTTCATGGTTTTCATTCGGGTGATGCAAGTGTTAAACCGCCAACACCAATGTGAATCCTACCAAGCCAATAGTCATGGGGGCCCACATGACTATACAGGTGATGGTATGGGGGACATTGGAGGCCCAAACATGAGCAAACCCAAGACATCCTATGGATGTAGTTGCATTATTGATGTTTATGTTATTTTTATTTTTTTAAGACACATGACACCTAAAAAGACTCCTTAAACTCACAATCTTCTTATGTATGTTCCTATAGATGTCGGCTAGGCAGCAACGTGGGGGTAGAAGGTCAGGAAGGTCAAACGAACGATTGGCCACCCAAATCGCAAAACAAATGGCCGCGGTGCTTCCTGACATCGTAGTTCAAGTCCAACAAGCTCTCACCGCAAATCCCATCAATCCTCCCCAGCAAGAAGACCAGAACGTCGACAACCCTCCCCAAAAAGTGCTAATACAAACACTTCAAGTCTTGCGATCCCCCGAAATTTGAAGGGACCGAAGGTGTCACTGCTCTCCTCCACTGGTTTGAGGAAATCGAAAACACCTTCCTCAATTGCGATTGTCCGAGGATCGTAAGGTACGTTACGCAACCGGGAGACTATTTGGAGTAGCTCTTACCTGGTGGAATACTGAAAAGGGTAAGAGAGGAATCGAAGATTCAATGGCCTTAATGTGGGAGGAGTTAAGGGAAATCATGACGAGACGCTTCTGTCCTAGAAGCGAGATCAAAAAGTTAGAGGATGAATTTCATTCGTTGAAGCAAAAAGAGGGAGATCATACTTCCTACAACAAACGGTTTTTAGAGTTGAACCAAATGGTCCCTAACTTGTTCACCCCAGTTTACTGCTTAGTCGAACACTATATTCGAGGCCTCCCCTCGAAAAATTCAAGACTCAGTTCTCAGCACTTCGCCTGTAACTCTCGAAGCTGCTATGGAACTAGCTACCGAGCTTACCGAGAATCGTATTCGCAACGGCAAGTTTAAGGACGAGAAAAAGAAAGCCCCCGTTTGAGGGCCAAACTTCAAACCATTCCCCTCCTCCTCAAAGTTTGCTAATAAGAGGAAACGAAACACCAGAAACTTTGCTGTCACACAAACAAATTTCCCTATCCCTGCTGCACCCATCACTCAAGTTGCCCCCTCACCTGCACCATATAAAAGGCCATACTCCGGCCCATGCCCAAAATGCAACCGTTGCCAATACCATCACTTTCCAGATCATCCCTGCCAACATTGCACCGGCTGTGGCCGCAAAGGTCACACCATTCAAACTTGTCGCGTACTTCCGCGAACGAACCGCCATCAGCCCTCAACCCAAGCCCACCATTAGATAGTGGGTCAAGCCCAACAACCTTTACTACTACCACCTACCCAACATGGAGCCCAATCCTACTACCAACCCAACTATCCCATGGTGCAACCTATGCAGGCTTGTTACAACTGTGGAGACCCGAACCATTTCAGGAACACCTGTCCACGTCTGGTGAATATCATCCATGCCCAAGCTCAAGCTAATCCAGTACACCAGGCTAACCAAGCTCCTCCACCTGCAAGAGGAAGAGGTTTAACATCAACGCCAATCAAGCTAGGGCTGACAACAATGTGGTTAATGGTACGTTTCTCATAAATGGTAGTTATGCATCCATGTTATTTGATACTGGCGCGGATAAGAGTTTTGTGTCCTTAGAATTTGAACCCATCCTCAACCAAACTCGTGATAAACTCATGGAATCCATAACGGTAGAAGTTGCTGACTGAAAACCGGTCTCATTAAACTCTATTATACGCAATTGTACTCTCACTCTAAACGATCACGATTTTCCAGTTGACCTCATACCTATGAAGTTGGGAAGCTTTGACATTATAATTGGTATGGACTGGCTCAGCCAACATCATGCTGAAGTTGTATGCCGCGAAAAGTTTATACGCATTCCTCTTAAAACGGTCAGACTCTACGAATCTTTGGAGAAACCCCTTCGAAAGGACTCAAATTAATGTCCTGTCTTCAAGCCCGAAAATATCTCCGCAAAAATTATGTCGCATTCCTAACTCATGTCGTCAAAAAGGGAATCAAGGAGAAGAAACTCGAAGACATCCCAGTAGTAAAATATTTTCCGCAAGTTTTTCCTGACGACATTTCAGGACTTCCTCCCGTGAGAGAAGTCGAATTCCGCATTGACCTTATACCTGGAGCTACACCAGTTGCAAAATCTCCTTATAGGTTAGCCCCATCCGAAATGCAAGAGCTAGCCAGTCAACTGCAAGAGCTGACTGACAAAGGATTCATACGTCCTAGCTCATCGCCTTGGGGTGCACCTGTGCTTTTTGTGGAGAAGAAAGATGGAACGTTTCGCATGTGTATCGACTACAGAGAACTCAACAAGTTAACGGTCAAGAACCGCTACCCATTACCTCGCATCGATGATCTTCTTGACCAACTTCAAGGCGCCAGCTGTTTTTCAAAAATCGAACTTCGTTCTGGTTATCATCAACTCAGAGTACATGAAGAAGACGTCCCAAAGACCGCTTCCGAACTCGTTATGGTCATTATGAATTCATGGTCATGCCATTTGGTCTAACCAATCGCTCCAGCTGTCTTCATGGATCTAATGAACAGAGTCTGCAAACCCTATCTCGATCGCTTTGTTATAGTCTTCATCGACGACATCCTCATTTACTCAAATCTAAGTCTGATCATGAACGACACCTTCGACTCATCCTTACACTCTTAGGGAATGAAAAGCTCTAAGCCAAATTCTCCAAATGCGAATTCTGGTTAAAAGAGGTACAATTCCTTGGACATGTCGTCAATGACAAGAGAATACATGTCGACCCCTCAAAGATCAAAGCAGTACAAGAATGGCAAGCGCCACGTACACCAACCGAAGTAAGATCATTCCTTGGTTTGGCTGGTTATTATCGCTGTTTCATTGCAAATTTCTCCCGCATCGCTGTACCACTCACGGCTTTAACACATAAAGGAAAACCCTTCATATGGGGACCCAAACAAGAAGAAGCCTTCCAAACCCTTAAACAAAAACTCTGTGACGCACCTATCCTCACTCTTCCTGAAGGTTGTGATGACTTCGTGGTTTATTGCGACGCGTCAGGGCAAGGACTAGGCTGTGTTCTAATGCAAAGAGGAAAGGTGATAGCTTATGCTTCTAGACAACTCAAAACTCATGAGAAGAACTACACCACCCACGACCTAGAACTTGGAGCCGTTGTGTTCGCTCTTAAGATATGGAGACATTACCTCTACGGTACTAAGTGTGAAATATACACTGACCACAAGAGTCTTCAACATATCTTCAACCAAAAGGAGTTAAACATGAGGCAACGAAGATGGGTCGAACTTCTTAATGACTATGACTGCGAAATTCGGTATCATCTGGCAAGGCAAACGTGGTGGCCGATGCACTCAGTCGAAAGGGTTATGCGAACTCCATTCGTCTTATATGTTCACAAATCATAACAGACATCAAAGATCAAATCCGAGAAGCCCAACATGTTTCAGTAACGGAAAACGACGTACGCAAGGAGCTGTCTTGTGGAGCTGAACTTAAAATTGAAACTAAATCCGACGGTATTCTGTACTATCTAGATCGCATATGGATTCCCGATCACAATAACCTTCGTGATTTCCTTATGAATGAGGCGCACAAAACACGGTACTCTGTACACCCAGGAGCCGACAAGATGTATCAAGACCTTCGATACACCTACTGGTGGCCTGGCATGAAGAAGGATATCGATGTTTTCGTTTCCAAGTGCCTTACATGTTCCAAAGTAAAAGCTGAACATCAAAGACCCTCAGGACTTCTGGTCCAACCTGAAATACCTGTATGGAAGTGGGAAAACATAACCATGGACTTCATTACGGGTTACTCGCACCTCGGGTGGGTATGACACTATATGGGTAATCATTGATCGTCTTACAAAATCAGCTCACTTCATTCCGATTCGCGAGGACTTCAAGAATGAGAAGTTAGCTCGTATCTACATCAGCGAAATCATAAGCCGTCATGGTGTACCGTTAAGCATTATTTCCGATCGTGATGGTCGTTTCACTTCACGAACATGGCAAGCCGTACAAGCCGCTTTGGTACATGATTAGACCTCAGTACCGCTTATCATCCTCAAACTGATGGACAATCTGAACGCACCATCCAAACTCTTGAAGATATGCTTCGAGCATGTGTCAAAGACTTCAAGGGAAATTGGGACGCTCATCTACCATTAGTTGAATTTTCATACAACAACAGCTATCATTCAAGTATCGGCATGGCACCTTTCGAAGCTTTATATGGTCGTAAGTGCCGATCTCCAGTATGTTGGCACGAAATTGAGAGAAGCTCAAATCACCGGTCCAGAATTGATTCAGGAAACAACAGACAAGATCCATCAAATTCGAAACAATCTTCTTGCGGCACAAAGTCGTCAAAAGAGTTATGCAGACAAACGACGAAAGCCTTTGGAGTTTAACATTGGTGATCATGTACTTTTAAAAGTATCACCGTGGAAGGGAGTAGTTCGTTTTGGCCAGAAGGGCAAGCTAGCACCACGCTACGTAGGACCTTTCAAGATACTCGAAAGAGTAGGACCTGTAGCATACAAGCTTGACCTACCAGAAGAACTCAACAGAATTCAACCTACGTTCCACGTGTCAAACTTAAAGAAGTGCTCGCCGATGAAAACCTCCATATTCCCCTGGAAGATATTCAGATCGATGAATCTATGCACTTCATTGAAAGACCAGTAGAGATCATGGACTTTGAGAAAAACGTTTAAGACGGAGTCGTATTCCAATTGTTAGGGTACGCTGGGAGTCGAAACGGGGACCTGAGTTTACTTGGGATCGTGAAGACTCAATGCGCGAAAAATACCCGCATCTTTTTCCTGTTACCACTACTACTTAAATTTCGGGACGAAATTTCTAAAAGTAGGGGATACTGTAACATCAGTCGAAAAACGGGTTTTCAAAACCCGCTTCGTTTATTAATCGAATAATCAGTTTCAAATTTTCGTTGCTCATTTAATGCTTATTTTAATTTTAAACAATACATAACTAATAAACATTTTAGAATATGGAAATTAAAATTGTTAGAAAATAAAAATAAAGCAATTAAAAATAAAAATGGGCTGCCGGGTTTCGAACCCGGGTCAGCCGGTAGACTTAATCATCAAACATGTAACCACTCCGCCACTTGCTGTCTTTGTGTAATCTAGGAAACAAATAAAACATAAGTTCACCTGTGAAATCATCTGTTTTGCGCCAAACTGAAACCGTTCATCGGCTTTCAACTTTCTAGACGATTGAGTGATCGCAATTAGTGATAATAACCGATGAAATCATTACGACGCACGTTCTTAATTAAATTCAGTCTTTAATTGTTTCGATTCATATGAGTTTGGGAGTTAGAAACCGAAATCTTTTACTTCCTGAATTACTCTATCAATATCATCATCTCGCGACTCAAAAACACTCACAGAACCTCTAATTTCACTCTTACTCTAATTTCTGATCGTCGAATCGCTACTGATATTACCGGACTTTCGCCGGAAAACCGTTCATTCATAAAAACGGTAAATTTCTCAATTCTTTCATCTTCTATCTGTTGTTAGACTTTTACTAACTCAAATCTTTCAATCAGAATCGGTCGCAGACGATGATACCGGATAATCTGCAATCGCCGGAAAACTTCTGAAAATTTCTAAATCACTCTGTGAATCGGTATGAGCATTTAAACTCTCTGATAACTCTTGTTTAGTCCTTCAATTTCACAATTTGTTAATCAAAACTGTTAATTGGTCCGCTCAGACGGAGTTCATAAAACAGAGCCGACGACTTTGCCGGAGTTCTGAGAAAAGTCATCATTCCGGTACGTTCATTCCCAAAACCTTCCCTGTCCATTTCATTTTAATAAATTATATGTCCGTCAATCGAATTAAACAAGAACAGTAGAATAAATCGTTTGTCTGTGTTGTTAACGAAGAAGATGAAGTTTAGACTGTGTATATACTTAATATAAATCGGGTTATATCTCGGGTTAGACACACAGTCCACGGTGGACTGTGTGCATTTGAATCATAGAGTCCCGGGTTCGAGTCTGTCCTTGTTCCGATTCGTCACAATATTCAGACTTTTTATAAAACCCAAATACGGAAACTTCCAGTTAGTATATAAGTGAAATAAAAACAAGTATTTTAACCAGGTTAGACACACAGTCAAGCGGTGGACTGTGTGCAACGTTAAACAACAGGTCCCGGGTTCGAGACCTGTTATGCGCACCGGTTCGATAGAATTAAAATCCTTTTTAAAATAAATGAATTTTGAATAAATTAAATAGTACATAAATATAATTAAAAACAGAAATATTTCGGGTTAGACACGTAGCTCAGTTGGTAGAGCTGCGTGCACGCGTACGGGAGGTCACAAGTTCGAACCTCACTCAGCGCAAACAAACACACGACCGAACCGGTCAACAGTCAACAGTCATGGTCAATGGTCAACGGTCAACCCAAAAAGTCAACATTTTTTTATATTTTTATTTATTTATTTAATTTAAAAATCAATTAAAAATACTTAAAAATAATGTTTTTAAAGTTAGAAAATAACCTTAAACTCACAAAAATATATCTAAAAATCCTATTAAAATTATTAATAAAATCCACTTATTTACCGTACCTTTTCGTTATTATTTAGGTTAGTTAATCCTCGTCGATCAACCCTCTAAACTCGTGCGCATTCAACATCGTCAAACGAACGCACCCAATGTGAGTGAATCTCTATAAATTCCCCGTTTTAATCACGTTTTTGGGGTGTATCATGTGTCATATTATTTATTTCATTTAAACACTTGTGCATCCATCATATCAATGATCAAATGTGTATTCATTATGTATCAACTGTTTGCGTGGTTAATGTTTAGATTAAATTTATCATTTTCGGTACATACATTATCATAGGCTGCCGCTCCCCATTACCTATGAGCGTGAGCCGTTCCCCATTACCTATGAGCGTGAACGAGGCGTTGCCAACATACGATCGGCTCCGTTTGATTGAGCCTTGATCGCACATACATCATCATAGGCCGTCCGTTCCCCATTACCTATGAGTGTGAACGTGACGTTGCCAACATATACAGTATCATTCATGTCATATATTCATGCAAGGTGGTTTGTTATTGTTATTGTTACTGTTATTGTTATTGTTATTGTTATTGTATGTTTATTTACGTTTGCTCACATATGATTATTGCACAATTTTTTTTCCATATTAAATATAACAAGAAATCAATAATAAATGTTTTCTAACAAGGTTCACTCGCCAACTTTTGTTGACCCAAAAACCCCCATTTTTACACATGATACAGGTGATCTAGTTGCAGCAAGAAACATATAGGATGACTTAGAAGAATAAATCGGTTTAGACTTTGGATTGTTTATGTAGTTACTTTTCTTTGTAATTGTATGAACTTGTTTGGAATATTGAGGATTTAATTTTGAATTTAATAAATATGAAACATATTAGTAAACATCATGAGCTTTGGTGATAACCCAATTATGCCCCGACTCTTATTCCGCTGCGGGTCGGGGTGTGACATCGAATGCCGTTTATTATATGCGATTTCAACGCTTCAACGAGGTACGATGCAATACCGCAAGACTATCGCGCGAATACAAAATGTATTATCTATACAGATATATTTTCAAGTATATATATAATATATCTTACGAAAACTACGAAGAGTCGTACTATTATCCATCGATGTACATGACGACTAAATATGATTTCATGAAATATAGTTATGTTTTATATGTAAACATATATTTCCAATCTCTCGAAAAATAATCGTTTCTAAGAAAACCATAGGTTGGTTAACCGAGTTAAGACAATGACAATTTCATAGAATCGTATGAGTAACGATTCGATAGAGCTCGGTGATACGTAGTATAGCTACGTCATTCTTAGAAACTTACAAGTTATTCCATTTTAGGAATACACTAGATTGCATGCTAGAAGTCAAGTTGTGGAGACAACACTATGGAATCAAATTAAGCTAGCTTAGCACAAGGATATCAAGGTGAGTTCATAACCCCACTTTTTACGTTTTACATTTTATAAATGTTTTCGGGGGTGGAAAGACATTCAGGTTTTGCGAAAGTATACAATGTTTCAATGAACGAAAATCATATATATTTCTAAACCATGTTACAAACATATTTCAAAGAACTCAAATGGTTTACGAAATGTTTATGCTCAACATACCGGTTTTTACAAAACACACGTGTATTTTCGAGACATGCATGAGTTTTCTGACTAGTGACGGGATTGTCATAGTCACAACTAGGGGGCGAGGCCCCAATGACAAGATAACATGGGCTAGGCCCAATGACAAGATAACATGGACTGGATTGTCCACTACTTCAACACTAAGGGCCGTAGGGTTGCTTAAAAATGTACATGAAGTCCTCGCTACATATCGGAACTAAACCGCCTGCTAGTCTATCGTCTTGAGTAAACGTTCGGCGAGGCACTTACTAGCTTGGGGTGGGTTATAGGCTCATGCGGGCATATTACTTTGTCGTACGCGGACATCGACGGTTATTCAAATATTACAAAAAACAAGGTTTTCAATTGAAATACCGAGAAAATGGTTTTATTATGCTTTCTCAATAACACTTCAATACCGGTTTACAAGGATAACAGAAAACATTTCAATATCGGTTTTATTTACAGATACGATTGAAAACATTTTATCATCGGTTTATAAACATAACAGTTATATGCATGGATTTGCAAAAACATGGAAAACATTTCAATACTGTTATACATACATGACATTTCAAATGCGTTGGGAGACTATGATCCCACAAACCGGTTTTCGAATGGAAGACTTTCAAATGTTTTATGATTCATTTGAAAACAAAAACAGACAAACTATGAACTCGCCAACTTTTTGTTGATTTTTCGTATGTTCTTTCTCAGGATATGATTACAAGTATGGCACGGTTGGAATAGTGGAACCCATGGGAATTCGAGTACTTAGCAGGCATTCACTTACTAGAAACCTTAGCCATCACGTCTGCTTCCGCTGTGCGATAAGGATACCATTCAGTTCACGCCCCGCTCTGATGTGAATAGATAACACGGGGGGTGTGACAGAGTGGTATTAGAGCTATAGGTTTTAGCGAATTAGGTATCAAAACTGGCTCTTATAAGAGAGTAGTAACAGATCCATAGTTTTCAATGAATCAGGTTTCTATGGAGATACCTAGGCTTTAACCTCACTTTCCTCTAGGGACATTAGATCATTAAGACTTGAGTATATGCAGAATGCCTACGACTCGAATATGGGTTCCAACCATGGCCGAAAACAGTAAGTTAACATTTTGGTTTTAATCATACACTAGTGTTGTATTTGATACATGGTACACGAAAACATTACATACGGTAAGCAAAACTTTGAGAGTTTTGACAACATGCATTTAAGACCTTTGGAAGACTTATGACAATATCCATCAAAGGTCATTATGTAGGAACCACGATTATTAACTCGGGCAAACACATTACATATATTGTCGCTACTATTTTATTTACCCGAGCTGGTATCCTACGCAAAACGAAAACACTAGTGCGCAAAAATATACATGAAACTTAAACGATACGACAACAGATGTAGAAGTACATCACATACGACTTTTGAGGCGCGACATTGAGAAAGCACGACATTACGACAACGATGCTAGTCCCGTCAGCGGGAGAACTACCGACCAGAATGCGGCAATTTGTCACGTGGTCCTATGAGCGACACGAACAACGTTGAAGTACGTTCAAACGAGTATACATAACAATCGGTACTTATTACAATGGTAATCGCGACCATTGGTGCTACAAAAGAAGTCACATGACATCGCATTCCCCCTACCTTATTAACGACGACTATGCCATATACGACATTGGTGGTAATGTCACAAAACAATAAGTCATCACAGGAAATACCAGGTAAAGTCCTCGAATTCCTTTTGTTGAAATTTCAATTTTGCATATACGACGTACACCTCTACTCCTCATAACGATCATTGTGTCACGGAAAATTCTTTCTTGATTAGCAAACACATATTGCATCATTTCTTGACAGATTTACATGATACGCATGCTTTGTTTGTTACGCATGTGGTTAACTTGATTCGTGGAGACCATCAGGGTCTTCACTTCGAATAGTCATTTCATCAAAAATTTAAAGTTGGTTTGCTAATTCAAATTTTCTCTTTGTGATCTAAATGACCCGCATTATTGCAAGTATTGACTCCTTGATATCGAGTCAACGAATTTCTTGAAATTCATTTTCTTTCCAAGTTGCATACATGGGTTTTCGTAGTAATCGTATCAAAACTTCTTGGTCGAATCATGTATTTATTGTTGGATTGTGTCAAACCAAGTTCAATTGCTTGAACTTGCTCACGGTATACAAATTTAATTCAAGGATTTCATATGATGGATTGAGGCCGTCATATTCAAAGTAATATCAACAAGCAATTCATTTGTTTCGAACCATCGCAGACTGGTTCAGTCTGCACCCTTATTAAGTCATTTATCGGTTACGACACCTTGTGGTGGCGTTTACACTAGTTGAAGCTTGTGCTAATCTCACTTTCACGACACATACACAGATTTAATTACTTTAATTTTTTATTCATTTTAAATCCCCTTGTTGGATCATTTTCTTAAAACATTCTTAATACAATCGTGTATTAAGAAGATGGTACACAACTTTATGGTCTATTTCAGGTACCTCTTAATGGATTCTTTCAATATCGGTCGAAAATTTTGGGATATATATTGTTCTTCCACTATCGACCGAAAATTATATATATATTTGTTCTTTCATTTTCATTTGAAAATCCTATGTGATTTATTTGGAACAAATATTTAGACTTACTTGATTGAACTTTTATCGTAAAACGGTGAATTTGTTCAGTCACTGCTATTATTGAATTATTTCAATGGCCTATGACGCTTTGTGGCGTCGGTATGAACTTGTAGCTTGGGCTAATCATCGGAAATGGTCTTAATGAAACTATGTATTAAGACAATGATACACTAACTTCGGTTGTAATTCGGTGTATCCTTGCAACTCAATAGTGTTAACTTATGGTTCGAAAAGTTAACAGATCACCTTCATGTTTCTAATTCAGTTGAGCTTGTTGATTCTAAGTCTTATCGATCCAACAACCAACGCTAGTTTCCGTTGGTATAAATTTCTAGTGTTTATGAAATTCATTTACAGATTGTGAACATCTTGGAAATTTATTGTCGAGATTCTTATTTGTATGACCCATGTAAACTCAGTCACATTGGTGACTATGTCATTACGTTTCCTTCACCAGTATCGATTCTGAAAACATATTTAGTTGAACCAGAAGGTTCATGTTGTTGTAGTAAGTCATTGTATTCATATAATCCAGACAAGTCTCGATGCGATTACATGGTCATTTACCTGGGTAGCATTAATACCTATCTACGTATAACAAAAATCTAAGGAGATAACATAGCTTAAATTTCGAGGACGGAATTTTTATAACAAGGGGAGAATGTGACAACCAGCGTTTTCCGGTTGTAATTAAGCGCATATAAAACAGTAATACCGTTATAATTAGCGTAATTAGACGTAAATTAACTCGACCAGGCCTTTGGAAAACCGAGGAATGTCTACTTGCTTCACGTTACCCGATTTGGAGATAATCGAAGACACTAAACGCGAAATCGAACGATAAGCGAACTGATGCCGAACAAATACTGACAACGTCTAAAAACACGAATTTTATACTTGTATATATCATACAATTATGATTACGCGATAAATTTGGATCATTGAACGTCGCAAAGCACAACGCGGAAGTTACGCGAAAAACCAGAACGCACCGAAAACAGAACGAAGCAACGGACTCGAGTTACACCTCGATATTAATATATTACGATATATTTGCATTCGTTTTCAGATTTTAATACTCGAGGTTGAAACCAGAACGAAAAACGGTTCAAAACGACAAACAAGGCAACTACGCGATTTTTAACGCAACTAACGGATTACGCGTCAGCCGGTAAATTAACGACGACATTTACGTGTTTTTGATTCTAATTAAACGCATTACGACATAACACAACACTCGGTTTTGAAAACGCTCTTTGCACACGTATTGGGCTTGAACACACGATAACGGGCTTTAGGCCCAACCCGCTTAAAAACCCTAATATAAAAACCAACTTAACCCTAATCCTCTTCATTTCTTACAAACAAACCCTAGCACACCACCAAGACAACCCCCTGCTTCTCTCTGAATCCGGTCGCCGATTCCGGTGACCGCCGGCGACCTCCGGTCCCGGTCGTCTTCTCCGGCGGTTACACCCACACCCTCCCTTTCCCTTGTCTCATTTCTAATATACACACACACCCGCATATACGTTTCATCCAGAGAGAGAGAGTGCAGAGCGTAGAGAGAGAGAGAGAAGGTAGATAGACGAGTGGCGTCGCGGGCAGTCGCGCGTTCAGCGGCGACACTTGCGGCGGCGGATTTCGGGGTGGTCCGGTGTTAGGGGTTTCGATTGACGGCAGCGGTGGGTGGTGTCGTGTGGTTATTTCGACGAAGAGAGAGAGGGATGGTGGCGACCGCCGGCAGCAGTAGCGATGGGGGCGACAGTGTTTTGGCTTCATCTCCGGTTCAGTTTCAGTTCACATGGTGCAGTTTTGGTTCGGGTTTCATTTGATTCAGGTTTTGGTTCGACTAAACTTAGTTCAGTTCGGTTCAGATTCGGTTCGGGATTCGGTTCAACATGGTCAACGAAAGTCAACAGGTCAACGACTCAGTTTTGGTTGGTTCGGGTTTTGGTTTTTTCGGTTCATCTTCGGCTGGGATTCGAGTCGAACCAATTTTCGGTTCAGTTTAAACATTGAAGTGTTTGTTTCAGGTTCGGTGTTCGGTTCGGTCAACAAAAGTCAACACGGTCAACTGGTCAAACCCAGTCAACACGAGTCAATCCAGTGAAACCCGGTCAACGGGTCAACCCAAGACTCGTTAAAAATTAATTACGTCGCGAAATTTAATTATATAAGTTTATAATTATTATTAATAAATAGCATGCGAAACCGATCTCAAAACCGACTCGTTAACAAGTCAACATCGCCAAAAAGTTTAAAAATAACAATTTAATCGACGTACGCTACTTGCGGATAATTATTAGTTAAAAACGAACCGAAGTCAATATATATAAATCGGAAATTATAAATCGGCGAAAATTATTTTCAAAACACGTCGAGAAATTTTATATATTGTTTGCGTACATTGCAGATTGTGTTTTGATAAATAAATCGACAACTAGTATTGTCGGGATCGTCCAAAAACAGAGGAGACTCTGCCCGATTTTCGTAAAAAATACGTAATACAAAACGCGTTATATTTCAAGGATAAAACGTCCAATGTTCAAACGATTGTTATAAAATAAATATAGGTATATATTTATTTTGACGACGCTATTAAAACTTTCAACAACGAGCCGACAACATTTCAATGAGCGCGATTACAAGATAACAAGATTCGGTAATCGACTATCAAATAAACAATGCTTATTTATGTTTAATTTAACGACAAAATTAAGAAATTAGTTTTCAAACCTTGATAAATCATTCGAATGACGATATAAAAATAAGTATATGTTTATCTTTATTTCGAAACGTAATACAAAACGCGTTATATTTCAAGGATAAAACGTCCAATGTTCAAACGATTGTTATAAAATAAATATAGGTATATATTTATTTTGATGACGCCATCAAAACTTTCAACAACGAGCCGACAACATTTCAACGAGCGCGATTACAAGATAACAAGATTCGGTAATCGACTATAAAATAAACAATGTTTATTTATGAATAATTCAACGACGAAATTCAGAAAGTAGTTTTCAAACCTCGATAAATCATTTGAACGACGATATAAAAATAAGTATATTGTTTATCTTTATTTCGAAACGGCAAACTTTTACAAGACGAATACAAGGTGCGCGTTATTTCAAACGAACGAATTTGGAAATCGTATAACACGAATATAATTGTATATATTCGAACGTCGAGATTTGAATACTTTTATAAAATAAAATAGTTATATTTATTTCAAACGTCAAAGATTCGGGAACTTCAAATGCCATTTATTATATTCGATTTCAACGCTTCAACGAGGTACGATGCAATACCGCAAGACTATCGCGCGAATACGAAATGTATTACCTATACGGATATATTTTCAAGTATATATATAATATACTATTATCCGTCGACGTACATGACGACTAAATATGATTTCATGAAATATAGTTATGTTTTATATGTAAACATATATTTCTAGTCTCTCGAAATCAGAATCGTTTCTAAGAAAACCATAGGTTGGTTAACCGAGTTAAGACAATGACAATTTCATAGAATCGTATGAGTAACGATTCGATAGAGCTCGGTGATACGTAGTATAGCTACGTCATTCTTAGAAACTTACAAGTTATTCCATTTTAGGAATACACTAGATTGCATGCTAGCAAGTTAAGTTGTGGAGACAACACTATGGAATCAAATTAAGCTAGCTTTGCACAAGGATTAAAGGTGAGTTCATAACCCCCACTTTTTACCGTTTTACATTTTTTATAAATGTTTTCGGGGGTGGAAAGACATTCAGGTTTTGCGAAAGTATACAATGTTTCGATGAACGAAAATCATATATATTTCTAAACCATGTTACAAACAGATTTCAAAGAACTCAAATAGTTTACGAAAGGTTTATGCTCAACATACCGGTTTTTACAAAACACACGTGTATTTTCGAAACATGCATGAGTTTTATGACTAGTGACGGGATTGTCATAGTCACAACTAGGGGGCGAGGCCCCAATGACAAGATAACATGGGCTAGGCCCAGTGACAAGATAACATGGACTGGATTGTCCACTACTCAACACTAAGGGCCGTAGGGTCGCTTAAAAACTGTACAGTGAAGTCCTCGCTACATATCGGAACTACAACCGCCTGCTAGTCTACCGTCTTGAGTAAACAGTTCGGCGAGGCACTTACTAGCTTGGGGTGGGTTATAGGCTCATGCGGGCATATTGTCTTTGTCGTACGCGGACATCGACGATTATTCAAATATTACAAAAAAACAAGGTTTTCAATTGAAATACCGAGAAAATGGTTTTATTACGCTTTCTCAACAACACTTCAATACCGGTTTACAAGGCTAACAGAAAACATTTCAATACCGGTTTATTTAAGATACGATTGAAAACATTTTATCACCGGTTTATAAACATAACAGTTATATGCATGGATTTGCAAACAACATGGAAAAATTTCAATACTGTTATACAGACATGACATTTCAAATGCGTTAGGATACTATGATCCCACAAACTGGTTTTCGAATGCAAGACTTTCAAATGTTTTATGATTCATTTAAAACAAAAACAGACAAACTATGAACTCGCCAACTTTTTGTTGATTTTTCGCATGTTCTTTCTCAGAATATGATTACAAGTATGGCACGATTGGAATAGTGGAACCTATGGGAATTCGAGTACTTAGCAGGCATTCACTTACTAGAAACCTTAGCCATCACGTCTGCTTCCGCTGTGCGATAAGGATACCATTCAGTTCACGCCCCGCTCTGATGTGAATAGATAACACGGGGGTGTGACACAAGATAACAGAGGTTACATTTAGCAGTGGATAGACATTTAAGCCAAACAGAGGTTTAGAACAGTGGTTTAAATCATTCTTTTAGGATTATTAAAATTTCAATTTTAGCTATTTTCAAGGATGGATTTTTGATTTTCTGAAAACATTTTAATGCTTTTTATTCATGGAAAACAACAATTTTGCTTTTAATCCATGTTAAGCATGCAAATTCTAGAGATCAAGCTTTCAAAAGTAGATGTATCTAAAGCCTTTGTTAGAACATCTGCTAGCGGATCCTTAGTTGGAACATGATGCAGAGAAATCAAACCTTTTTCATAACAATCCCTCACAGAGTGATGTCTGATGTCAATGTGCTTGGTTTTTGAATATAAAACTGGATTTTAATGATGTTTTTAACTGCTTGACTATCCAACATGAGAGGAGTTTTTAGAGCAGTTACACCAAAATCCAACAATTGATTTTGAAGCCATTCGAGTTGAGCAGTGCAACTTGTAGCAACAATATACTCAGCCTCAGCTGTGGATGTTGAATCTGCAGCTTGCTTTTTGCTTTGCCAAGAACTAAGCAATTGCCTAGAAATTGACAACCTCCTGAAGTTGACTTCCTTGTGGCATGGCATCCAGCAAAGTCACTATCTTAGTAACCTAAAAGCTCAATATTCCCATTAGCAGGATACTAGATACCAAGTGTGGGAGCACCTTTTATGTATCTAAATATCCTTTTCACAACAATAAGATTTGACTTCCTAGGTGCTGACTGTGATCTGGCACAGACACATGTAGCAAACATGATATCTGCCCTAGATGCAGTTAGGTACAATAAAGACCTAATCATGCTTCTATAAAGAGTTTGATCAACCAAGTCATCTTTGTCATCAATAGTGACCAGCTTAGATGTAGCCATGGGTGTACTACATGGTTTACAAACATTTATATCAAATTTGGTAAGTAGTTCTTTGACGTGCTTACTTTGATGAATGAAAGTATTGCAAGTGCTTAACTTGAAGACCAAGAAAGCATTCGAGTTCACCCATAACACTCATTTCAAACTCTGATGTCATGAGTTCTCTAAACTCTTCACACATACCATTGCATGTGGATCTAAAAATGATGTCATCCATATGAATTTGGACAAGCATCAAATCCTTTCCTCTCCATTTTAAAAACATCGGTTTATCAATTTTACCCTTGTAAAGCCTATGGATAAGTAAAAGGTGGAAACAGTTTCAGAGCAGCCTTGTTTAGCTTGTAAACATGATCTGGATAAAAAGTATCTTCAAAACCAGGGGGTTGGCATACATATACCTCTTTCTTGATCTTGCCATATAAGAATGCACACTTGATATCCATTTGATACACCTTGATATTGTGGTTGGCAGCAAAGGCTAAAAACAGTCTGATGGCCTCCAGTCTTGTAACAGGAGCAAAAGTTTCATCATAATCATGCCTTCTTCTTTTCTATAGATTTGAACCACAAGCCTAGCTTTATTTTTGACAATAATGCCCCTTTCATCTGTTTTGTTCTTAAAGACCATTTTGTGCCTATGGGACATACATCCTGAGGCAATGGTACAAGTTCCCATACTTGTTGTCTTTTGAATGTAGGAGCTCTTCTTGCATGGCCTCTACCCAACTCTTGTCTTTCAATGCCTCTTGGTACTTGACAGGTTGTGTGAGTGATAGAAAACCAACAAAAAGACAAATGTTTTGGGATTGACTTCTTGTGAGAACCCCTTCATTGATGTTACCAATGATTTGGTCAGATCGACGGTTTTTAAGGTAGATTAGATCTCCCTTGTATGGAATGATGGCATTTTGAGGTGAAGACTGCAGATGGGAATCATCTTAGCTAACATCTATTTGCAATTTTGAAGAGCCAACATCTGTTTGGAATGGAGGTGGAGGTAAAGGTGGAATGGGGTTAAATGTAGGTTGACTTTTGTTCATAAAAAATGGACTTTTGTCAACAGAGGTTTGATTAGATGAGCTGCAGATATTGGGGATCAATGGCAGGGTTTTCACAGTTGTTAGTAAAATATGTTTCTCTAGTGGATGAAATGACTTTGTATTGTGGAATCATAATGTCATATCCATAAATCTTGATGTGAAGATTGTGGTGTACATTCCTTGTTAGTCTTGATAGACACATCTTCAAATGTAAATTTATCTAAATCAAACAGTTCAGCAGGATTTGCTGGGATTTTTAATAAAGAAAGTTTATTAAACTTTACATTCAAGGTCTCTTCCACACACCTAGTCCTTGAATTAAAGACTCCGTAGGCTTTAGCAGTGGTTGATTATCCCATAAAATAACCACAATCTACTTTGGCTACAAATTTTGAAATTGAATCTTTTAAGTTTAAAATGAAACATGGGCAGTCAAAGATTTTGAAATATGAGATCAGAGGTTTAATTTTGTATAGAATTTAATAGGCATTATTTTGATGCTTGGTTCCATGACATACCCCCGCGATCAAGGTAAGTACAATGATTCATCGTAGTAGGTGAGTATACTAAGACCATCCTTTATCTTTTACAACGTTAGACTATTGGTGAACTGGTCAGTACTTTTGTACAATAGAGTGGACCAATAAAGTGTCTGACGAGGGTTAGGCAAATACCTTTTTGGTACCAATTTTGCTTTTGCAAGCACATGGAATTCCCTCAATTGAGTTTGTCTTCCGTAAAGGTTTTTGGCCTATTGGCTCTTTTAAGATATCCTGACTGTGCCTAGGTCTGCATGTATCCAGATGCAATAGAAGGGCAGTCCTGATACCGGATGACTCAACAGCATAAAGACCTGAAACTTCAGACGCTGGCTATCTATCAACGCAAGATTTAAGACCATTAAATCATACGCTGATAGTGTGTTACCCACATGATACATAGTTAGTTATGTTTATATCACTTAGTATCTTTTTATCATTTTGAGTGTCAAGCCTATCGACATATCACATTAGATCCAAGTCTTTTAAGCTACAATACCTTATATGTGTCAGTCAAGCCCTTTAGAACGAATATTTATTTCATTTCCCATATGATGCAATAAAAATCTTTTGGATTTTTCAGTTTTTTCAAATGTTTTTTTTTTATTTTTATGGTTTTCAAATGTTTTTGTGTTTTTCTCATTTTCTCCCCCTCAAACAATGCATATGTACATATATGTCCCTCTTCCCCTCTAAATTTATGCATCACACTTTATGCGCAAAGTAAAATGAAAATATTTTTGTACAAATTTATAAAGCAAATTTATGAAAACTTATGCATCACACTTTATAAAGAAAATTTATGAAAAATTATGCATCACACATTATAAAACAAATTTATGCATCACACTTTATAAAGAAAATTTATGAAAACTTATGTAGAAAGTAAAATCAAAATATTTTTGTTGTTTTTGCTTAACCATTCTGTCATTAGATTAAAGACCTCCGTTATCTCGTCCAATGTGAAATTCAAAGCACGGAATTTAAATTGTACCTTTTCGCTGATCTTATCTTACCTCCCTTACCTCGTCCGAAGGAAACATATCAACCGTAAAAAAATTGAACTTTTTGCAACAGTGAAATGTTATCCTTTATGTTTCTGGCACAACCGCTATCAAAATTCCAGAGATTGTCAACAGCTCCTTCCTTGGTTGTCCTTGAAAAATAAGAAGATTAGTAAGACAATGGTACCCAGGCCATAGTGGTCCTAGGTATTCCTAAAGCATCAAAATAAGACACTTCTTTTAAACACAAGTCCCCTTTTGTTCCGAGATTGCATTTGGATTTCCAAATTTGTTTGGACTTAACAAACGTGTTGTTGCCTTCGGTCGAACAACTTTAGTTGGTTCAGGTTTATTAGATTTAGAAATAGAATTTTGTTCTTGAACAGCCTTGCATTTGTTTTTAGCAGCATTCCAATCCCCATCAGATGGTTTAACCTTGGAATTCACATTCTTCATTGCCTTAGTGATGACACCTTCATTGGCTTGGTATGATTTTTATCCTTTGGTGTAACCTTCTGATTTTGAGGATTATAGGGTACATAAGGACTATGCGTGCAGTTTCGAGCAATGTGACCAGGAATACCGCAATTGAAACATGTTTGTCTCTTCACGTATAAAGCATTCTTATCGGCTTGATTTGCTCTTGCAGGCCTTGAAGGATGAACTAATCCTTTCTGTGCTTGCTTTCCTTCACATTTCTAGCAGACGACGATGAATTTGGATGCTTATACTTGTCGTTTGTAGAGGCCTTTTGCTGTGGAGATTTCTTTTGATTTTCCTTGTGTTGCTTAGACTGCAAGTCTTGCTCAGAAATCTCACCAACCTACTCAAAAACTTTGTTAGCATGGCCAAATGCATATTTCTCACTTTATCATCACTGACCGGCTTAACAAAGGCATTCTTTACACCACGAGCCTTTTGAGGACAATTGCTGCCCGTTGATGATCTTGGAGAGCGATTTGATGTTTAGACTTTTTCTTTCCTCGTCTCTGATCTGCTCGTTTCGGCTCCTTTGGTTTGCTCTAAACCTTTTCATCACAAACAAAGTTCAGATTGTTCAGTTTGCGCACTTGGAGCCTTGTTCACGTCAGTCTTCACTTTATCAGCTTTGACAGAATCACTGGAAGAGTCATCAGCACAAGATGGTTCCCGTGTATCTGATGTATAATCACTGGGTTTGCCATACACCATATGTTGTGCTCTCTCTAGTTCTTCCTTGGTTTCAGGCATACTCGTGTAATTGTGATTATACGGCGGGGCAACCTGATTGAATCCCAAGCCTTCCACTTGTTTCTTTTGTAGGCCAGCTGCACATTGCACACGCCTTGAACGAGCTAGTTGGATGTATTAAGCTTCTTTATATTTACTTCATTTTGTTGATACTTGCCAGTTAGTAGCTCTAGCTCAGCTCTCACAGACTCAAGTTCCATGTTGTTCACATTGAGTTTGTTCTTGTAATCATGGACCTAGCACTGTTGTTGATTGACGTCCAAGTGGAGCTAAGCGATATCCTTCTTTTGTGCTTTAAACTTTTCAGTAAACATTTTATTGCTTTGTCTAAGGCTGAGGCATTAAGCCATTGCATTGTTGTAATCACTAGCCATTTTAGAGTTTAGTGCTTTGAGTTGTGCAATCTTGTTCCTGCAATGTTCAGTACACAAAAGATAGTTGATTGTGTCAATGAGCGATCTTGGTTCGTCAGTCAGAGTTTGGGCTTGGGGTGCATGGGGTGCGGGGCTATTGACTGCAGCTTGCTGGGCTTGAGGTTCCTGTGTGGCTACTTCATCGGGATGGAATTCCTTTGAATGTGCGTATAGATCTTGGTTTGATTGCAAATGATCCATAACTAAGATACAAAGAAGTCTATATCCTCACCCAAAAAAGTATTCATCTCATTCCTTATGTCCTCTTTTTGCCTCGCATTTTCAAGCAAACACATCACATAGTTAGCAACAGGATCAACATTGTAGTTCCCTATGAACTCATTCAGTTTTTCATTCACTCGATCCCGCAACCTTCCAGATCCATCTCTAGAAAAAATAATTTTGAAACACAAATTGTCAGCACTATCCATCAATCCCCCGTGAACGCACTAACTCAAAACTTAGCAATCGAACGATCCCACTTCCTGTATCGTACTTTAACACCTGTCAAAACTTTTGCCGCAAACAAACAACCTCCTTTTTTTAATTTCAATTTTAATAATAATTTTTTAATTAATTAATTAATTTTTAAAATGAATATTATATAACTAATATATAATAAATTTTTAATATAATAATTTTTTAATTATTAAATAGAATAATATTATATTTTTAAACTATTATTATAATTATATATATAATTTTCTTTTTAATAAAAACTATTATAATAACTAATGATTACCTAATAATTAATATTATTATTATCTAATAATTATTAAGTAAAAACCCTAAAAAATAGAACGTCATTATCAAAAACATCTAGTTCTCAAAACCAAAACACTATTTAGTCGCAAACAAGCCTTCCCGACACCAAACTGTCGCAAAAGATTTAATGTTCTCTTTCCTGTTTTTCACGACAACACAAGTGTCATAAAATAAACCGTTTTATATCTTATACGATGAAGAAGGTGACTGAGTATGGTGGTTATTGAGATGGATTGTGGTTATGGAGATGGATGTTGGTTATGAAGACGGGCGGAGATGAACAGTAGCCGGAGCAGGAGATGGACGTGTTTTCAAGCCGATGAAGATGATCTTACCATTGCCGGAGATGATGATGAAGGTGGAGGTAGTTTCGGAAATAGTGAAGGA
This sequence comes from Scalesia atractyloides, assembly GCA_947069175.1. Taxonomy (NCBI): domain Eukaryota; kingdom Viridiplantae; phylum Streptophyta; class Magnoliopsida; order Asterales; family Asteraceae; genus Scalesia; species Scalesia atractyloides. The sequence continues at coordinate 36,440,126 of CAMTDV010000022.1, read as the reverse complement.
CGATGATTGATGTTGCAGGTTTCTGGCGAATAGTTATCGGAGAAGAAGACGGAGACTTTAGGTGATGATGATGAAGGGGAAGGTAATGTTCAGGAACTACTCGAAGAAGGTTGTTTGAGATGGGTATTTCGGATGATGATGGGTATTTGAAGGAGCAGATCCGAGATGGTTTCGGATAATAGGATGCGATCCGAGATGGTTTCGGATAATATGATGCGATCTGAGTTGGTTTGTATTTTGGATGGTTGTGATGAGTTTGAAATAATGTCTCGGGTGAGTTTGTAATCCGAGATACTGTTTCTGAGATGGTTGTTGACTATTTCGGATGATGATATGATATGATATGATGTTCTTGATTGTATGGTATTTCAGATGTATGGTAATATCGGATGATGAAGATGGAGATATGTTGATGACTGATGATGTAGGTGTATATTCGAAATCGAATTCGAATTATTAAAATAAGGATTTCGGATTAGGAGATGGATAATAATATGATGATGATGGAATGAGTTTCGGATAACAATGTTGATATTCGGATAAAAAGATTGATGATTTGACAGATGATGTTGAGTATCCGAACCAGTGATGATTTTTTTTTGTTATGAATTTTTTTAATACTAAACTAAAACAACTTTTAACACTTTTCTAAACAGAATAAGCAGCAAAATATAATGATTTTTATGAATCAGAACGAAGAACACGAATGAAGACGATGAAGAACACCAACTCAAGAATTCCATAAAACTTGAATGTTTGATATCAAACCGAGCCTAGAAACAGGTTCTAAAGGCTCTGATACTAATTGTAAATCTCGAATAATTCGGATCTAACAACGATATAAAACAATCATCAAGGATGGGCGGAATCCAAACTTGATGATATTAAAGAAAACCGAAAAATAAGAAGATCGAGATGAGTAATAATAACCCACGAATCAGTTTAAACTTGCATACGATTATATTACTTCTCAAGCAAAACCTTATGATACAAGTTCTCTCTCTCTCTCTCTCTCTCTAACAATGGAGACTCCTAAGGTTCTTCTCTGAAGCTTAACCCTAGAAATGACATAATGTTCTTTATATACCTAGGGTTTGTCCATACCCATGGGCTTGCTTGACCCACATGGCCTATGGCATGCCCAAATGACCTATAAAGGTTTAATTCCTAATATAAACTAACCTAGATAATCTCAGTTTACAACCATAGCTCGTTGTGTTAATTTGATGCGTCAGTCACATTTTTAGAACCTAACACTTATAGCATAAGCATGGATTGAAATTCCGATGCCCAGTGAGTTAGTCATATGTATTATTTTGACCCAAAAGTGACCTGCTTTATATGGTTATGTATAGGTCGTAATGACTGGGTCATCTGAAAGATGTGGGCTGGATCCTATGGTCAAATAAGTCAGAATTAAAAGGGAAGAACTTGGGTCGTAGGTACAACTGTATATAAATATGGTACAGCGTTTTTAGTAGTCGCAAGAAGCAGACGAGATTTTACACATGGCAAAAAATGTTTATATGGAGTTTCTACCTTTTTGTCTCTAATACTTTAAATTCATTTACATTTATTCAATTATCTGATCGTCGGGTTTAGTATGTTTTTATTGCAATGGTTATGTTACGGATAATTATGTGTTTTTGGTCCATTGAATGTTAAAGGCAAGTTACAGTTACACCTTTAAAACGCTTTTGCTATGCTGCCTATATCAATTCATTTGTGTATTTAGGTGCTAATTATAGGTTTGTAGAATAAAATGACATAAAAAAAGCACAAAAAATAAAATGTAAAAGGACAAACTTCGTAGTTGGTTTTATGAGTTCATTGTAAATCAATCATTACAAAAGTAATGGAAGGTTTAGTTTATTTTAAATTTTATGTCAACCATAGTCATTTTTTAGAGTTGGTTTGTACTTGAAACAACCTGTCTTCTCTCATATTCAATTGTATGTTACTTATCAAGGGTAAAAACGCGAAATGGAGTCAAACAACTAATACTTGACAACAACGGCAAACTTATAGATAAAACAAAATGTTATTTATAAAGAGATTTTCAACGAATTGTGATCGTTGCATATTCATGTATTTCAATTTGTCGTTGTACTCAAATATTCGTTTGTATTTTAACGTGTATAAATTCATAATATTTATGTCAACGGTGATAATGAAATATTTTCTTTTAGCAATCCGTAAAATTCACGGGTTTTTAAACTAGTTATGTTTATATAAACGTACTAATGTATCATTTTTGATTTTTTGGATGCATCATATTTTATAAACTTCAAAGGAAAATCGTGTACCATCAACCAACTCGGTAGATAAATTAAAATTATCTTATACTATTTCGTTTATAATAAAAAGTTCTACTATGTACGGTAAGAGGTGCACAAATTGAGGGTTATGGTAATGGAATTGGTTTCGGGTATTTAGAGAAACCGAGTAGGGTTCAGATATAGATATTGAGGAGAAAAACCATAGTCTATATGCCCGGGTAGGGTATAATCAGGTTAAACCAGGTATGGATCCAGGTATTAATACTTGGGTTTAAAAAATAATTTTTATTTTTTTACAGAAAATAAATTTGTTAAATTTGATTTGTAATTTGTAAAACTAATTAAAATACATTACAGTAACAAAAATTCACTTAAGTACAAATTATTTGATTTATGATATACATTTAAAAAACATTAAATGTAAAAGTTGTAAAGTAAATCTTAAATATAACTGGATTCGGGTATAGTGTATGATCGGTTCCGAGTATAAATTGGGTACGGTTTCAAGTACATGTATTGAGCTCAAAATATGTATAAAATATCCAGGTACAAAAATACAATTCCGAGTATTTTTCACAGTTCAGTTTGAATTACAGGTTTTTTATGCACCTATATCTAATAATCGACAGATACCTAACCAACATAGCCTAACCAAACTAAGATTACTAATACTCGTATCATTCTAAACTATCAATATAAAAAGATTACAATACATGTAAAAAACTAAAACTTAAATTTCAACTCAATTCATATTCTCTCTCTGCAAAAGATTACAATTAAACCATCATCCTCAACATAATGAGAAGGAAATAAAAAGAAAAAGTTGGTAGATTTTTAACAGCTAAAGTTATATGTTGTTACCTAACTTTTAAATTACACCAATAAATATTAATTACATTACGATTTGAATATTGGTAAATCTTGAGAGGCAAGAACTTCTATTGTCATTAAACTATCATCAACGCAAGTTAATAAATGCATTTACAAACGTGCCTAGTCAGCTGACACATCAGATTTCTACAAATATAAGAAAAAACAAGTTTCTCTCAAATCCTACAAACATATTTACCAATATTTATATTTCCACATCATCACCACTTTTACATTTATTTTTAATAATTAAGTTATTTCTATTAATATACATTTTTTTATTTTCGCATTATCTATATCGGAAGTTACAAAAAACAAAACATTAAACTTCTAAACACGAACATTAATATATATATATATACATATACGTATCTTAAACTTTTGTATTATTTTTTATTAAGGTAGCATTAATAAACTTATGTTTAAAAATGAAAACATTACACGTTTTTGTTATTTTGTCCAATTACTATATTTGAAATGAAAAAAAAATGATATACAAGTTAATAAAGCTTGTAGTGTACAACTTATTTATGCATATCAAAATAAAATTAAAACAAGAAAAAGAATAAAATAAATACAAAACAAACATATGGGCCCACCATCCTACCAAATGCATAATTATTCCCCAAGAACATTCTACTCAAATGTAAACCCCTAAAATGGTAAATCCACATAAGCCAAATGTAAGCTAAATGCTTTGCATTAGCCAGTCTAAGCCAAATCTAGATTCGCAAAGGTGGTAGATACATGAGCAACTCCAATCACTTTCTCTCTCTACAATAATCTATGGGATCTAATAATCCCACATGGTGAAATCTTATTCTCACATGGTGTATAAAGACCGTATAACCTTATACAACCCGTATACACCATGTGAGAATAAGATTTCAGTGTGGTCCTATATATTGTATACGATACCTTTATACGGTCCGTATAAAGTTATATGGCCTGTATATTTCGAATTTCTTTTTTTTGTTTTTTTACTGTTTGACGCGACGTATTATTCCTCGATACGCATGCGACTAGATGTAAGATTCTTCGATTCGATTTTATATTCCTCGATTATTGTGCTAGTTATGTGATTAGACGTTAGATTCCTTGATATTCGTGCGAGTTATTTGACTCGAATTAGATTCCTCAATTCACGTGTTAATATTTTTAAACGATGTTTATATTCTGTAAAAACCTCTATATAAACGACACCAATCTTCTTCATTTTCATTCAACTTCTATTCGTTTCTTCTATATTTCTTTGTATTCAAATTATTTTACCCTATCAATGTCGTTTTGGTGAGAACGAATGAAAAAACCATTAGAACTTGATAAAAAAACAAGTGAAATTCAAAATTTTTTTTACACTTGTCATTATTATTCGAATACAATATTAGAAATTAAATTTACACGTTTAAATTTACATGTATCACATGTGTAAGTTTTCTCATTTACACATGTGTAAAAAAATTTTAATAGTGATTTTGAGAGAAGAAATGAATTATTTGATGTTGTAAATTCTTTTTTTGATTTTGTATTTTAATTACATGAGGTTTGTATTAAAAAACAGTTTTGATTGGTTTTCTCATTTGTTCTCACGGTTCTCGCTATATATTTAGTGTTCTTAAGATAACTCTCCCCTATATATATATATATATATATATTATATATAATTATATTATATTAATAGAGATCCATTAGGAACCACCTTTTATTGCGAGTACCACGAGAACCAATATGAGCATAACCAAAAATACCTAAAAAATCAAAAAACACAAAAAAATTAATATTTTTTTAAAATCGCTATATTTCGTCACCAAAAAATTCGAGTAAGAATTATCGATGCATATGTGCATATGTATCATTTCTTTGACAAATTCCACAATATTACCAATATTAGACAATTGCATTTTCATTTACACTAACATGCGTAATAACTACTTTTTATATTACCAATATTAGAAATGCACATGTGCATCTATATGTATGAACATGATATAACGTGTTTTGTTACACTTCTTTGAATACACTTTCCCTTTCATCTATCATACCATCCATAATAACACCATTACCAATATGTATAATATTTTCACTTTATGCACATGCACATCAACACTCTTCATACCATCCAAACAACATATTACATCATAAAGTGATAAATATAATCAAACTGTAACATTCGTTGTAAAACGGGTTCTAAAACCCGTTCCGTTTTGTAATTCAAGTATATGATATGAAGTTTTGTTATGTATTTATGTTAGACATTTAAATTCCTTATATTAATTTCATTAAATAATAAATAAAACAAAAGGGTTAAAATAATAAAGATAATAAATAAAAATAATAATAATAATAATACTAATAAATAAACTAAAAATAATAAAAACAAATAAAAAAGTCATAAAAAGGGTGACCACGGGTAGCGAACCCGGGTCTTCACTGAACCAACACACACACCACACCACTACACTGCACACACATATTGAATTACCATAAATCAAATAAATCTTATATCTAATCAATACTCTAAAATCATTTAAAAAACACCCACCCAGTAAACGGCTGTAACATTCAATCCACCATCAATCACCGTTTCATTCTACGAATTAAACCGATGAAATTGATCCCAATCATACATTAAGACTCAATCATAACACAATTCAGTTATAAAATCAATTCGACAATCAATCCCTTGACCGAAACCTGTTGAAACCAAAATCTAAACTTAAACCAGCTTTCGTCTATAAATAGTGAACCTTAGACTCCTTTGGAACTCGCTCACTCACCTAAACACTTGCAAATATTCTCTGCTCTCAAATTTTCTCTTCGCCGGAAAATCCATTCATTGTTGGAATTACACCGAAGAACTCAAGGCACTCCATTTGCTCGGTACAACATCCTTGAAGCCCTTTTCTGTTTAATTATTTTCTTTATCAGATGTAATAAATCAATAAATCCAATGAGTGTTATTGGATTACCGACTGGGAATATCAAACTGATTTCATAAGGAAGAAGATGAAGTTTAAAATGTGTTTAAAGGAATTTAAAATCGGTAAATATACCGGGTTAGACACACAGTCCAGCGGTGGACTGTGTGCAAATTTAAAACATGGTCCCGGGTTCGAGTCTTAACACGCTGCCAATTCTTATAAATTTCCAACCCTTTTTAATACTTATATATATTAAGACAGATAGTATATAAGTGTAATTAAAATCACATATCATTCGGGTTAGTCACACAACCCAGTTGGTCGGGCTGTGTGTAACACGAAGCTATGGTCGCAGGTTCGAGTCCGGTCCGTTACATGATTATGAAAGTATCAAACCTTTTTGAATAAAATCAATATATGCTTTAATCTAATGTGTGTATATATATAATTAAAAATGGATATATTTTGGGTTATACACGTAGCTTAGTTGGTAGAGCTGCGTGCACGTATACGAGAGGTCACGAGTTCGAATCCCACACGCTGCGCACAATCTTGAATTCTGACCAGTTCGACCCCTAAAAAGGGGTATGTTTTTTAATAAACCTTTTTATTTATTTTCCTCCAGAAATCATAAAAATATATAATAAAAGTGAACCCTTTAAGCATAAAAATTAGTAATAAATACTATAAAATTTTCTAAAAAGTCTAATAAAATTCATTAAATAAAAATACAAATTTTAAATAAAAGAAATATATTTACCGTATTATTACGTGAATATTTAGGTTAGTTTTCTCGTTGGTTGGAATCTTTAATCGCGCGCGTTCATTATCAACTCAAGAAACGCACCCATTATGAGTGAATTCTTACAAACTTCCCCTTTTTATTCATATTTTGGGGTGTATCATATGTCGTTTATTTATATTTTCCAAACACTTGTGCTACTACCATTATATGAACTAATGTGCTATGTGATATTTGGATTATTGTTATTTGTGGTTATACTTTCTCATTTTAGTCAAGCTTTCACATTAGGCCCATCAATTCCCTGTTTCATATGGGTAGAGCATCACGTTGCCTAATTAGACCGGCTCCGTTTGATTGAGCCTTGATCTCACAGCTCATCGTTTATCATGCTCATGTGTACATTGCTAGATGTTTATATGGTTTGTGGTTAGTTTACATATACGTTTGCTCATATTTGGTATGCACATTTTTATTAAATTAACCAATATATCATTTCTTTCAAATGTTTAAAAGGGATTCACTCGCCAATATTTGTTGACCCAAATCTCTATTTTTACACATGCTACAGGTGATCAGGTTGAAGCAAGGAACACATAGGATTGGGCCTTAGAAGAAGAATAAATCGTTACTTGAATGTCATGTATAGAATATTTTGTGCTTATATGGTTTATGTGATTGTTAGAATTTTTCCTTTTAATTTGAAATCATAAATATGAAATTTTATAATAGTAAATGTCATGAGCTTTGATGAAAATCCAATCATGCCCCGACTACCATATCCGCTGCGGGTCAGGGTGTGACAGATCAAACTATCAACCACTAGATATAACTAACTAAACACATGTATATGAGTCTACTTCATCATTCAAAATCACAAACTTATTGTACCAAAACATGGTATATCATTGATGCACATGTGCATTGTTAATATTGGTAATGTAAAAAGTAGTGTATTACGGATGGTAGTGTAAATGAAAGTACAATTGTATAATATTGGTAATGTATTACGGAATTTGTCAAAGAAATGATACATATGCACATGTGCATCGATAATTGTTACTCGAACTTTTCTAGTGAAATTTAGCGATTTAAAAAAAAAATATTAAAAACATTTGTGTGTGTTTTTTGTATTTTTTTGTGTTCACATTGCTTCTCGTGGTTCTCACAATAAAGTGGTTCTCAAATGAACCCTACCATAAGGTTTGTATTAAAAAATTGGTTTCGATTGGTTTTTTCATTCGTTCTCACGGTTCTCGCAATATTTAGCGTTCTCAAGATAACCCATAGAAAAGAATTTACAACATCAAATAATTCATTTATCCTCTCAAAATCACTCTTATTAGATTTTTTACACATGTGTAAATATAACAAATTTACACATGTGTAAATACCAAATTTATACATGTGTAAATTTTCTTTATTTTCGAATTCATGTAAATTCAAACGTGTAAATTAAATTTCTAACATTGTATTCGAATAATTTTGATAAGTGTCAAAAAATTGAAATTGAATTGTTTTTTATCGAGTTCTCGCGATTTTTTCATTTGTTCTCACGGTTCTCACAATATTTAGCGTTCTAAACGTTCCCCTATATATATATATATATATATATATATGAGAACCAATACAAGTTGCAAGAACCGTGAGAACATTTTGTTCCCGCGTAAGTTGGGCCAAATTATTTTTTTCACAAACGTAGATGAAAATATTATAAACACATCTGTAAAAAAAGTAAAAAAAAAGTCGAGTCGGTAGTTTTGACTGATGCAAGTTTTTTTACGTGCTACGTAAATTTTGCATAAAGATAAATATCTTTTTTACGCCTCATGTAAATGTGGGTATGTGGCATTTTTAATTTTTTGGCTGAAAAAGCGATCTTTTTTATGACTTTTGAGAAAAAAACTTTGAAAAAACTTTTTGGATGACCTAGTTCTCACGGTTCTTACAACTCAAGGTGGTTCTCATTTTAATCCATCCATATATATATATGGTTAGTTCATTAGTGAACAACCCACTTGTTTGTGAATCTAGTGAACTAATATTAGCCATTCAGTTATTTTTTAGATGAAAAGGATAGAATTGTAATTTAACATTTAATTAAGCTAATTTAAATTATCTTTTAATTTATTCCCAGATTCTAGTCCTCCTTAAGATTCTAGTCCTTCTTATTGAAACAATATTTTCGAAAATCAGTAAAAATGAATTCATAGTAACATAACATGATCAGCAATTTTTTTATATTTCTTTCGTTACAAAACAGTTTCGTAATCGTACACAAGTGTATAAATTGATTTGTTTCATAAATATTGTTGTTTTATGTGTCCACTTGGTTTTACACATACGTATAGTGCATGTATGTTTTTGGTAGAGACATAGCTTTCGAATTAATCGTTGATACACATGTGTACACTTGTTTGGTTTTAATTAATTTCATAATTTTATATGAATCTACTTGTGTGCATGCATATATACTATATGTTGTTAATATATACAAATGTAACAATTTCTGAATATAATACACAAATGTATAAAAGCCTATACACATGTGTATAAACTAACGATAATTTGCGAGACTGTACACATGTGTATAAACTAACATCTGTATATATTGTATAAACTGATACTAGCGATATTGTACACATGTGTATAAATTAACAGTTGCGTATCTTGTATAAATGGAAACTAGCGAGATTTTAGGGATTTTAAATTATATTGTTTAAACAATGCAATTTACAAATGATAAAAATACTCTCATGTCATTTATTTTAGAGGGAGGTCATAACATTATAATTACAATATTGTCATTGATAAAAAAAACTACAGATCTTCTAAATGAATGGCCATGATTTGTTCACTTGGTTCACAAATAAACTAGTGTTCACTTTAGAACCCCACCACGAGTTGCAAGAACCGTGAGAACTTTTTGTTCTCGCGCGAGTTAGGCCAAATTTTTTTTGCACAAACATAGATGAAATTATTATAAACACATCTGTATAAAAAGTACAAAAAATTATCAATTTGGTAGTTTTGACTAATTCAAGTTTTTTTTACATACCGGTGTAAATTTTGTTCAAATATAAATATTTTTTTTTCAAGTCTCATGTAAATGTGGGTATGCGACATTTTTTTAATTTAAAAAGTTCGAAAAAACCTTTTGGATGGCCTAGTTCTCACGTTTCTCACAACTCAAGGTGGTTCTCATTTTAACTCATCCCTATATATATAGAGTAGGGTTTATTGAGAATCACTCTTATTGCGAGAAAACCTTGAGAACCAATGTGAACACAACAAAATAAACCCACTCCACTACCACCCAAAACCTAAACACCCACCCCCACCCCGCCACCACCCAAAAACCTAACCCCCCCCCCCCCACAAAAAAAACCTATACCTTTCCAAAAGAAACCCGTTAAAAACCTTACCCCCCCTCAAACCTAAAAAAACCTAACTCGAATGAAAGATAAGAAAATTTGTGATCTTATGGTGCGATTAAAAAAAAATAATACCATATGAAGAATATAGAAATGTTTGTAAAGTTTATATTATATATATAATATATATATATATAATATTTATATTTTTTCCAGTTTTGCCCCTGCTTCATTAAAAGTCCCCTCCTTTTTAGTGGTTTTGAGTGAGTTTTTTAGTTTTCTCTATAACGCTTGGTATTTTGTACTTTACTTATTTAGAAAGTGTAATTCGTATATTTCTATTTTTAGAAACTTGTAATCCGAGACGTTGATCATAAGGGAAATACACTTTTATTCACACTTGTTTATGCACAAATACATGATACTTAATCAATCTTGATACATGCTCTATATACTAATAGAATTATACTTGATGTTTAAATTATAATTGGAATCAAACTCATATATGTAACATTCCGCAATTATTGTATTATTCATTCCGTGTTTTTTGTATTCAATCATCGTAATCCAAGAATTATGATCATAATGGAATTCATTTTATTTATTTTATTTTTTTCTCTTTCAATAATTGTTCAACCAAACATAGGTGTTATTCATATAATTATCAAGACATGTTTAAATTATTAGAAAACCGACTTATGTTGTGTAAATTTGATATTCGATACACAATCAATCAACTATTGTGTCATACTATATTTATAAATTATGTTAGAAACTCAAATTTATACTAATAATATGCATAAAACAAACAAGCCCATGACTTTAGGGCCCAAAAAGCATATATATATATATATATATATATATAGGGGCCAATTTTCAACTTTCCCTATTTTTCACCACCTCTAAATCTAATCCATCACCTATAAATACCACATTCGTTTTGTGACAAATGACAAATAACCGGTAATTCAGTACAATTTAATCACTATTTGTAGTTCATAATCTCATGCATATTATCGTAATTTAATTGCGTAACTGAGTCGTACGTCATATCCTAAGTACTAGGACAAGTAAATCTGATCATAACATATACTGGTTTCCGTTACGACGCGGAACAAACCAAAACGAACCAGAACAAGGAACAACGACATATTAATGCCATACCTGAGTCCATATATAAATGAAAACACTTATTTGAGATCAACCATTACAATAATACATAACTTTCCGGTACAACGCCTACATTGCAAAGATTGTCCGTTTCGACCAAAAAGGCGACAAATGTCAGTTTGTCCGCGAGACTAATTCGGTGAATTCCGGATGTAAGAATAATAATAAAACTATGTTAATCATTCTAAAACAATGTGAGAATAACAAGAATGCACAAAAGACATCGTTTCCGGTCATTCGACAAACAGTGCACAATGCGACCGGAAGGTGACCGTTTGTCGAAACGACGAACATTTTAGTGGCCGATAGCCTCATTCATGCATCTAGAAACTAGTTAAGCCTTATTTGGAACTCGGAATCCATTCAACTAGCATGAGGTCACGGAAACACAACTTTCGGAAAAGTTCGACGGCGGAATATAGAAATACCGATATCGAGCGAACGATCGAACGAAAGACACTTTGACCATCTTACCTCATCGTATATTCGACTAGCGAACTAGTTATGCATATTTTTAGGTCGGAAGTGCACTAAATAGACACCATGACAATTGTGGTGGTCGAAAACAAAAGCTTCCGGTACTAAATAAATAAGTTCGTTTATTAGCAATTATTGTGTCGACGAACGATCTAACGACGTTTCCGTCATCCGAAACTTATATTAGGGGATCAAGTGGATTAATTGGCGTATAATAACACTCTAAACCCTAATTATGTGCTAAGAATGCAAGATCAATCCCCTAATCACAACACTTAACTTAATGACTAAAATATCTAATAAATAAAACATGTGTTATAAAAATTTTACTCTTTACCCCTCCATGTGAGCCCCACCCACTTGATTTTGTTGAAGAAATGGAGATTAGGAGTTTGGTGTGGGATTATGTTGTGACATGTGAATGATAGCTTAAATATATATCATAACCTACAACATATTCTTCATCATTTTCACAACAAAAAAAATTTGAAACCATCTCTTCTTTCCCCTCATTCCCATCGGATACATCAACCTCCACATAACCACCATTAAACCCCATAAACCACCTCATTTTACCCACTTTAAAACCCCTTCAAGACCACTCAAGATACTAACAAAGTTGGGGGCCGTTAGGGCTATCTTGGAGCTTCATTTTCCTTCTAAATCATCACTAAACTTGTGCACCCATTGTAAGGCAAATCCTTTCATGTTCTAGCTTATTTTTATGTCTAGTTTCATAAAGTACAAGTTGATCATCTTGAAAATGAAGAAAAGATAACCTAAAAACCCTAACTCACACCTTAAAAATAACACTAAATATAGTTTATTTTGTGTTGATTATATGTTTTTACGGTAGCTAGTTAGCATGATGGTGTTGTTTATGTTAAAGTAAGGTGTAAAAGTTAGATGATCTTGTATGATCAAGTATGAAAAATGAAGATTTAAACATGATAAGGTTTAAATCTAAACAAGATCATCAACTACATGATCCATGAAGATTACTACAACTTAAAGATAATTTTACTACACATGAATGTTTTTTATAAGAAATAAACATTATGATTTAAGGTGTAACCATCATAAAAATGTGTAGTAATCAAGAGGCTCAAAGAAATGGACTTGATTAAATGATATGACAAAAATGATGATTTAAAAGTGTTAATAAATGTTGAAATCTCATCATGTTTTTAATGAGATTTTACTTCCAAAAGGCCATGGATGATGATACATGAAATGTTGTAAATAAATAATAGGAAAGTTTGTGATAGATTGATGATCTTGATTATGAGCTTAAACAAGTTTTAATTACGTTTTTAAAACATGGAAAACGCCATAGTTTAGGGGAAACTATGGCGAAATTATCTAAAAATCTAATCGCGATTAAGACATGATTAAATGGGTGATTAGTGGGACTAAACGCAATTAGTAACTTAAATCATCATTAAGTAAGTTTTCAATGGCAAGGGTTATGTCCTAGACACTCAAGTGTTCATCAAGTTTATATATATATTTTTACAAGTAAAAATAAGTAACTCTTTTATTAATAATTATTATAATATATATATATATATATATATATATATATACATACATACATATTGGGAAAATAAAAATATGTATACATATTTTGTCACCAAGAATTTTGTTATAAATAAATATGTGTAATGTATGTGTATGTATTTAGAAGCTTAGGGTATTCACAATAAAAATATCCAATCATATACAAAGTACAAACACTTGAAGATAATACCAAGTGTTGGTGACATAAACAAATATATTCTTACGATGCGTCGAAACAATAATCAGATAAGCGAAGCAATGCGAATGATAGGCGAACGTGCACCATTACACTGTCGCGTCGACGACCAATGGATGAATCACCGACACGAAAAGTCATTACGACAACGGGCGATTTTCGACGAAAACAGGCACATAATAAACGACGCCGACGATGGGTCTAAAATATATATTTAGACGTTTAACATATATATATATATATATATAGTTATCGAAATCAAAATCCGGAAAGTTAATGTCTAAAAGAAATTACTAAGTGGTTTATTAGAAGTATAAAATGTATACTTACACTATATACTTAGTAAAATTATAAGTATAAGACTTTTAAAATAGTGGGCTCATCAAAATGAAATTGGGCTAGGCCCAATTTATAAAAGACATGGGCAAGACCCAATGACAAGAAAACATGGGCTAGGTCCAATGACACGGGTGCAAGGCATGAGGACATGTGAAGGGCAAGGCCCAGTTCACACACGATCTAAGAATGATAACAATATATATATATATATATATATATGTATTCTTGAGAAATATATATAACAATATTAATCAAACAAGCAAACTACCAACACTACGATAACATTAAAAGTTGTTATATCATAACAAAGAAATATATAACAAGAATTAAAGATGAACAACGAATACAAGGTCCATTGAGGCCTAGGTGTCTAATAAACTGAATACACAAGTAGGTTACACATGTGTACGGACACCAAACTTTGATAAGTACGATGTACGGAACGCGAAGCTGTGAGTTCATATCCCTCCTTTCAATTATTTCAAAGTTTTGTTTTAAAACTATCGAGGGGAAATCCATGTCATAACAAACGGTATGTTAGCTATGGGGTTAGTTGATAACACGATCAATGTGCGTAAGTAGGATGATGACAAGAGTAACTATTAATCACTTAGTGACCAAGGTGCAAAAGATATAGATCGATCGAGTTTGAGACACGCTCCAATCCTGGTATGATAACCGGTTAGGAATGCTTTTGTGATCCCAATGATATCAGAGTTGTCTCGAGTTGTTTACTTACTTATGGCACATATAATTTAGGGTGCTCGTGACACACTGATAGATCCCCAGAACGCCATGATGCTAATAACATACTCGGATTTCATTACTGGATTTCAAGCATGACATTTTTACAGGAAAACATTAACTACATGAACTCGCCAACTTTATGTTGACTTTTTAAAATTACATGTATTTCAGTACACAAGACTTGAGCTGGTGATACACTTCGGGATATGGGAAATGACATGACAACGAACGCCACCTTTTGGAGGATTTGTCTCTTATATCCCAACCTCGTATGGGTATATAGGAGTCAAAACCTCAACATGCTTTTACGATGAAAACAATCTTTCATTATGATGTAATGTATTTCAAACCATATTTTTGATGACAATGTGAAATTATTTGGAAACCCATGATTTCACTTTTGGAAAGTTATAAACATTGGTTGCAAGTTATTATAAGCATGGCATCATTGTTGATTTACAGTTGTTTACATGATTGGATGCAATGATTACTTCATAGTCACACGTTTGCGCTTCCGCTACGACCAGGGTGTGACACGTTCCACCACTTTTCTTTGCCATTTCTCAAAGAATTATTCCCTCTTAAAGGTGAGTTCCATCTCCTTTCACCTTCTTTTCTTCTTCTTGTTTTTCTTTGTGTTTTCATACTTCCCCATCTTGTAGAAATCCTTATTGAATGTCACCAAATGCTTACCATGGTAAACAAAGATGGTGCATCACCAAAATAAGGACCAATCTTGAGTTTCCGTTTACATGGTTTTTTAACCTTCAATTATTTCATTTCCACTTTATATTACTAACCATGATCAATTATTATAATGCATAACTTAATATTGTCTAACTCTTTATTATATGACTAAACTAATAAACTAACCGCTAACAATTTACATTCATGTCTTTTATAACTTCTAACAATTTACATTCATGTCGTACCTAATTTCTAACATTTACATTATGCTTTTACATTCATGTCTTTTACTTCTAGTTCAGTTCACGCATTTGTTTGACCCGTTTAGGCTAATTCGCCAAAACCAAACCAAGACACCAAACTTACCAAATGTTTGAGTGATCTTGTGTTAAGGTAGGCACTTGTAATGGTTAGGATGCAAATTCCATCATTTACCTATTTGTGTGAACATCTTGCATCTAGTTTATATAATTTCTGAAAACTGAACCAAAATTCCATTTTCACCTTAGAAACATGTAAATATTATAATAAATATAACTAGACATAATGTGAGAAGAAAAAGACAAAGGGCATAATGGTAAAACAATAAATAGTTTATAACTTCTCTCATTAATTATGTTATTCCTCATCAATAAAGTAAAAACATTTTATCCTACATATTTCAAATTTATCCTACATATGTCTTACATTTACCGAAATTTACCCTACATACATGTAAATTTACCCTGCACATTTCAATATTTATCATACATATACTAAAATTTATCCTACACATGTCGAAAATTGTCCTACACCATAAACTATTTTATCTTGAAAGAGTATATGAAAAAAATAAGTTATAAGTTTAATTAGTTAGCTAATTAATGACAATTATAGATTTATCTATATGCCCTTTTCATAACATTAATACACACATTAAATGAAGTAAATAGAGAATTTCATTGGTTTAAAAGTTATTCTTTTTATTCTTATAAAATTTTTCTTCTCATTTGAACTCTCCACTATATATATTATTAGAAATTCTACTAAATTAAAATTTTAAAATTCAATTAGTATAATCATTCCTTTCTCCATCTATTTACCATAACAACCTACTAATTACCTAATTATGAGATTGTTGACTTTTTCTTTATAATTATTTTTACTTATGCTTATAATAACATTATTATATTATAGGTGATATTACATATAATTATATAACAAGTTTATATAATTATTAATATCTCTATACATATACATTTTAATTAATAAGTTATTTTTTATTTCTCATTTACATCTCTTAACTAATATTCAATTATCTCTTTACTTATTATATACAGTTATACATTTCAATTTACTATTTTAAGCTAGACTTCGTTTCGCCCTTCCAACTCTATACTTGTTCGTGACTATCTCGGTTTACTATCCAAACTATGAGTATACTCGAACCCTTTTCCTTTAAACACACTTTGGATTGCAATATATGAAATTATAAAAACTCACATACATACAATCAACACGTTATTCAAACACTCAATCTATGAATACATGCTATTTGCCGTACATACATGCTAGAAGTCAATCTTGTGTACTCAATCGCCTACCTTAACGATTATAGCGCTATAGGAGTAGCACACCGCCCTTATGTGGTATTGTTAAGTATTCAATCTTATACGCCCTGTTCTGTTATGTGGAAAGGCTATGCTAGTTGACACTTCTAACGCCTCTTATTTCCATATTCCTATCTTTAGAAAGTTCATATTCGCATTCTATTTTTAGAAGCTTTACAATCGTACTCCATCTCCATTATCACAATTTGAGGCGTTAATTATAATGAAAATTCATTTCCTACATATACGTGTTACATTTCATATTTGTGTTATATATGGAATCAATATTTAAATATTTGCTTATACGCAAAACCGAGACTTAAAATACACTTTGGATACCTAAAAACAAGTTAAAATACAAGAAAACGACATAAAATAACCCTAGTTACAAAGTGCAAGGACTTAAAGTGAACAAAACCAAAAGATTTTCCACCTCCTTTCTCAACCAATCACCTTCCACCTTTTTAATCCAATCATATTTCACCCTTCTCCACCTCCTTTCTCCTCCAATCACCTTCCACCTTCATTAACTCCCAAACCCTAATCTCCACTTATAAATACAAGCCTCCATATACTCCTAAACACACTCCAAACACTCAAATCACTCTCATATCTTCTTGGTTACTCTCTATTTCCAAGCTTTGGCAGAAACTTGTAACCATTCTAAGTGAGTTTTAGATCACTTTTCTTCTTGTTTTCTTATGTTTTCTCCTTCCTTTCTACTTGGATAACCTCTAGGATAGTTTTCACAAGCTTGTTTTGGCAAACTAAGGTGAAACCTCACCTCATTTGAGGTCCAAAGTAGGATTAAAATTCTGCTTTCATTTATACTTTTGTATCTTGCTTTTCTTGATTTAAACTTGTTTGAATCTTGTGCCTACATGTTCTTAAACCTATCTAAGGTTATGAGACTTGTCAGGAATAGATTCTTATGAGTTTAAGAGGTGCAAACACCTCTAAACTTTCAGTTTTTGCAAGTTTATACAACCCACAAGTGATAAAACCATCCGACCTTGCCATGAAGTTGATGGCAAGACTTGTGTTTTGGTATAGGTGTGAATACTTGGAAGCCTTGGCTATCCTACCTTCATTCCACCACCTCACTTGATGTTTTACAATTGCTATCCCAAGTGGTTTGCTAGCTTGAAAGTGACATAACCTCGTCAAGCCTCCGACACTTAGTTAACTCTTTCTATGTCAGTGCCGGCTCACCCGGGTTAAGGTTACTTGGCTACTTGGTATAGTAATTATTGTACATTTCCTTTTCATTCATGACCATCCGAATCATCCTTGTGATGATTTGTGTATTGGTGAATCTTATAATGAGGTTAAAGGATGGTTATCCTCCTACCTCCATGTATGACTTATGTGACAATCTACGATATCCTTGATAGACTTAGCTTAGAATTATTATATAAACTATACGATAAATATATATAGATAACCGAATCCTTGACGATAATGAACATGGTTACTTGTCATGGTAATAGGTTATATTATCTAAGTATGGAACCTCTCGTTAACAATTCTAATGGATATCTTGACCCATGAAATCGCATCAACCCATACAGGATTTATAGTGTCAAAAACGAGTGTTTAAGACTAGATAATTACTTTGTGTGTACATACTTTTGTACTTTAAATTCCAATCTGAATCCTCCATTAACATTCCGAATACTCACACATCTTCACTCTCCTATTCACATCAACTCGCCAAAACACGGATAATCGGGAAGCTTTGCAAAATCGTGAGTATACATGACCCTTTTACTTTTCGACATTTTTGGGTGCAATACTTATTCCTTATTAAAAACGCTAACATTCACTTTCAAACATGCTTACAAACAAACAATCAGTCATACATGCTTAATACGTTATGCTAGAATTCATAGAATCGTTACATGTGATATGCTTTGTCATTAACTCGTTTCAAGCCTCCCTTAACATGTATAGCGCTATAGGAGTAACGCACCACCCGTATTCGTGAGGTCATGTTAAGTAAACAAAACGGTCTAGTCATTACTAAGATTAGATTATGCTAGCGGTAAGCTTTGGGTTGACATGTATAGTTGCATGCTAGTATTGTATGATAATTTAAGTAAACTGTTATGCCATGTGGATTCGTTTAAACTTTTATACTTACGCTAGTATTCAAACTTGTATGCTCGCCAATACTTTTGTAATTGAACTATAATTTAATACATATTGCAGGAATTCTATGATGGTGATGATTAATAGAACTTGATAGGAAGGACTAGAAACACACCAAACTTTAAATTCATGTTTATAGATTAATCATGCAATATTTGTTGTATTTTTGTCTTCCAATTCATGTACTTAACCATTAGCAATGAAGTGAAATATTATTTCTTAAGTACTTGTCACATTTAGTGTTATGAAGTCTCGAGCAATCTAACTACATCCGCCCCGATGATTCCGCCATCGGTTGGGGTGTGACAATACTTGGTTTGATTGATAGTTTACACATGCTAGTAGTATACAAATTGCCATGTTAGATTGAGACCTTTTATTCTATATTATGTAGACCAAACTTGTATGCTCACCAACTATTTTGTTGACCTTTATTATTCATATATTGCAGGGAATTGCTGATAATGTTAAAGAAATCTGCTAGCTGGATTTAAAAACGCACGAATAAATTAGTTTTCTTTTGTTTTAATATTTGAATTGATGTAATTTCTTTTCTTTTTACATATACGAATTTGAGTTTATGAAATAAAAATGGTTTATTTAAGATTGTCATTTTAAATTGTTATATGCTTTGAGCAATCATCCATTCTCTCATACCCCGATGATTTCGCTATTGGTTGGGGTGTGACAAATTGGTATCATAGCCATAACTATAGTGAATTAGGAAAAATTTGTCATGTTTGACCTAGTATATAGTTAAGAACCTTATTTAACCATTCTTGATTATGATGTTAATATTACCAACTTCTTTTTATTTGCTTCTATCTCTTCTTTTATCTCAAATTATATGCCTTTCCTAAGGCAAATGTACACTAATACACGAACCACTTGAAGACACTCTTATCCCACAATCGAAACGACTCACCAAAATAGGGTTGATTCTCACATTTGGTGACGACTTACAATCTGCGCTACATGTAATTTTCACAAAAACCATCAAATTAGGAGTGATTTCCGAACCTTGATGGAAATTTCTCATTCTCACTCTAGTGGAATTTGCCAACGAGTCGAAATTCTCTTCTCATTGGTAAAACTAACCACACTTAAGGACGACATCATCAAGCTAGGAGTGAAATCCACATCTTGATGATTAGTTCCATTCCTCGATTTTCAATCTCACCAAAGTCTTGAATTTTCGATTGACTAGGGATACGTAGTAACTGAAATGGTGAATACCGTTAACCGAATTTTTGGCGAGAGTATCTACCTACTAGGCCAAAGCATATTCCTGAACTTAAAAGAACTTTTGAATACTTCGGCTTAGTCATCGTTTTGTTCCGATACACTCCACGTTTTACGAATCGAAATCTCTTTTATGTTACATCAATTTCAATGTGTTTTACATTTGATCGTTACTGTTTCAAATTCGATTACACGAATCACGTCTCCCGCAATCTAAAACACTTTACAACAATCGAGAACAAACTAAATTTATACTCCTTCATGTCTCTTTGTTTATGTCAACATGATTATATCATTCATTATATGAAACTATTTCAAATCACACGTGCCTACGTGCAATATTTGAATCACTACATGATTATGTGAAACATGCAAACATATGTTATCACACCATTATGTCACAAATTGAATAAATTTTAATAAAACCTTTTCCATCAAAGTTCTATCACCCCTAAATGGCAACAAGTTCGATTCTCTAACTTCACCCTACTTAATTCCAAACTTTTTATGATCATGACATTCGATGCATTCAAACATTACATATTAGTCTTACATATGATTATTGTTACACATACTTGAACTCATACATTCGTCATTGCACGTTAGTTTTACACATGTTTATCATTATTCATACTTAAACTCATACATTTGACAATACATGATAGTCCTACATATACTTGTCACTACTCATACTCGAACTTATGCATTTAACATTACACGATTAGTTTTTATAAATGATGTCCTTACGCATACTTGAATATAATCACATATACACGCGGTTGGTACTTCCATGCATTCATACCCAAATCCACGATAAATAACACTATGGGTTTTACCCAAAATAATCTCATATCCATATTTTCGATATTCTCATGCTTTGCGTTCAAATACCTTCATGGCCAAAACTTTTTAATACTATGCATTTTATTCACCAATTTTAGAAGCATGTCATCACAACTATCATATGTTTACTATTTACTGTGTTACCCTATGTTTTGACCATTTGACCCATACACACTAGTACAACCTATGCGGATCATGCAATGAACAAATAACTATAGGTGCACACGTAATTATAATAGTGGGGCATGAAAATCATAACAAAGTTCTAGTGTGTCGTGATGTAGAACGTAACATGACATCAAGTAACGAAACAGATGTGACATGGTTAAAAATGGTGGATACGCCATCGGTACTTCCAATATGTAACGCTTCACATTTTGTACTTTCCTTATTTAAAAAGTGTAATCGTATTTCTATTTATGGAGACTTGTATCCATGTCATATTCGTATTTCGTTTCAAATTTTGTAATCCGAGACCTTGATCATAATGAAAATCATGCTTTATTCATACTTGTTATATATACAATCAATCATTTACATACGTGTTTTCATGCAAATCAATTCTTACTATACGTGTAATACCCATACGTTACACCTTTTATACTTGTAATACTTAAAAACAGGCTAAAATACATGAAAATGGCCCAACCTAACATTCTCGTGTGACCTGAAGCTCACTTCGCACGAAGTGGACACTTCGTATGAAGAGAAGCTGGCAGCAACACTCCGCTATAAATAACATCACACTTGACTCCTTCAAACTTTCCGAATCTTCACACTTTCACTCCAAAATTCCCAGACGTTGCAGTTTACACTTGGTTGTTTTAAGTGAGTTTTAGCTCATTGTTACCTTGTTGTTCTTATGATTCTTCCTTCCTTTTTTCTTTTGTACCAAGTGTGAAAGCTAACCAAGTTCACCACATGGACGAACTTCTGTTCTAGCAAGTGTGAGAATGATGGGAGCATTGGCTTTCCGAATTAAGTTCCAGACCTCAATTGTACACCTTTTTACATGTATTTCATTCTTTGTTAATTCATGACCAACCGGATTATCGGCTATGTCGATAAAGTCGTGCTTTGGTGAATCATATAATGAGGTTTTTATACCTCCTTGGTTGACATCTATGACGTATCCAACGGACTTTGGACATAATCTGTATACAATATAAACTATAAAGTAGTTACATTTAGACCTAGCCAAGTTCCTGATACCGACTAACTCATGGTTAAATGTTATGAGCTGGGCTAATCTGTCTAGTCCCTAAATCCCTCGTTCAACAGAACTCAGTGTTGAACTAGTGTATAGACAAGCTACATTCCCAGATTTTTCCACATCGTATGATAGCTATCACTTCAACGAAGTGAATAGTCACTTTACACGAAGTGAGCAGTCTCTTCGTACGAAGTGGTATCTTTCCCTACGTTCACTTTACTTACTTTTCAATTCCGAATCTGATCCTTCTCCAACACAGAATGCTCACACACTTTTGTTTCCCCGTATAGGGTAACTTCAATGCTCTACCTGTCACCATAACGACTCACGAAATTCTCATAAAGCTTTGCAAAACCGTGACGTATACTCGAATCCCCTTATAAACTTTTACACTCTTGGGGTGCAATATATATGAACTATCATAAATCACGAAATCACACATACTTTAAGCTAACCATAAACATACATTTCTCATACATGCTTAATACGTGATACTTGCAAACTTGTATATGCTAGAATTCTATGCTTTATATTACGTCATTAACTTTGTACGAGCCTCCCCTAACATGTGCTATAGGAGTAACGCACCGTCTGTATTCTTGAGGTCATGTTAAGTAAACAAAACGGTCTAGTTGTTGCGACGACTAGATTACGATAGCGGGAAACTTTGGGTTGACATGCATAGTTGCATTGCTAGTTTTATATGATAGTTTAACTAACGTATGTCATGTGAAATGTTTAGACTTTTACCATATCTATTATTCAAACTTGTATGCTCGCCAACGCCTTGCGTATTGAACTATACTTTTATATATGTAGCAGGAAATTGATGGTGACGAGGATGCATGGAATCTAGTAGGATGAACTAGAAACCCATTTTGAATTTAGAATTTATGTTAGATCGTGTTTCTTGATTATGTTGTACTTTTTTTCCATCTGTTGTACTTTGTTTCTGAATGTTGTACTTGAGATAGAAATGAAATGAAACTTTATTATTTAAATACTTGTTGCATTAGTGTTATGAAGTCTCGAGCAGTCTATTTCGTCCTGCTCTGATGTTTCTACCATCGGTTGGGGTGTGACAGATTGGTATCAAATCCATAACTATAGGGAATTAGGAAAACTTGATATGATTTGACCTAGTTTATAGTCTAAGTACTAAATCAGACCCCTTCGTGCTAACTGAACCTCCTAGTGCGAACTAAACCCCTTTGTGCGAACTGGACTTACATTCGCACGAAGTGGTCACTTCGTACGAAGTGGATGTCACACCCGCTCATAGGCGGAAGCGCGCGGTGTGATCTGATTGATTCTCATTGCATACAACATAAGTGAACATACTATATGAATAACACAATCTCCAAATGCCATTACTGATATAGTTTTCAAAACGCAACATAGGTTAAGTAGATTGTTTACAAACCACGAGATAAGATTAAGTTGTCAAGGTGGTACATAACCAAAATGGAAATTTTTAAAGTATGAAGGCTTTGACCCTTATATCTCCGCAAGGAGGCGGAATATAACGGGCAAACCCTTCAAAAGACGGCATTAGAGATTTGATACTTGTTTTCTTGATTGAAACCTCCTTCATAGATCCACTAATTACCTGAAATACATATTAAGTTGAAAATCAACAAAAGTTGGCGTGTTCATGTGTTTTAACTGTATGAGTTAAATCCATAAAATGTATGAAGTATTTGTATCAAAACCCGGTATGTAAAGCGTCAATGAAATCATGATCATTAATGTTTTGCAAGGACATTAATATGTGTGACGACATAGGAAGCATCCAAACCTAGACGATTTCTGTCGATTAACCTCGACTGGGACGACAAATGCACTCTGCCGTGTGGGTCCATGACCAAGAGTGGGACTCGCCAACACCCGCTAGATCTAGCCTTTGTACCGTGGTCTTAAACAAGATTAATAATGCTTAAGTTCACTCTATTCGCACATGATCTAGTTATTTCATTCCCTAGCTTATCATACCATAGACATGTATTTCACCCCCGATAGTTATAAAATTGTTAAACATTTAAGCTGAAAAGGGGGACATGAACTCACTGCTTTGCTTTCTGCTTTCACTTATTAACTCTAATACCTTTCATTGGATTCTTATCACAACCTACAAACGCGTTAGGTTTTGTTAGACACTTCGGTCTTTGAATGATTCATGTTCATGTTTCTTGTCTTAAGTATTTGTCAAGATTTGTTCAGTGTTTTGTTTTGCTTAGATATATTTTCAATGTACGATGCACCACTGAGATGCGTTTTCAGTGTATGATGTCAGCTGAGGTATATTTCGGTGCATGATGTCAGCTGCAATGTATTCTCGGTGCATGATTAAAATATATATATTTCGTCAAATATATATATATATCCTTGCATCTCCAGTGTTGCATGTATGGGCCTAGCCCGTTAGCCTCCGTGCCATGCACGAGTAAGATGTATATGTTTCATGTCTTCTCATAGTTGGGTTCCACCCGTTTGCCTCGACGATACCATCGTCGGATATGTTCCATATATAATATTTCTTAATTATATACATATTTCCAAGTTCGATGTGTTTGCTAAAATATTATATTTTAACTTGTATTACTTGTATGCACCACTTTATATATCATTTTGTAATTGCGATGGGTTTGTTAAAAATAATCTATTTTTAACATATATGGATTTATATTTATCCATGTGCATAGTTTTTATGGTTCACATAACCAAATGTTGAAATTGTTAAGTACTATACTTGTGCATCTTCCCAAGTATAGATATACTTGTATTGGGAGTATTTGTATACTTAAAGTTGTATTTCCATGGTTGTGTATAATACTTGTATAATGGTATTTTCACTAAATGTTAGTGGTATATGTTGGCATGTATTTGTACGTATAAGAATACGTATATTTCTTTATTTATTACCCCCACTTTTATGTATACTTGAAATATATAATTTTAAGATATAACCAAATTAGTATATGTATTATTATGCTTGGTAAGTGTATGTATCTCAAAATAATATATATTTTTGTGAGTAGTCCTAGAAAAATATATATTTTAGTTTCCACCAAAAACAATATATTTTTAGGAGGTTTATGAAATATATATATTTTTACACCCTTTGAAAATAATATGTTTTTAGTATCGACGAAATACGATATAGTTTATATACTTGTAGAGATATATATTTTGTCACTTGTTCAGTTTTGAAAATATTACTTACCAAGCTTCGATATATTATATATTTTTAGTCCGTAATCCGTATAAAGTCCGATCGTCCGAGAAGTCCATATTTTTCTCCATGGTATGGTTATGGATATATTTATATATTCTTTAATTCTTTGTTTGTCATTTATTATTGTATTTGTTGGTGTACATTATTTTCAAGTTCCTAACTTTATATCACTAATACAAACATTATACACATAGCATGTGATTCTTATGATCACATATATATATTTTTCCAAAAGTATATATTTATATCCATTTTTATTTTTAGAAAAACCATGACCTCTTGAACTTATATTTTATATAAAAACATGGGGATTTTTATCTATATGGTTTTTAAACAAGTTTACTTGTAAGAACTTTTTAACCATATATTTTTCTAAGTGTTTAAATTTTATAAAAGTTTTGCCGTAGTCTCCCCTAGATTTAGGAGGTTTCCCATATTTTAAAACATGTGTTAAGCTTCAAAACTCATCAATTTATTCATCGCAACTTCAACAAGTATTCCATATACATATGTATGCATTTTTAGGTCATGATGAACTTGAAAGTTTATCCAAAACATGTAGTCTTTTAACTTTATGTTTAAGATGTTCATACATCTTTAAAAATGGGTTTAATTACTATTATTTACTAACTTTGTTAAAAACATTTTTTACATCTTGTTTATATATATTTTTAGAAAACATCATAAGTTACTTTAATCACATTTACAAGTTCATCCATTATGTTAAAGCATGTTTATCAAGACTTTTATCATTTTTAACCACTTGATCATCTAACATTTCAAGAACATTATAAATCATTTTATCCACTTTAAAGAGTCCTTTATTATGTATAACAAGTTCATCATTTCTTTGATCATGGATCTTGTAAGATCCATGTATACACTTGTTAGATCTAAGCTTCTAGCAAGTGTACATATGATGGATATGATCCATAGCACAAATAAACATCTATATCTTTATTACAACTTCAAGATGGCTTTGGTTTCTTTAGATCAAGTTACTAGTTCATGTGTTCATCTTTTAAAGTTGATTCTTTTGGATGACATAACTTATATATTAACAAAATACTAGTAACAAGTCATCAAATGAAAGATTAGGAGGCTCACTACTAGCTCTTGTGGCTAGGGAAGTGGCAAGATGAACTAGTTGAAGAAGATGATGCAAAGTTGGTAGATAAAAGCTTCTAAGAGAGGTCCTTGATCTTCCAATGCTTGGCACCTTCTTAGATATCCTTGAGACACCTTAGGATATGCTTGGAATGGCTTGCAAATAACTTGAAGATGGAGGTGTAATGATGGTGGTTATGGCCATAGGTAATGGCAAGAGGAAGAAGAAGAAAGTGAAATGTGATAATGATAGGATTTAGTTGATAAGTATGCTCCTTTATGCAAGATCTTCCAACACATAAACCCTTATACAATAACAAATACCTTCCAACATGTTGGAGACAAGGGGACAAAAGTGTTGGTTCTTGTGGGCCCCCCTCTTTGCCGTCCAAGATGATGATGATGTTGTTAACTTGGTTAAGTTTTCAAGTTAAATATTTCATTAGGATTTTAGGGGTTAGTTAAGGGGGTTTTAGTGTATTTGGGGTTTTTAATGTATTTTGAGGTATATAATACCTACACTAGCTTAATATTGTTAAACAATGTTAACTAGTTTTATTTTTGTCTAGTTCGTGTCCGGTTGCTTAACGGGTGCTAGATTCGTTAACGGGTCCTTAAACGGAGGTCTAAGCAACATGTAGGGATTTTAGGGATTTTAAATCAAAACAATGTGTTTAATGATTTTAACTAGTTGTATGATGTTAAAATATTGTTAACTAGTTCATATGATGTATCAGATTGTGTCCGGGTGTTCGTTTCGTTTCCGGTTTGTTAAAACGTTAACTTTCAAGTCTTATGTGATATGATATGTTTTGGTTCCAAATAATACTTTCAATATCTTTTAAGTAGTGTATGATGTTTAACACTATTTCTGCATATTACATAGGCTTGTATATGCTGAATTTTGCTTAATTTTTCCTGAATTATTGTTTAGTGTATATTTCAGACAGTTTGCAGTGCATGTATAGTTTCCGGAAAGTGTTAGGATTAATCCTTGCTTTCCCACATGGGGTTTAATATATAGTCTGCGTCGGACTCTCATCTAAGTCCTAAATCTGCTGTTTAACTACGTACTGACATTGTGCTGCCACAGCTAGCCTAATAATTGTTTCCGACGCACTGTTTTAAAACTGTTTTTGAATGGTAACCACTAAACAAATAATATGCATCATATAATGTATTCAATGAGCTTTCTAGATTTATGCCATGCAATTCACGCAGTTTAGTTGTTCAAAACATATAATTATATCATAAATTTCACCGTTTAATGTACAGAATTATCCCAAAGTGACAGTTGTCACAGTGGACACCTCGCATGAAGTGACCCCTTACTTCACACGAAGTAAATTCACTTCGCACGAAGTGAACTACTTTCCTCACTTAAAACGTTTAACTTCTTCCTATTCTACTTCTGATCTATCCCTTTAGTCTTAAAGATTACATGCCTTTCCTAAGGCTAACAGAATACACGCCTGAAGACACGAAGGCACTCATACTACAAATGACACGATCTCACCAAAATAGGGGTGAAACCCGCACTTTGGTGATCACTCTCAATCCACGTCTTTGATTTTTCCACGAAATTACGCCATCAAGTTAGGAGTGATATCCACATGTTGATGGAAATTTTCCATCTCATATTATAGTGGACCGTTGCCAATGAGTCGGAATTTGATCCTCGTTTGGTAAGTACCAACCACGTTTAGGGAACGAAATTATCAAGTTAGGAGTGAATTCTCAATCGATTAAGGACATGTAGTAACTGGAAGCGTGAATACCGTTAACCGTTACTTGGTGAGAGTATTCTACCTATTAGGTGAAAGCATGTTTCCCTAACTCGAAAGAACTTTCTATTCACTTTGGAATAGTCTTAGTTTCGTTCCAAGACACTTCAAGTTTGATATCGTATCTCTCTTATGTTATATCCATCTCTATGTGTTTTATATTTGGTACGTCTATCCCTTCAATTCGAAGGCACGAATCGCATGTTATCCGCAACCTAAAGCAATGTGAACAAACTAAATTTATACTCTTTTCGTCTTTATACGTGATTATACTATATGAATACACGATATACCTGTGCAAACTATGTGAAAACTTACATGCTACGTGAAATACTTTATGCTCATTCATGCAAACGGGCCTTGTTTTCTAAGCACATTATGATCAAGTCTCATCTTTTTCCCTATTTTCAACCTTTTAGATGTCTTCCTCACGAAACTCGAACGCAAGGAAGAAATCTAAGTCAACTCCAACAACAACTTGATGTCCAAGTAGGACATGATGAAGTTTATAGCCAAGCAAATGGTCAAGATTATCCTAGACATCGTCAGCAAAATCTAGCTAGCCCCCAATATGCCGAATCCACCCATGCCTCGGTCAAATCCAAAGTCGACCCACCCAAGTCAAGCTTTTCATTTAAACAATTTAATTCTTGCAGCCCAATGCCATTCACAGGCAAAGAGGGAGTGACAAAAATGCTCCAATGGTTCGATGCCATTGAAGTAACGTTTCGTCAAAGTGGGTGTCCCGATCACCTACGCACCACCAATGCCACCGGCGTTTTCCGATCGAGAGCATTCGATTGGTGGATCGCTAAACGGAACGTGCATGGAGACAATTCCGCCTATGCTCTCACTTGGACCGAGCTTAAGAAGCTCATGAATGATGAGTTATGTCCTCCCCATGAGCTCCAACAACTCGAAAACGAGTTTGGAATCTGTTGATACACTTTTGTGTCTGTCACTTGTTCTTAGTTACATCTGTAATTGTACGGTCTTTGTTTATTGTGTCTATATAGTTGGTCGTGTCGACCAAATCAAGATATCCTCCTATCTTGATTTAGTACGACGATTAGTTTGTCTGTGTTGTAAAACAGTTGCATGTATGCATACTGTTGAGTCTTGTGTACGTCATGTCTGTTGGCACGTTCTCCAAAGAACACATCCAAGTACGATTGAGAAATGCTTCATACGAGCAAGATGTTGCTCGTACGAGCCATATTCCATTCGTACGAGTGGCTCATTGTAACAAGCATCAGGTTTGAGTCGTACGAGCTAGTTTAATGTTTGTACGAGCCATGGGACATTCGTACGAGCATATTTTGGAAAATGTTCTTCGTGTCTTATGGTGTTTCGTACAACTCGTAACATTCTTCGTACTGTTTCTAGGTGTGGGCACTATATAAACAGACTTGCACTTCTCAGTTGACAAAGTTGATCAATACATACTAGAGAGAGACACTGAGAGCACAAGAGAGAGATCACAGAGAGTATTTCCCGAGTCTATATGAACATTGTTTGTATGTTTGTACTAGTTCTCTTTTGTTAATCAAGATATTGAATCTTTGGTTATCTTGTGTTTCTTAATTTGCTTTGGTTTGTGTACTTACGAGGATTCCGCACTCATATGTGTGTTGTATATACAGGGAAGTAGGTTAATCTTGATCCTCCAGGTGGACCTACAAGTGGTATCAGAGCTTTGGCTCTCTTCCTTGTTTGAAACTAAGCTTAGTGTTGTGCCTGAGCTAGTTGTGAGGGTTTCTGGAAGTGTTCTTGAACTTTCAACAGGAAACTTAAGTTTTTAAAAGATAACCAACTTAAAACTTAGTTAAAAGTTGTTGTATCGAGAAAAATTTCATAAGAACCTTATTAGAATACATGGAGACATGTTAGAATCTGGTTTTTCTTAAAATCTTCATTTGGACATATCTTCAGGTGAAACACTACCGGAAAACTCACCGGAATATTCTTGTAGGGTTGACCAAATCTCTGGACATTCTAACTTGACTGTTTTGACTGAAAAGGTGATATGGAATGTTTGTCTTTTTAACCAAAATTGTGTAGACAACTGACCACTTTCGAAAACAAGTCCGTGTTAGAAAAGGAAATTTTCACCAACCAACTCTACAAAAAGATTCCTTTCTACGAAAAACATCATGCGAATAACCCATCCACACGAAGAACAATACTGTTCGTGCGAAAGATCAAGTCATCCGCACGAAGAACCTTGGTTGCACGAATCATAAGTTTGATTGCACGAAAGAGTGTCTCTCGTACGAAGCACCTGGTTCATACGAAGGACAGTCACTCGTACTAATCATTGATTCGTACGAATCATTGATTCATAAGGAAAACAAAGACTTGATCTGTTTTTCGTGTTCAAATTTTCAAAACTTTATGGTTTTTAAAATTTGTGAACTTTAAAAGGAGACTGTTATTTTCAAAAATTAATCTTTAAACCTTTTAATTTTCATAAACAAGAACATATAATAGGTACAAATCCTTGGGATTGGGGGAGTGGTTCAAGCACAAACCAAGACTCATCAAAAAGCTCCGCAACCTCATGAGTAAAATCACTAATGCCTCAACACGCAACCATGATTACCGCAAATCAATGGGCGTGTGTAGCAAATCAAAACCAAAGCATTCAAACTCTTCTTATAAGCGAGAGTGAAACTGGAAGTAATAACCGTCCACCAAAACTAAACCATATGAACGATTATCCTTCGTGGAAAAGTCGTTTCCATACATATGTTCTCGGACAAAATACAGAATTATGGACATGTTTTACTACACCATATAAGGAATCTCTCAAAGAAGTAGGACAAAATCCAACTTCCTTAGCCAACCTAGATGAAAGCGATAAAAAGGCTTATGATTTAGAGAAAAAGGCGTTTTTTATCCTTACACAAGCACTTCATAAGGATATCTATCATCAGTTTGTGTACTGTACCACCACCAAGAATTTGTGGGATACTGATGTTTAAGAATTTATACATTTTTTAAACATCAAATATTCCCCATTAATGCGGAAATTCATTGTGTTTTCATTGATCTTGATACTCATTTGAGTTGTTTGTGAAAATACAGGTCCGGGGTTCGGCTCGGTGAAGAAACAAAGGCTTTGGACCGATTTGGAGCAAAAATGGAACATTTCAGCCAAACTACCAGATATGGCACGACCGTGCCAAGCCTTCAGAAGCCGGCACTAGCATCAACACTACCATCAGTCAGCACAAACCAAGCCAGTCAAGCATATGGCACGATCGTGCCAACCCCAAGCACGACCGTGCTCGTGCTATCACAAGTTCTGATCAGCTAATTTCCAAGATCAACATAATCATTTCCGAGTACGATATCGATAAGCACGACCATGCCACACTTTGGCATGGTCGTGCCACCTCGTGGAAATTCTAGCAGGATCTTTTCGGTTTGGCATCAAACTTGGTCAATAACTCAGAAAGGTGTCACACCCTCAAAAATCCACTTGCGGGGTTTTACCGTGAGGCGCGTGACGAACCATGATCACAGTCATTGGTTATATTGAACGACCACTATATGAGTTTAAAAATTTTCCTGGTTGCTCATTCATGAGAAAATACTGTTTATACAATTGAGTTGCGGAAGCGTAATCAATTACAGAACAAAAATAGCTAATGAAATTTTAAAGTTGTGTCTAAATATTTGATGAAATCAATGCGACACCATAATACATCCTAGTCCTGATGTGTGCTATCTTAGCAACCTGAGAAAACAAGTAAAATCAAGTGTCAACAATAATGATGAGTGAGTTCACATGTTTTAGTTCACATGTTTAAACATAAGTGTTTCCCCACTGGTTCAACCCTGAACCAGTGAGTCATAAGTTACCCTGATGCAACCCGAATCAGATTAATATTATGTAGTTTAGCAGTTCATGTTATATGTTTAGGTAGCTAGCATAGGTCATGTCAACAAAGTGTTCGATCCGAAGCTGACGTTGTTGCCCCTGTTGTGCCAGGCCTATCACCAACTATGGCTAAAAAGTTAGGCAAATTCCACACTCGTGACCATCAACGTTCGGTCTAACTGGCGCGACCAGTTCGAGTGGGGCTTGTCGGGCCCAATAGTACTACTAAAAATTCCCTCGCTATAATCCAATACTAACGGCATCGTAAGTGTTAAGGGGATTGACATGTGATATATGCTCTCTTGTGACCATAACCGTATAACATAACTCAAAATAGAAAGGCCTTACTGTACCGTGATGTATGCCACCCATACATCACTTTTAACGTGTACATGTTTTCTCCCCCTGTGTTTAGTAAACGTTTAAAGAAATAGGGGCCGTGAACTCACCTTAAGTTGTTCGGTTAGATAAATACAAAAGAAGTAAAGGATGGAACCGCTAATCACGTCCTATTATGTCAACCGGTTCAAGGTTAGTGTGTGAACGCACACTGACACAAAACCCTACGCGTAACTAGCACACTGTACGAAAAACGTAATGACAAGTTCAAAACCATAATCATGCATGCAAGGTGTCACTATACGAGACCAACAACTTGTCACAAACACAGGATAGCACATACATCACTTAGATACACATAACTGGGCTGTTTTCGAGAATTTTTATAAAATAGTTCCCTCGTTCCAAAAATTCCAATCTTTTTACAGAAGATGTCAATTAGACTGTAGAATTCCGTACAAACTTTTAAAGTCTTGGTTCCATACCAATTATTTATAAGAATTTATTTACTAGGATGCAGTCAGATTCGTCGCTTTCTGACTGCAGTCCACGAGAAAAATCATTTAAAAATACTCGTTTGTCCGATTGACGAAATTCTAGTTGGGATTCTCTGAAAACCTAGGAGTATCTACTGTAAAAATTTCGTGAGTTAATTCTTTTCCGTTTACAGGTTATGATAGAAAACATTACGTGAATATTCAGCAGAAAAAACGCAGCTTCAGCTGCTGCACGAAATCACTAATTTAAAATAGCAAACCACTTCAGAAAAATGTGATTCCGGTGCCATTAGAAGCGTTTTTCGAAAAAGTATGTTTCAGGCTTCATAAAATCGATTTTTCGAGTTATAACAGTTCGTTTACAGCCAACTGAATTTGGGTGTCTTTGCGCATCAGCTTCCTGTTTAACCCTAAAACTCTACCCGAAACCCTCCTAATGATCACCACGACTTATTATAACGATTTGCAGCAGGTTATACTTTCATTATCATGCATCTATAATCATAATATCAAAACCCTAAACATATATCATGATTTTATAGGAAAAAGCGCAGCCTATGATTCTAATACCCAACCATATCATCACAAACCCTAAGAACCGCATATTCACCAAAAAAATACATACATAACAACACTTTTCATAATATTATCATACATAACATGATCAGATCAATATCACACAAAATCAATACGTGAAATCATAACACGATTAAAACCCTAACCTTGAAACGATGGTAACTAGCGAACCGGAACTTGCAATCGATCAAGGGAGAGGAGAGTGGGGTTTGTTTGCGCGACCTCGAGAGGGGGGGTATGGCTACCGTCGCACACCAAGGGAGGGGATTAGGGTTTGGTTATTTTTTTTAAACTCCATGCATACACATATATGCAATTTTATAAATAAGAGGAAGGGTGGGGGCGGTTTGGGCTTGCTTGAGCTGTAAGGGAGTGGGTTGGCGGGTTGGGTTTTGCTTGGTC
Organism: Scalesia atractyloides; assembly: GCA_947069175.1. Lineage (NCBI taxonomy): Eukaryota > Viridiplantae > Streptophyta > Magnoliopsida > Asterales > Asteraceae > Scalesia > Scalesia atractyloides. Next base: position 36,405,900 of record CAMTDV010000022.1, on the reverse strand, counting down.
ATGAAGTCGCAAGGTTTCGCAAGCTCGGTTCGGTTTGGTTCTCGGTTCGGCTAATTTTTAATTCGTTTATTAACTACGTATATTAAAACTCGACAATTTATTCGTGACACGGAATTTATAAAATATGAAATCACGTAATTGGAGTGTGACGGGATAAATAACCAAACGTCTAATAACACGTAGCACGTAATGCAGATACGATCCGATAAAATTCCCAAACATCGTGTATTCCCGAAATACTAAAGTTAGCGTAATTGTAGCGTGCGCGTCATTAATTCTCCGAATCTAATTAGCGTAGGAGTAAATAACGATAAAGTTGCGCGTTTAAAATACCTGAAAAACCGGGATGTCATATTATCCCCATGTTGAAAGAATTTTCGTCCCGAAAATTGAGTAAACGCGTTAAGAATGCAAGCGCACGAAAGTTCAGTTGGTTAGAATGGTACAAGAAAATCCCAGGCTGCCACATCATCCCCATGTTGAGAGAATTTCGTCCCGAAATTCCCTGCGCTACTTGGATTTTGTGATTCGGTTGTAAAGAGGTGAGGATATTTGTCTCTCATTTGTTCCTCTCCTTCCCAAGTGTATTCCGGTCCACGCATAAAGTTTCAACGAACCTTGACAATCGGTATTTTACTATGTCTTCGTGTTTTGACCTCACGGTCCATAATTTTGATTAGTTCTTCAATGAACCGCAGTTGTTCGTCCACATGGATCTCATCCAATGGAACGGCTAATGTTTCATCTGATAGACACCTCTTCAGATTTGAGACATGAAAAAAAAAACGTTGTGAACTCCACTGAGTTCATCAGGAAGGTTCAACTCATAAGCTACCTGACCGATTTTCTCAGTGATTTCAAAAAGGTCCGACATACCGAGGATTAAGCTTGCCCCGTTTGTCAAAGTGAACCACACCTTTCCAAGGTGAGAATTTAAGTAGCACTCGATCCCTAACCTGGAGCTTGAGAGGTTTCCTACGCTTATCAGTGTAGCATTTCTGACGGTCACGAGCTGCCGCCATTTGTTGTCGGATTTGGGCAATCTTTTCTGTTGTGTCGATAACGAGTTTCTGGGCTAGTGATTTGGCTGTCGCCAACTTCTGTCCCGCATAGAGGTGATCGGTATTTTCGGCCGTACAAAGCCTCGAACGAAGCAGCCTTTATGTTGGCGTGGTAACTATTGTTGTATAAAAACTTCACTAAAGGTAGATGCCTTTCCCAGCGTTACCAAAGTTGATAACACATGCTCAAAGCATGTCTTCTAGAGTCTGGATGGTGCGTTCAGTCTGCCCATCCGTTGAGGGTGATAAGTTGTACTCATGTCTGGGCGTGAGCCAAAGGATTTTGTGCATCGCCTGCCACAAACCAGATGCAAAGCGCGGGTTACGATTGGAAACAATAGGAGTTGGCACTCCGTGCCTAGCGACTATTTCCTTCAAATTGATGTCTGCGAGTGTAGGAGACTTGTCAGTTTCCTTGATTGCCAGAAAGTGTGCAGGCTTTGTCAGTCGATCAACAATCACCCAGATGATGTCGTTTCCTCGCTGGGATCTGGGTAAGCCAGTGACGAAATCCCTGGAAATTTGCTCCCATTTCCATGTTGGGATCTCTGGTTGTTGAAGTAGTCCTGATGACTTTTGGTATTTAACCTTAACCCTAGCACATGTCAAGTATTTACTAAAATAAGTCGCTATGTTAGCTTTCATGTGGGGCCACAGTACAAAGCCTTGAGATCCTGATACATCTTGTCAGAACCAGGATGCACCGAGTAACGAGACTTGCGTGCTTCGTCCATCACAAGCTCTCGTAAGTTTCCATAGAATGGGGCCCATACACGTTCCATGAAATAATAAATGTCGTCTTCCTTGCATTCAAGTTTCCCTCCATGCCCAGCAAGGATTCTGCTTTGAGGTTCACGAATCTGAGCGTCACGAATCAGGGTAGGAAGACTGGAGTGGATAGAAAGCTATAACGCACGTACATGCTTAGGTTTGGTATCCTTATGACTGAGGGCATCGGCCACCACGTTGGCCTTGCCTGGATGATACTAGATCACGCACTCATAGTGGTTGAGGAGTTCGACCCATCGACGCTGTCGCGTGTTCAACTACTTCTAATCGAAGATATGCTGGAGACTCTTATGATCGGTGTAGACGGTGCACTTGGTACCGTATATGCAATGTCTCTCTATCTTGAGTGCAAAAGCTACTACTCTCCAACCCCCAAACCGTGGGTAGTGTAGTTCTTTTTCGTGAACCTTGAGTTGGCGCGATTGCGTAAGCGTTGACTTTCTCATGTTGCACCAACACGTATCTTAGTCCTTGGATAGACGCGTCATAGTAAACAACAAAATCGTTTGCGCCTTCTGGTAGTGAAATAATGGGTGTACTACAGAGTTTCACCTTCAACTGTTGAAACGCAGATTACTGAGTAGTCTTTCGAGTTAGAGTTGCGAGGGTTTGTGCCTATGATCAAGAAAAGCGGGCTTCGCAACTTTAAAAGTCCTTCGTTAGAAGCTAAACATAAGGTTGTTTGTGTGGTAGGGGCTCCATGGTAAGGTGTAGGTATCGTTTGGATTCCTACTAGTTCTTGGAGTAGATTCGGATGTCGTCAAAGAAAACAAGTGGCATATTCGTCATGGTAGGCTAAATTCGAATGTCGTGACTGGGAATATGCCTCGTTCGTAATGAGTTCTAAGGACAGTTCTCGTGGTACCTCCATTCGTGATATTCATGGCCCATTGCTCCTCGAGTAACGTTTGTAGAGGTAACCCATCCAAGCGAGAGTTCGCGAAGAATGTGGTTAGGATAAGGATCATAGAATCCGAGAAGTATATCCCGAATGGATGTGGAAACATGCAAAAAGGGTAGTCGCAATCGATGCGTAAGCGTGTAAGGATCTGTAACAGGGGTTTACTTGATGTCAGGGTATAGCTGGTCGACAATTGGCATAAAAAATTGAAGAACGCCATTTGTCAAAAAAGGGTGTCACGTGGATATATCAATCATAACAAGAATTTACCATCCAAGAATGGTCGCCGCACGAGTTCGTAGTGTTAAGATTCACTGAAACCCCGTCTAAGTTATCGGGCTCGTCCACACGCGAAGGAGGAATAATTCACCTTGATCCATGAACTTAGATGAGTGTGCGATTTATCATGTCAGTAAGCAACCGAATTCAGAGGAGTTTCCTTAGGTCGTGTGAATCAATCTAAAATATGCCTGTGGAGTCAAGAGGTTTCAAAGAAAGGACACGAAAACATGTTTAAGGGGCTATGATCGTATCAAGAAATCGTCACCATCTTCAAGGTTTCAAGAAGTGATCACCAAGGATCAAAAAGACGAGTTCACCGAGTTCTTTAAAAAAAATTGAACATAGATTTGATCGGAGATTATGCGTAAACTTTCGAAGATGTAGTGCGACCACGACAATGAAGTGATAGATTTATCTACCTTGTCAATAGTAACTAATTGTCGCATTAAACAGTAAGCATCGATCAATGCAATGGCTAGGAGATAGACTAGCTCAGAAGGGAAAACTGTTATGGAATAACTATCCTAACATTAGGAGGAGTAAGATTATTGTTTATGTCATCGTGTTTATCTAGGTGTTGAATAACTTACATCTTGTCTTCTGATGTCCATAAGATGATTGGACCGTTTTGTGGAAATCCGTTTGTAGGGTTGGATATGTTGCAATGTTCATCAGGTTAAACTTAAGATTGCAACAGGACCGAGTATAAGGGGTCAAATGAGATTTTATAGCTAAGGCAAGGGATAAGGTGTGAGCGTACGAGAAATTCTTCATAATTCGTTTATATGCTGATGTTGATGGGTTTAGCCTACGATTTCTAATAGGGTTTCAATCGAGATAATAGGTTCTGATGAGAATCTTAGTTTCACTAAGACTCGTACATGAGAAAAAAACAAATAAATAAATAAATAATAACAGGGATTCCATTGACGATAGCTCAATGTGTCTACAAGATCTTAAATCTAATTATTGCGTCCATCAACTGCTGGACAAGTTTAACGACACCAGTTAGTCGTTGAATGAGTTACGAGATATTCTATTGACAGTGGAAGTTTTAAATATGAGATTCACAGGTTAGGACAATTTATCCACACACAAGGTTTCACAAGGACTTACATGCATCGCAAATTACTACTACGTGTGCACCCGTAATGATAATTTGGTTTGCATGTTCACCCTAGTTCCATCTATCTTGTGTCAAAATGTCCCTCAGATTTAATTTTTCAAGTACAAAGTGTTGTCAAAATGATAGGGTTATCAAAAGCTTACTCAATAATCCAAATGTTGATAAACTCATAGTATATCAGAAAGAGTAATGTGGAATCAATTGATCTGAGGATCTACTCAAGTTGAAACACACCATGAGAATCCAATCCAGCGGATCGTAGAGGTAAGAGTGTGCATGGAACAAACATGCACATGATATGTGACTTTGAGAGATGAAACAGGTTCATTAACGTAGGTTACCAGAAAAAGCAAAGCAACCACTCTACCATCTGAGTCAGGTTGGAGTTCATGTGTGCAATAGGCAAAGTGTTCTTAGCTTCGTGGTCTACCATTCTCTCGAAGAATATCAACCAAAGATGTAGCATGTGGCTCAGGAAAAATGATGACATCTCGATGTCAATGGTTAATGCAATAACGTGTGTAACGAACTGCCCTAACACGGGGTGCCTCATGAGAGGCCCACATGCTCAGGTTGAAAGAAAGTGGAACTAGTGGGGCCGGGGTAATGTTGTTGGTAGGTAGAGAAAGGACTCGTTTTCGATAAACTAAACTCCCAAGAGATATGCATTAATGTTGCATGTCGTCCCAATCATGGACCTGAGAAAGCTCACCATACCCGATAGTACCATCGGTAGGCTCAAGCTAGTGTTTTGCTCATCTGTGTAGTGTAGGAAGAAGTACAGGTGATTGTGATGGGAAATGCTCCTCTAGAGGCTCCGTCGCCCTCAGATAGTAGTAGATTCACGTTGTTGGCGATTCCACATACATCACCACTAGGGATGAATATACAAAGTGTTTGGTGTGTTCTTCGTCAGTAAGGGGTTTAGTGGATGCTGTAGACATCCCCGCAATTTCAATGTAAGTTTGATGCCATGTCCGTAGGCATATCATGTATGAGTGTTCTTGTATGTCAGGTATGAGTGTTTGTGTTGGTTTGTGTAATGCATTGTCTAAGGCTATAGACTAAGTCTACTCTCTAATGCAAACCTAGTTCACTATAACCTGGCTCTGATACCAATCTGTCACACCCTCAAAAATCCACTTGCGGGGTTTTACCGCGAGGCGTGTGACGAACCAGGATCACAGTCATTAGTCATATTGAACGACCACTATATGAGTTTAAAAATTTTCATGTTTTCTCATTCATGAGAAAATACTGTTTATACAATTGAGTTGCAGAGGCGTAATCAATTACAGAACAAAATTAGATAATGAAATTTTAAAGTTGTGTCTAAATATTTAATGAAATCAATGCGACACCATAATACATCCTAGTCCTGATGTGTGCTACCTTAGCAACCTGAGAAAACATGTAAAATCAAGTGTCAACAATAATGATGAGTGAGTTCACAGGTTTTAGTTCACAAGTTTAAACATAAGTGTTTCCCCACTGGTTCAACCCTGAACCAGTGTCTCATAAGTTACCCTGATCCAACCCGAATCAGATTAATATTATGTAGTTTAGCAGTTCATGTTATATGTTTAGGTAGCTAGCCTAGGTCATGTCAACAAAGTGTTCGATCCGAAGATAACGTTGCTGCCCCTGTTGTGCCATGCCTATCACCAACCATGGCTAAAAGTTAGGCAAATTCTACACTCGTGACCATCAACGTTCGGTCTAACTGGCGTGACCAGTTCGAGTGGGGCTTGTCGGGCCCAGTAGTACTACTAAAAATTCTCTCGCTATAATCCAATACTAACGGCATCGTAAGTGTTAAGGGGACTGACATGTGATATATGCTCTCTTGTGACCATAACCGTATAACATAACTCTAAATAAAAGGCGTTACTATACCGTGATGTATGCCACCCATACATCACTGTAACGTGTACATGTTTTAAATAGAAAGACGTTACTGTACCGTAATATAATCAACCCATATATCACTGTAACGTGTACATATTTTCCCCCCTGTGTTTATAAACGTTTAAAGAAATAGGGCGTGACCCAAGTTGCTCGGTTAGATAAATACAAAAGAAGTAAAGGATGGAACCGCTAATAACTCCTATCATGTCAACCGGTTCAAGGTTAGTATGTGAACGCACACTGACACAAAACCCTACGCGTAACTAGCACACCATACGAAAACACGTAATGACAAGTTCAAAACCATAATCATGCATGCAAGGTGCACTATACGAAATAACGACCAACAATTTGTCACAAACACAGGATAGCATATACATCACTTAGATACACACAAATGTAAGTTGTCATGTTTCAGCTTGTACGTTCATAACTGGGATGTTTTTGGGAATTTTTATAAAATAGTTACCACGTTCCAAAAATTCCAATCTTTTTACAGAAGATTTCAATTAGAGTGTAGAAGTTTTTATAAACTTTACATGTCTTGGTTCCTTATCAATTATTTATAAGAATTTATCTACTAGGCTGCAGTCAGAATCGTTGCTTTCTGACTGCAGTCCACGAGAAAAATCATTTAAAAATAACTCGTTTGTTTGATTGACAAAATTCCAGTTGGAGATTTCTCTGATAAGCTAGGAGTATCTACTGTATAAATTTCGTGACTTAATTCTTTTCGGTTTACAGGTTATGACAGAAAACAGTACGTGAATTTTCTGCAGAAAAAACACAGCTTCAGCTGCTGCACGAAATCACTAATTTAAAATAGCAAACGACTTCAGAAAAATGTGATTCCGGTGCCATTAGAAGCGTTTTTCAAAAAATTATGTTTTAGGTTTCAGAAAATCGATTTTTCAAGTTATAACGGTTCGTTTACAGCCAACTGAAGTTGGCTGTCTTCGCGCATCAGCTTCCTGTTTAACCCTAAAACTCCACCCGAAACCCTCCTAACGATCACCACAACTTATTATAACAATTTGCAGCAGGTTATACTTTAATTATCATGCATCTATAATCATAATATCAAAACCCTAAACATATATCATGATTTTATAGAGAAAAGCGCAGCCTATGATTCTAATATCCAACCATATCATCACAAACCCTAAGAACCGCATATTCACCGAAAAAATTATACATAACAACACTTTTCATAATATTATCATACATAACATGATCATGATCGATATCACACAAAATCAATACGTGAAATCATAACACGATTAAAACCCTAACCTTGAAATGATAGTAACTAGCAATCCGGAACTTGCAATCGATCAAGGGAGAGGAGAGTGGGGTTTGTTTGTGCGACCGAGAGAGGGGGGGTATGGCTGCCGTCGCACACCAAGGGAGGGGATTAGGGTTTGGTTAATTTTTTTTAAACTCCATGCACACACATATATGCATTTTTATAAATAAGAGGAAGGTGGGGGCGGTTTGGGCTTGCTTCGGCCGCAAGGGAGTGGGTTGGTGGGTTGGGTTTTGCTTGGTCACGAAGTCGCAAGGTTTCGCAAGCTCAGTTCGGTTCGGTTCTCGGTTCAGCTAATTTTTAATTCGTTTATTAACTACGTATATTACAACTCGACAATTATTCGCGACACGGAATTTATAAAATATGAAATCACATAATTGGAGCGTGACGCGATAAATAACCAAACGTCTAATAACATGTATCACGTAATTTAGATACGATACGATAAAATTCCCAAACATCGTGTATTCCCGAAATACTAAAGTTAGCGTAATTATAGCGTGCGCGTACTTAATTCTCCGAATCTAATTAGCGTAGGAGTAAATAACGATAAAGTTGCGCGTTTAAAATACCTGATTAACCGGGATGTCACAAAAGGCACCTGCCACTTACCAAGCACGACCGTGCCAAAGGTGGCACGGTCGTGCCAAATGCCCAGTAGCTTAAATACGTGAATTCAGCTCATTTGAAGAGAGTTGGAGCAATTGGATGAATTTCTCTCTCAAGAATCTGATCTTGGAAGCTTGGAGATTGAAGAAGGAGCCTCTAGGAAGGTTGTATCACTTGATATTCAACTCATTTTATTGATTATCTTGTCTTAAACTCTAGTATTCACTTGTTATTTATGAACAATCTACATTATTTTGCATTTGTCTTAGTTACTATGAGCCTTCTAGGCTAAACAATGTGTTGCTTGAATTTTGTTGAAGCTAATCAACGTTTGACAACATGGAAATAAATGTGGTGAGTATTGTATGTTAATCTTCATGATGATATTTGATTTGGTTCTTGGAATGCATGTTCATGTTTAAAGTCATTATTCTTGAATGTTTGGTCATAACTATTTACATGTAGTGTTATAAAGCCCATGTAGAGATTATGATTGTTGAATCTTGTTAGTTTGTTGATTTGATGCATAGCATGAAACTAGGAATGGTAATTGCTAACATGATTAGAATGATGATTTGAATATGAGTATGAATTCTTGCATTTGGATTTGGAAAGATCATATGAATGTTTATATGGATTCTATGGTTTGTGTTCATGTTGGGTTGATGATTTATGCCAAGGTTGTTATCTAGCATGACCATGCTTGTGATTCATATCAAGAACTTGTTGAAGATGTCATTTAATTGAAACCAAGTTAGGGTGATTAATGTGTTGTTCATATTAAGTTTTCCTTAATTTGTAGAGTTAGGAGTTTTGACAAACAATTAACCCATTATTAAAGATTAACATCAACTTAGCAAGTGAACTTAAAAGAATGAATCTTAGGTGATTAAAATGTTGCTTCATTATAATTTTCCCAAGATTTATAAAACTAGGAAACCTTGAATGGAAACTTAGTTGAATCTAGAACTTGCATCACCATTAGTTTTCCTTAAGCGTTGTCATATGTTTATCAGTGGATACTTAATTTAAGCAACATTTCTTAATTATTGTTCTTTATTAATTTAAATAGTTAATTGTTATCTTTTCATAATAGTTGAAAAAAAGTCAAGAAATAAATTCATCCATTGAACCAGGTTTAAAAGTAACAAAGATCTAGTATTGAGATACTAAGTCCACGGAATGATATCCGGTTCTTACCGACAGACTGTACTACCACCTGACGGGTACACTTGCCCTTTTGTGTGTGTAGTTGATTTTAAGTAAAAATCATTTTAAAATCTAATTTGTGTGAACGAAAATCATAGAAATAAAATATATTTAATTCACGCACATCAGATACTTTGCAAGCAAGAGGAGAAGGAAATGCTGCAACTAGAAAAATACGACATGATCTGCTGAAGAAGGAGTTTGAAGGTTTCATGTTCATGGAGAATGAAATATTGAGTGATGTGACAACACGTTTCTACCACCTGCTCAGTGAAATGTATTCCTACAAAGTGTTAGCATCTCCACAGGAAATCGTGATGCGTTTCGCTGACGCCTTACTGCCAAAGTGGAGTCAATTTATTGACTTACTAAGGCATACAGGTGTTTTGGATGTCATTAGTATCTATGAATTTGTTCAGAAACTGGAAAACAAAAATGAAGAAGAGATTCCACAAAACCCTGAGATGTACTTTGGAGGTATTAACACAGGTGTTAATACAATTCAGTAACCAAAACTTCAGACCGCGTTTGTATCAAATGTTAACCCCTTTTTACCACCACCAGTTCAAACGGATCAATCTGCCGGCTCAACTACTCAAACCTATGGTCAAGAATTTGATCCTAAAGCCTTTCTACCACAACATCAAGTTGTTACACCTCAAGCTCCACAACAAGCTTCTCAACAAGCTTTCTATGGTAACAACTTTCAACCTGCAAACCCCAATACAGTCAGACTTGACACGTCACATCTTTCCAAAGTCAGTGTAGAAGTTGCTTAGGAACATATGGAACTTCTAAACACCATGGTTAGTGCTTATTGTGGATTAGTTGCTGGTCAAATTGAAAACATCAATTTGACTAATGAATACTACCAACAAATAGACAGAGATGAGATGGAGCTAATGGATATCAAATGGGCATTTGCAAGTGCGGTCAGAAGAGCTAAGGATTACATGAGCAGAACAGTGATAACGAGTTTAGAAAGCAAGAAAGATACAAAATATGGTTTTGATAAAGATGATGTTACTTACTTCAACTGTGGTGAAGAAGGTCACTTCAAGCGTGAATGTACTCGACCCAACAAACAAGGAAATCACAACCCTTTTAGAAATCAATCACAACCATCAAACACAACTCAAGTTAACAATGAACAAAGAATAGTAGTTGTTAACAACCCAAACAACACAAACAGAGCTCTAGTAGTTCAAGCAGATGAAGGATGTGATTGGTCAGTACAATTGGGTAATGAGAATCAAGGAGGAACTGCATGTTATGCCAAGATTATCAATCAAATCAAGCATGTTCACAGCATTGACAATTCTGATGATGATGATAGTTCAGGGTATAATGGTAGTTCTGATGAGGAATGCTCAAGTACAGGTAGTTATGGATCTGATTCAGATATCAGGGAAGGAAGTGGTACCGAGGTCAGTGAGTTGTTGAAAGAAGCAGAGAAGCTGAAAAGTCAAAAGGCTGGTTTGATGAAGAAATCAGAAGTTGCATCGAAGGAAATGGAGAAAATCTTTACAAATAGTGCATCCTTCTCTCATCAAACTGCCTTCGTGGCTAATGTTGCTGGTTCGACAAGTCAGGTAAAATCTAACTCTCCTGAGATATGCAGTGACTGTGTTGAATTAAAAACAAAACTTGAAATAACAAACAGTCACAATCAATGCCTAGTTGTTGAACTGTCAAAATACAAAGAGGCAAATTTGGCTTTAACTCGAAACAAAAAAGAATTCAAATTGTAATAGAAACTCTTAAGAAAAGCATTTCTGAATTAACAAGACAGTTTTGAACAAGCAAACAAGAATTAATAACTACATTAATATCCTTGAAGAAACAAAGAAGGAGTTAGCCATCGCCAAATGTGAACATGATGCGATCAAGCTAAAATTAGAGAGTTAATCTAACTCCCAATATGTGCTTGATCATATCATTGATGTTCAAAACTTGAAAGGAGATGTCAAATGCATTGTGTATAAAGCGTGTCCACCTCCTTTGAAACACATTTATACCAAATTGCCTGATGAACAGGAAATGCCATGGTTTGAACCATTTGTACCTCTTAATCCTGAAGAGTTTGTAGCAGGATTAGGGTTTATGCTGGACAACTCCTCAGTTGAATCAAGAAAATCAGAGAACTCATCATCAGTTGTTGATTAGAATCCTTCTACAATAGAGGAGGACGATTCATCAGATGATGAGTCTGAGAAAATTGATCAGGATCAATCTCTTGATGAAGAAAAAGGGATATAACACAAGGACACCCAAAAGTGCATAAATGTTGTATAGAGGGTTTCTGTTCTTCAACTATCTCATACGGCGTCTTCATGTGAATCCAACCTCTATTGATTAAGTTTTTGAAAATTCAACAACCAAGTTTTTGGAAAAGAAAAATCCAATCAAGTCGCAACCATTATCCATTTCAAAAGAAAACAAGAAAAGAGAGCTGATAAACCTAAGGTATCACAACTAAAGGTTGAAGCTAGAGGCGCTCGCTACAAGAAGAAATTAAAAAATGTTAAATTTGTGAGTTCAACTAGTACTGATAAAATCGAGACTTTTGAAAGAATGTCAAATATTGATAAACAAAGTCAAGATTTTGAAGCGTAACAGTCAAAAATATTACACCCAAAATACAAATGGGTGTGAAGAAGAACCAAGTATCTCCAAACCCACAAGTTCAACATCAAGTCATAAAACAGGATCACTAAATTTCTTGAAATGAAACATGTTTTAAGTGTGGAGATTTGGCCACATTATCAAAAACTCTACCAATCCAGCAAAGCCGAAGTTTGTTGAAAAAGCCCCATACTGAACCAACTTACCAACGTCGATATGTATCATCAAAAACTATACCAATCAAGTCGCAACCATTATCCATTTCAAAAGAAAACAAGAAAAGAGAGCTGATAAACCTAAGGTATCACAACTAAAGATTGAATCTACAAGCGATCCATACCAGAAGAAATTAAAAAATGTTAAATTTGTGAGTTCAACTGGTACTGATAAAATCGAGACTTTTGAAAGAATGTCAAATATCGATAAACAAAGTCAAGATTTTGAAGCGTAACAGTCAATAAAATTACACCCAACACACAAATGGGTGTGAAGAAGAACCAATTATCTCTAGACCCACAACTTCAACATCAAGTCATAAAACAGGATCACCTAAATTTGTTGAAAGGAGAACATTTTTTAAGTGTGGAGATTTTGGCCACATTATCAAAACTGTACCAATCCAGCAAAACCGAAGTTTGTTGAAAAAGCCCCTTCTGAACCAACTTACCAACATCGATTTGTATCATTAAAAACTGTACCAATCAACTCGCAACCATTATCCATTTCAAAAGAAAACAAGAAAAGAGAGCTGATAAACCTAAGGTATCACAACTAAAGGGTGAAGCTAGAGGCGCTCGCTACAAGAAGAAATTAAAAAATGTTAAATTTGTGAGTTCATCTGGTACTGATAAAATCGAGACTTTTGAAAGAATGTCAAATATCGATAAACAAAGTCAAGATTTTGAAGCGTAACCGTCAAAAAAATTACACCCAACATACAAATGGATGTGAAGAAGAACCAAGTATCTCCAGACCCACAAGTTCAACATCAAGTCATAAAACAGGATCACCTAAATTTGTTGAAAGGAGAACATGTTTTAAGTGTGGAGAGTTTGCCACATTATCAAAAATTGTGCCAATCCAGCAAAACCGTAGTTTGTTGAAAAAGCCCTTCTGAACCAACTTACCAACGTCGATTTGTATCATAAAAAACTGTACCAATCAAGTCGCAACCATTATCCATTTCAAGAGAAAACAAGAAAAGAGAGCTGATAAACCTAAGGTATTACAACTAAAGGTTGAAGCTAGAGGCGCTCGCTACAAGAAAAATTAAAAAATGTTAAATTTGTGAGTTCAACTAGTATGATAAAATCGAGACTTTTGAAAGAATGTCAAATATCGATAAACAAAGTTAAGATTTTGAAGCTTAACAGTCAAAACAATTACACCCAACATACAAATGGTTGAAGAAGAACCATGTATCTCCAGACCCACAAGTTCAACATCAAGTCATAAAACAGGATCACCTAAATTTGTTGAAAGGAGAACATGTTTTAAGTGTGGAGAGTTTGGCCACATTATCAAAAACTGTACCAATCCAGCAAAACCGAAGTTTGTTGAAAAAGCCCCTTCTGAACCAACTTACGAACGTCGATCTGCTTCATCAAAAACTATACCAATCAAGTCGCAACCATTATCCATTTCAAAAGAAAACAAGAAAAGAGAGCTGATAAACCTAAGGTATCACAACTAAAGGTTGAAGCTACAGGCGCTCCCTACAAGAAGAAATTAAAAAATGTTAAATTTGTGAGTTCAACTGGTACTGATAAAATCGAGACTTTTGAAAGAATGTCAAATATCGATAAACAAAGTCAAGATTTTGAAGCGTAACAGTCAATAAAATTACACCCGACATACAAATGGGTGTGAAGAAAAACCAAGTATCTCTAGACCCACAAGTTCAACATCATGTCATAAAACAGGATCATCAAATTTGTTGAAAGGAGAACATGTTTTAAGTGTGGAGAGTTTGGCCACATTATCAAAAATTGTACCAATCCAGCAAAACCGAAGTTTGTTGAAAAAGCCCCTTCTGAACCAACGTCGATTTGTATCATCAAAAATTGTACCAATCAAGTCGCAACCGTTATCCATTTCAAAAGAAAACAAGAAAAGAGAGCTGATAAACCTAAGGTATCACAACTAAAGGTTGAAGCTAGAGGCGCTCGCTACAAGAAGAAATTAAATAATGTTAAATTTGTGAGTTCAACTGGCACTGATAAAATCGAGACTTTTGAAAGAATGTCAAATATCGATAAACAAAGTCAAGATTTTGAAGCGTAACCGTCAAAAAAAAATTACACCGAACATACAAATGGGTGTGAAGAAGAACCAAGTATCTCCAGACCCACAAGTTCAACATCAATTCATAAAACAGGATCACCTAAATTTGTTGAAAGGGGAACATGTTTTAAGTGTGGAGAGTTTGGCCACATTATCAAAAACTGTACCAATCAGCAAAACCGAAGTTTGTTGAAAAAACCCCTTCTGAACCAAGTTACCAACCTCGATCTGCTTCATAAAAAACTGTACCAATCAAGTCGCAACCATTGACCATTTCAAAAGAAAACAAGAAAAGAGAGCTGATAAACCTAAGGTATCACAACTAAAGGTTGAAGCTACAGGTGCTCCCTACAAGAAGAAATTAAAAAAATGTTAAATTGTGAGTTCAACTGGTACGGATAAAATCGAGACTTTTGAAAGAATGTCAAATATCGATAAACAAAGTCAAGATTTTGAAGCGTAACAGTCAAAAAAATTACACCCAACATACAAATGGGTGTGAAGGAGAACCAAGTATCTCTAGACCCGCAAGTTCAACATCAAGTCATAAAACAGGATCACCAAAATTTGTTGAAAGAAGAAAATGTGTTAAGTGTGGAGAGTTTGGCCACATTATCAAAAACTGTACCAATCCAGCAAAACCGAAGTTTGTTGAAAAAGCCCTTCTGAACCAACTTACCAACTCGATTGTATCATAAAAACTGTACCAATCAACTCGCAACCATTATCCATTTCAAAAGAAAACAAGAAAAGAGAGCTGATAAACCTAAGGTATCACAACTAAAGGGTGAAGCTAAGGCGCTCGCTACAAGAAGAAATTAAAAAATGTTAAATTTGTGAGTTCACTGGTACTGATAAAATCGAGACTTTTGAAAGAATGTCAAATATGATAAACAAAGTCAAGATTTTGAAGCCTAACAGTCAATAAAATTACACCCAACATACAAATGGGTGTGAAGAAGAACCAAGTATCTAGACCCACAACTTCAACATTAAGTGATAAAACAGGATCACCTAAATTTGTTGAAAGGAGAACATTTTTGAAGTGTGGAGATTTTGGCAAAATTATCAAAAACTCTACCAATCCAGCAAAACGAAGTTTGTTGAAAAAGCCCCTTCTGAACCAACTTACCAACGTCGATCTGTATCTTCAAAAACTATACCAATCAAGTCGCAACCATTATCCATTTCAAAAGAAAACAAGAAAAGAGAGCTGATAAACCTAAGGTATCACAACTGAAGGTTCAAGCTAGAGGCGCTCGCTACAAGAAGAAATTAAAAATGTTAAATTTGTGAGTTCAACTGGTACTGATAAAATCGAGACTTTTGAAAGAATGTCAAATATCGATAAAGTCAAGATTTTGAAGCGTAACCGTCAAAAAAATTACACCCAACATACAAATGGGTGTGAAGAACAACCAAGTATCTCCAGACCCACAAGTTCAACATCAAGTCATAAAAAAGGATCACCTAAATTTGTTGAAAGGATAACATGTTTTAAGTGTGGAGAGTTTACCACATTATCAAAAACTGTACCAATCCAGCAAAACCGTAGTTTGTTGCAAAATCCCCTTCTGAACCAACTTACCAACGTCGATCTGTATCATCAAAACTGTATCAATCAAATCGCAACCATTATCATTTCAAAAGAAAACAAGAAAGGGAGCTGATAAACCTACGGTATCACAACTAAAGGTTGAATCTAGAGGCGCTCGCTACAAGAAGAAATTAAAAAATGTTAAATTTGTGAGTTCAACTAGTAACGATGAATTCCAGACTTTTGAAAGAATGTCAAATATCGATAAAGCAAAGTCAATATTTTGAAGCGTAACAGTCAAAAATTACACCCAACATACAAATGGGTGTGAAGAAGAACCAAGTATCTCCAGACCCACAAGTTCAACATCAAGTCATAAAACAGGATCACCCTAAATTTGTTGAAAGGAGAACATGTTTTAAGTAGTGGAGAGTTTGGCCACATTATCAAAAACTGTACCAATCCAACAAAACCGAAGTTTGTTGAAAAAGCCCCTTCTGAACCAACTTACCAACGTCGATCTGCTTCATAAAAAACTGTACCAATGAAGTCGCAACCATTATCCATTCCAAAAGAAAACAAGAAAAGAGACTGATAAACCTAAGGTATCACAACTAAAGGTTGAAGCTACAGGCGCTCCCTACAAGAAGAAATTAAAAATGTTAAATTTGTGAGTTCAACTGGTACTGATAAAATCGAGACTTTTGAAAGAATGTCAAATATCGATAAAGAAAGTCAACATTTTGAAGCGTAACAGTCAATAGAATTACACCCAACATACAAATGGGTGTGAAGAAGAACCAATTATCTCCAGACCCACAAGTTCAACATCAAGTCATAAAACAGGATCACCTAAATTTGTTGAAAGGAGAACATGTTTTAAGTGTGGAGAGTTTAGCCACATTATCAAAAACTATACCAACCAGCAAAACCGAAGTTTGTTGAAAGAGCCCCTACTGAACCAAGTTACCAACGTCGATCTG
Source organism: Scalesia atractyloides (assembly GCA_947069175.1). Classification (NCBI taxonomy): domain Eukaryota; kingdom Viridiplantae; phylum Streptophyta; class Magnoliopsida; order Asterales; family Asteraceae; genus Scalesia; species Scalesia atractyloides. Next base: position 36,389,278 of record CAMTDV010000022.1, on the reverse strand, counting down.
CATCATCAAAAACTGTACCAATCAAGTCGCAACCATTATCCATTTCAAAAGAAAACAAGAAAAGAGAGCTGATAAACCTAAGGTATCACAACTAAAGGTCGAAGCTACATGCGCTCCCTACAAGAAGAAATTAAAAATGTTAAATTTGTGGTTCAACTGGTACTGATAAAATCGAGACTTTTGAAAGAATGTCAAATATCGATACACAAAGTCAAGATTTTAAAGCGTAACAGTCAATAGAATTACACCCAACATACAAATGGGTATGAAGAAGAACCAAGTATCTCGAGACCCACAAGTTCAACATCAAGTCATAAAACAGGATCACCCAAATTTGTTGAAAGGAGAACATGTTTTAAGTGTGGGGAGTTTGGCCACATTATCAAAAACTGTACCAATCCAGCAAAACCGAAGTTTGTTGAAAGAGCCCCTTCTGAACCAACTTACCAACGTCGATCTGCTTCATAAAAAACTGTACCAATGAAGTCGCAACCATTATCCATTCCAAAAGAAAACAAGAAAAGAGAGCTGATAAACCTAAGGTATCACAACTAAAGGTTGAAGCTACAGGCGCTCCCTACAAGAAGAAATTAAAAATGTTAAATTTGTGAGTTCAACTGGTACTGATAAAATCGAGACTTTTGAAAGAATGTCAAATATCGATAAAGAAAGTCAATATTTTGAAGCGTAACAGTCAATAGAATTACACCCAACATACAAATGGGTGTGAAGAAGAACCAATTATCTCCAGACCCACAAGTTCAACATCAAGTCATAAAACAGGATCACCTAAATTTGTTGAAAGGAGAACATGTTTTAAGTGTGGAGAGTTTAGCCACATTATCAAAAACTATACCAACCAGCAAAACCGAAGTTTGTTGAAAGAGCCCCTACTGAACCAAGTTACCAACGTCGATCTGCATCATCAAAAACTGTACCAATCAAGTCGCAACCATTATCCATTTCAAAAGAAAACAAGAAAAGAGAGCTGATAAACCTAAGGTATCACAACTAAAGGTCGAAGCTACATGCGCTCCCTACAAGAAGAAATTAAAAATGTTAAATTTGTGGGTTCAACTGGTACTGATAAAATCGAGACTTTTGAAAGAATGTCAAATATCGATACACAAAGTCAAGATTTTAAAGCGTAACAGTCAATAGAATTACACCCAACATACAAATGGGTATGAAGAAGAACCAAGTATCTCCAGACCCACAAGTTCAACATCAAGTCATAAAACAGGATCACCAAATTTGTTGAAAGGAGAACATGTTTTAAGTGTGGGGAGTTTGGCCACATTATCAAAAACTGTACCAATCCAGCAAAACCGAAGTTTGTTGAAAAGCCCTTCTGAACCAACTTACGAACGTCGATCTGCTTCATCAAAAACTGTACCAATCAAGTCGCAACCATTATCCATTTCAAAAGAAAACAAGAAAAGAGAGCTGATAAACCTAAGGTATCACAACTAAAGGTTGAAGCTACAGGCGCTCCCTACACGAAGAAATTAAATAATGTTAAATTTGTGAGTTCAACTGGTACTGATAAAATCGAGACTTTTGAAAGAATGTCAAATATCGATAAACAAAGTCAAGATTTTGAAGCGTAACCGTCAAAAAAATTACACCCAACATACAAATGGGTGTGAAGAACAACCAAGTATCTCCAGACCCATAAGTTCAACATCAAGTCATAAAACAGGATCACCTAAATTTGTTGAAAGGAGAACATGTTTTAAGTGTGGAGAGTTTACCACATTATCAAAAACTGTACCAATCCAGCAAAACCGTAGTTTGTTGAAAAATCCCCTTCTGAACCAACTTACCAACGTCGATCTGTATCATCAAAAACTGTATCAATCAAGTCGCAACCATTATCCATTTCAAAAGAAAACAAGAAAAGGGAGCTGATAAACCTAAGGTATCACAACTAAAGGTTGAAGCTAGAGGCGCTCGCTACAAGAAGAAATTAAAAAATGTTAAATTTGTGAGTTCAACTAGTACCGATGAATTCGAGACTTTTGAAAGAATGTCAAATATCGATAAACAAAGTCAAGATTTTGAAGCGTAACAGTTAAAAAAATTACACCCAACATACAAATGGGTGTGAAGAAGAACCAAGTATCTCCAGACCCACAAGTTCAACATCAAGTCATAAAACAGGATCACCTAATTTGTTGAAAGGAGAACATGTTTTAAGTATGGAGAGTTTGGCCACATTATCAAAAACTGTACCAATCCAACAAAACCGAAGTTTGTTGAAAAAGCCCCTTCTGAACCAACTTACCAACGTCGATCTGCTTAATCAAAAACTGTACCAATGAAGTCGCAACCATTATCCATTCCAAAAGAAAACAAGAAAAGAGAGTTGATAAACCTAAGGTATCACAACTAAAGGTTGAAGCTACAGGTGCTCCCTACAAGAAGAAATTAAAAATGTTAAATTTGTGAGTTCAACTGGTACTGATAAAATCGAGACTTTTGAAAGAATGTCAAATATCGATAAAGAAAGTCAACATTTTGAAGCGTAACAGTCAATAGAATTACACCCAACATACAAATGGGTGTGAAAAAGAACCAATTATCTCCAGACCCACAAGTTCAACATCAAGTCATAAAACAGGATCACCTAAATTTGTTGAAAGGAGAACATGTTTAAGTGTGGAGAGTTTGGCCACATTATCAAAAACTGTACCAACCAGCAAAACCGAAGTTTGTTGAAAGGCCCCTTCTGAACCAAGTTACCAACGTCGATCTGCTTCATCAAAAACTGTACCAATCAAGTCGCAACCATTAACCATTTCAAAAGAAAACAAGAAATGAGAGCTGATAAACCTAAGGTATCACAACTAAAGGTTGAAGCTACAGGCGCTCCCTACAAGAAGAAATTAAAAAATGTTAAATTTGTGAGTTCAACTGGTACTGATAAAATCGAGACTTTTGAAAGAATGTCAAATATCGATAAACAAAGTCAAGATTTTGAAGCGTAACCATCAAAAAATTACACCCAACATACAAATGGGTGTGAAGAAGAACCAAGTATCTTAAGACCCACAAGTTCAACATCAAGTCATAAAACAGGATCACCAAAATTTGTTGAAAGGAGAACATTTTTTAAGTGTGGAGAGTTTGGCCACATTATCAAAAATTGTACCAATCCAGCAAAACCGAAGTTTGTTGAAAAAGCCCTTCTGAACCAACTTACCAACGTCGATCTGCATCATCAAAAACTGTACCAATCAAGTCGCAACCATTATCCATTTCAAAAGAAAACAAGAAAAGTGAGCTGATAAACCTAAGGTATCACAACTAAAGGTTGAAGCTATAGGCGCTACCTATAAGAAGAAATTAAAAAATGTTAAATTTGTGAGTTCAACTGGTACTGCTAAAATCGAGACTTTTGAAAGAATGTCAAATATCGATAAACAAAGTCAAGATTTTGAAGCGTAACCGTCAAAAAAATTACACCCAATATACAAATGGGTGTGAAGAAGAACCAAGTATATCCAGACCCACAAGTTCAACATCAAGTCATAAAACAGGATCACCTAAATTTTTGAAAGGAGAACATGTTTTAAGTGTGGAGAGTTTGCCACATTATCAAAAACTGTGCCAATCCAGCAAAACCGTAGTTTGTTGAAAAAGCCCCTTCTGAACCAACTTACCAACGTCGATCTGCATCATCAAAAACTGTACCAATCAAGTCGCAACCATTAACCATTTCAAAAGAAAACAAGAAAAGTGAGCTGATAAACCTAAGGTATCACAACTAAAGGTTGAAGCTACATGCGCTCCCTACAAGAAGAAATAAAAAATGTTAAATTTGTGAGTTCAACTGGTACTGATAAAATCGAGACTTTTGAAAGAATGTCAAATATTGATAAACAAAGTCAAGATTTTGAAGCGTAACAGTCAATAAAATTACACCCAACATACAAATGGGTGTGAAGAAGAACCATGTATCTCTAGACCCACAATTCAACATCATGTCATAAAACAGGATCACCAATTTGTTGAAAGGAGAACATGTTTTAAGTGGTGAGAGTTTGGCCAAATTATCAAAAATTGTACCAATCCAACAAAACCGAAGTTTGTTGAAAAAGCCCCTTCTGAACCAACTTACCAACGTCGATCTGCATCATCAAAAACTGTACCAATCAAGTCGCAAGCATTATCCATTTCAAAAGAAAACCAGAAAAGAGAGTTGATAAACCTAAGGTATCACAACTAAAGGTTGAAGCTATAGGTGCTCCCTACAAGAAGAAATTAAAAAATATTAAATTTGTGAGTTAAACTGGTTTTGATAAAATCGAGACTTTTGAAAGAATGTCAAATATCGATAAACAAAGTCAAGATTTTGAAGCGTAACAGTCTAAAAAAATTACACCCAACATACAAATGGGTGTGAAGAAGAACCAAGTATCTCCAGACCCACAAGTTCAACATCAAGTCATAAAACAGGATCACCTAAATTTGTTGAATGGAGAACATGTTTTAAATGTGGAGAGTTTGGCCACATTATCAAAAACGTTTCCCATCCAGCAAACCGAAGTTTGTTGAAAAAGCCCCTTCTGAACCAACCTACCAACGTCGATCTGCATCATCAAAAACTGTACCAATCAGGTCACAACCATTATCCTTTTGAAAAGAAAACAAGAAAAGAGAGCTGATAAACCTAAGGTATCACAACTAAAGCTTGAAGCTACAGGCGCTCCCTACAAGAAGAAATTAAAAAATGTTAAATTTGTGAGTTCAACTGGTACTGATAAAATCGAGACTTTGAAAGAATGTCAAATATCGATAAACAAAGTCAAGATTTTGAAGCGTAACAGTCAATAAAATTACACCCAACATACAAATGGGTGTGAAGAAGAACCAAGTATCTCTAGACCCACAAGTTCAACATCATGTCATAAAACAGGATCGCCGAATTTGTTGAAAGGAGAACATGTTTTAAGTGTGGAGAGTTTGGCCACATTATCAAAAATTGTACCAATCCAGCAAAACCGAAGTTTGTTGAAAAAGCCTCTTCTGAACCAACTTACAAACGTCGATCTGCATCATCAAAAACTGTACCAATCAAGTCGCAACCATTATCCATTTCAAAAGAAAACAAGAAAAGGGAGCTGATAAACCTAAGGTATCACAACTAAAGGTTGAAGCTACATGCGCTCCTACAAGAAGAAATTAAAAAATGTTAAATTTGTGAGTTCAATTGGTACTGATAAAATTTGAGACTTTTGAAAGAATGTCAAATATCGATACACAAAGTCAAGATTTTGAAGCCTAACAGTCAATAGAATACACCCAATATACAAATGGGTGTGAAGAAGAACCAAGTATCTCTAGACCCACAAGTTCAACAATAAGTCATAAAACAGGATCACCAAAATTTGTTGAAAGGAGAACATTTTTTAAGTGTGGATAGTTTGGCCACATTATCAAAATCATACCAATCCAGCAAAACCGAAGTTTGTTGAAAAAGCCCCTTCTGAACCAACTTACCAACGTCGATCTGCATCATCAAAAACTGTACCAATCAAGTCGCAACCATTATCCATTTCAAAAGAAAACAAGAAAAGAGAGCTGATAAACCTAAGGTATCACAACTAAAGGTTGAAGCTACAGGCGCTACCTATAAGAAGAAATTAAAAAATGTTAAATTTGTGAGTTCAACTGGTACTGATAAAATCGAGACTTTTGAAAGAATGTCAAATATCGATAAACAAAGTCAAGATTTTGAAGCGTAACAGTCAATAAAATTACACCCAACATACAAATAGGTGTGAAGAAGAACCAAGTATCTCTAGACCCACAAGTTCAACATCATGTCATAAAACAGGATCGCCGAATTTGTTGAAAGGAGAACATGTTTTAAGTGTGGAGAGTTTGGCCACATTATTAAAAATTGTACCAATCCAGCAAAACCGAAGTTTGTTGAAAAAGCCCCTTCTGAACCAACTTACCAACGTCGATCTGCATCATCAAAAACTGTACCAATCAAGTCGCAACCATTATCCATTTCAAAAGAAAACCAGAAAAGAGAGTTGATAAACCTAAGGTATCACAACTAAAGGTTGAAGCTACAGGTGCTCCCTACAAGAAGAAATTAAAAAATATTAAATTTGTGAGTTAAACTGGTTTTGATAAAATTGAGACTTTTGAAAGAATGTCAAATATCGATAAACAAAGTCAAGATTTTGAAGCGTAACAGTCTAAAAAAATTACACCCAACATACAAATGGGTGTGAAGAAGAACCAAGTATCTCCAGACCCACAAGTTCAACATCAAGTCATAAAACAGGATCACCTAAATTTGTTGAATGGAGAACATGTTTTAAATGTGGAGAGTTTGGCCACATTATCAAAAACCGTACCCATCCAGCAAACCGAAGTTTGTTGAAAAAGCCCCTTCTGAACCAACCTACCAACGTCGATCTGCATCATCAAAAACTGTACCAATCAGGTCACAACCATTATCCATTTGAAAAGAAAACAAGAAAAGAGAGCTGATAAACCTAAGGTATCAGAACTAAAGGTTGAAGCTGCAGGCGCTCCCTACAAGAAGAAATTAAAAAATGTTAAATTTCTGAGTTCAACTGGTACTGATAAAATCGAGACTTTTGAAAGAATGTCAAATATTGATAAACAAAGTCAAGATTTTGAGCGTAACAGTCAATAAAATTACACCCAACATACAAATGGGTGTGAAGAAGAACCAAGTATCTCTAGATCCACAACTTCAACATCAATTTGTTGAAAGGAAAACATTTTTTAAGTGTGGAGATTTTGGACACATTATCAAAAATGTACCAATCCAGCAAAACCGAAGTTTGTTGAAAAAGCCCCTTCTGAACCAACTTACCAACGTCGATCTGTATCATTAAAAACTGTACCAATCAAGTCGCAACCATCATCAATTTCAAAAGAAAACAAGAAAAGAGAGCTGATAAACCTAAGGTATCACCAGTAAAGGTTGAAGCTAGAGGCGCTCGCTACAAGAAGAAATTAAAAAATGTGAAAGAATGTCAAATATCGTTAAACAAAGTGAAGATTTTGAAGCGTAACAGTCAATAAAATTACACCAACATACAAATGGGTGTGAAGAAGAACCAAGTATCTCTAGACCCACAAGTTCAACATCAAGTCATAAAACAGGATCACCAAAATTTGTTGAAAGGAGAACATGTTTTAAGTGTGGAGAGATTTGGCCACATTATCAAAAAATTGTACCAATCCAGCAAAACCGAAGTTTGTTGAAAAAGCCCCTTCTGAACCAACATACCAACATCGATCTGCTTCATCAAAAACTGTACCAATCTAGTCGCAACCATTATCCATTTCAAAAGAAAACAACAAAAGACAGGTGATAAACCTAAGGTATCACAACTAAAGGTTGAAGCTACAGGCGCTCCCTACAAGAAGAAATTAAAAAATGTTAAATTTATGAGTTCAACTGGTACTGATAAAATCGAGACTTTTGAAAGAATGTCAAATATCGATAAACAAAGTCAAGACTTTGAAGCGTAACAGTCAATAAAATTACACCCAACATACAAATGGGTGTGAAGAAGAACCAAGTATCTCTAGACCCACCAGTTCAACATCAAGTCATAAAACAGGATCACCAAATTTGTTGAAAGGAGAACATGTTTTAAGTGTGGAGAGTTTGGTCACATTATCAAAAATTGTACAAATCCAGCAAAACCGAAGTTTCTTGAAAAAGCCCCTTCTGAACCAACTTACCAATGTCGATCTGCATCATCAAAAACTGTACCAATCAAGTCGCAACCATTATCCATTTCAAAAGAAAACAAGAAAAGTGAGCTGATAAACCTAAGGCATCACAACTAAAGGTTAGAAGCTACAGGCGCTCCCTACAAGAAGAAATTAAAAAATGTTAAATTTGTGAGTTCAACTGGTACGATAAAATCGAGACTTCTGAAAGAATATCAAATATCAATAAACGAAAGTCAAGATTTTGAAGCGTAACATTCAAAAATATTACACCCAACATACAAATGGGTATGAAGAAGAACCAAGTATCTCCAGACGTCAAGTTCAACATCAAGTCATAAAACAGGATCACCTAAATTTGTTGAAAGGAGAACATGTTTTAAGTGTGGAGAGTTTGGCCACATTATCAAAAACTGTACCGACCAGCAAAACCGAAGTTTGTTGAAAAAGCCCTTGTAAACCAAGTTATCAACGTCGATCTGCTTCATCAAAAACTGTACCAATCAAGTCGCAACCATTATCCATTTCAAAAGAAAATACGAAAAGAGAGCTGATAAACCTAAGGTATCAAACTAAAGGTTGAAGCTACAGGCGCTCCCTACAAGAAGAAACTAAAAAATGTTAAATTGTTAGTTCAACTGGTACTGATAAAATCGAGACTTTTGAAAGAAAGTCAAATATCGATAAACAAAGTCAAGATTTTGAAGCGTAAAAGTCAATAAAATTACACCCAACATACAAATGGGTGTGAAGAAGAACCAAGTATCTCAAGACCCACAAGTTCAACATCAAGTCATAAAACAAGATCCCTAAATTTGTTGAAAGGAGAACATGTTTTAATGTGGAGAGTTTGGCCACATTATCAAAAACCGTACCCATCCATCAAAACCGAAGTTTGTTGAAAAAGCCTCTTCTGAACCAACCTACCAACGTCGATCTGCATCATGAAAAACTGTACCAATCAAGTAACAACCATTATCCATTTGAAAAGAAAACAAGAAAAGAGAGCTGATAAACCTAAGGTATCAGAAATAAAGGTTGAAGCTACAGGCGCTCCTACAGAAGAAATTAAAAATGTTAAATTTGTGAGTTCAACTGTACTGATAAAATCGAGACTTTGAAAGAATGTCAAATATTGATAAACAAAGTCAAGATTTTGAAGCCTAACAGTCAATAAAATTACACCCAACATACAAATGGGTGTGAAGAAGAACCAAGTATCTCTAGATCCACAACTTCAACATCAAGTCATAAAACAGGATCACCTAAATTTGTTGAATGGAGAACATTTTTAAGTGTGGAGATTTTGGCCACATTATCAAAAACCATACCAATCCAGCAAAACCGAAGTTTGTTGAAAAAGCCCTTTCTGAACCAACCTACCAACGTCGATCTGCATCATCAAAAACTGTACGAATCAAGTCGCAACCATTATCCATTTCAAAAGAAAACAAGAAAAGAGAGCTGATAAACCTAAGGTATCACAACTAAAGGTTGAAGCTATAGGCGCTCCCTACAAGAAGAAATTAAAAAATGTTAAATTTGTGAGTTCAACTGGTACTAATAAAATCAAGACTTTTGAAAGAATGTCAAATATCGATAAACAAAGTCAAGATTTTGAAGCGTAACAGTCAATAAAATTACACCCAACATACAAATGGGTGTGAAGAAGAACCAAGTATCTCCAGACCCACAAGTTCAACATCAAGTCATAAAACAGGATCACCTAAATTTGTTGAAAGGAGAACATGTTTTAAGTGTGGAGAGTTTGGCCACATCATCAAAAACTGTACCAATCCAGCAAAACCGAAGTTTGTTTAAAAAGCCCCTTCTGAACCAACTTACCAACGTCGATCTGTATCTTCAAAACAAGACAAACGTATTGTTAAAGAATAAGAAGAAAACAGAGACGTAAACAAGTAAAAATAATTGAAAAGGCATTAAAATCGATTTTTCAGAAAGGAAACCAAGTTCTTCAAGTTTGATAAAACCAGAAGTAGTTAAAAATGAAAATAATAGTCATTCTGTAAATTTCAACAATCTTGGAAACTAAGACCGGTAATGTTTCATGGGAGGCACAAAGTTTCCAAATCATCAAGAAATAGAAATCACATTTCTTGATGATAAGGGTCAACCCAAGACCACTAAGGCTTGGGTCCCCATCTCAAACTGATCGGGTATTGAAATGTGCAGGGTGTTCCAGGAGGAACTGTGAATAGTCATTGGATTGTTGACAGTGGAACATCAAGGCACATGACAGGCGACTTAAGGCTCCTTTATGATGTGAAAAGCATTCGAGGAGGCTATGTTGCTTTTGTTGGAGATAAGGGCGGATGCATCACTCGAGAAGGAATGGTTTCCAATGATGTTGTTAGTTTTGATAAGATCAATTATGTTTGTTAAATTGATCACAATCTTCTAAGTGTTTCTCAAATATGCGACAAGAAGTTCACGGTTCATTTTGATGATACTGGTTGTTATGTACTGAAACTTGGGTTCAAGATTCACAAAGAATGGATTCTCCTATCGGCTCCAAGAATTAATGACTTGTATATTCTTGACATGTGCCAAGCCATTACCACGTCTGCACAAGTCACATGTTTTGTCTCAAAAGCCACCGAAAAGGAATCAATCTCTTGGCACAGACGAATGGGACACATTCACTTGAGGAAAATGAACTATCTAGTGAAAAACAATCTTGTGAGTGGTGTACCAGTGAAGAACTTTCATTTACAAGACGTTTGTGTATCGTGCCAAAAGGGAAAGCAAGCTTGAAAATCTCATCCTGTGAAGAAGATTAACACGGTGAATATGCCTCTGGATCGTCTTCATATGGACCTATATGGACCTATGAAACACAAGACTACCTTTGGTGATTCATATTGCTTAGTAGTTACTGATGACTACTCAAGATTTTCATGGGTGAATATGTTGGCACACAAGAGTAAAGTTCCTGAAATCCTCAAGAATCTCCTGACGTTACTCAAAAATTTGTACAATTTGAAGATAAGGAGAATCAGAAGCAACAATGGCACCGTATTCAAGAATCATGTTATGGATGAGTTCTATTCTTCTAAAGGCATTTTGCATGAGTACAGTTCCCGTTACACTCCACAACAAAATGGTGTCGCTGAGAGGAAAATATGACTCTCATTGAAACTGCAAGAACTATGTTAGTAGAATCAGAACTTCCTGTTCAATTCTGGGGAGAGGTTGTGGCTACTGCATGTTATACGATGAATAGAGTTCTTACGGTGAAGAGGCATGGAAAACATGTTTCGAGCTACCGGATGTGTCTTTCTTAGAACCTTTTGGAGCTCCTTGCACTATGATTGATCCACATGATAAATTCGGTCCTAAGGCTATCAAAGGTTTCTTTCTTGGATATCTACTCCTAATTTCAGAATGTGGAATTTGTCATCGAAAAAGATTGAAGAATGGGGTGAAGTTAAGGTTCAAAGATACACTGAATCAGTAAGAGCTCCGGGTGCTCCTTGGATGTTTGACTACGATGGGCTGTTTAACTCCTTTAATCTGCCCACTTTTGATGATGCTTATGCAGCTGCTCAAATGTTACTGGAAAGTGATACTGCAGTTGACTCGTCATTAGTACGACCAATTATTGTTAACCCTCAAGTGTCTACTTCGGTTAACAATCTTGTTCAGAATGAGGAATTCGAAGATGCTGCTGATTATAATGTTTCGTCAGAGGAAGATGAGTTCCATGATGCAAATGAAGCTACTTCTGCTCCGGTTCCTGGAATTTCAGATGTCACGTCAAATGATGCAAAATCAAGGGACGGCTGAAGGTCATGCTTCAACATCTTCGTCAAATCTAGCAAACGAATTAGTTGTTGATCTGAATATCAACAACTTAGGTATAAATTCTCGAGTTCCTGATGTTCCTGAAACTCGAATTCATAATACCCATCCTCAGAAGAATATTATAGGAGATGTCCTACGTGGTGTGCAGACTCGTAATCAGCTAAGGAATAATCAGAATGCTGGTTTGTATTCGGTTATTAGGGAATTTGGGGAACAGAATGATTGGTCTTTTGTCTGCTATGTCTGCCAAGTTGAACCAAATCTTGGAAGGAGACAATGAAAGAAGACTCATGGGTTGAGGCAATGCTAGAAGAACTTCAGCAGTTTCAGAAGTTAGGGTGTGGAAATTGGTTGACATGCCTGACAACTACAAGAAGATTGGTACAAGATAGGTTTACAAGTGTAAGAAGGATGACCGAGGTGTTACTGTGAGAAACAAAGCAAGATTGGTTGTCCAGGGCTTTAATCAGGTAGAAGGCATTGATTACAATGAAGTTTATACACCGATAGCACGTCTTGAGGCCATAAGAATCTTTTTGGCTTATGCATCCTACAAGAAGTTTACCGTTTACCAAGTGGATGTGAAGGGTACATTTCTTCATGGTGTGGTTGAAGAAGAAGTATATGTTAAGCGACCGCCAGGTTTTGAAGATCCAATCCATCCTGACAAGGTTTGACATCTCAATAAGGCGTTGTATGGTCTTCATCAGGCTCCTCGGGCTTGGTATGAAACATTGTCTTCCTATCTTCTGAAGAATGGTTTTCAACATGGATTGATCGACTGTACTCTCTTCATCAAGGAAGAAAATGAGGACTTATTGTTGGTACAAGCGTGTGTTGATGATATTATTTTTCAGTCTACAAACGAGAAAATGTGCAAAGAATTCGAGCGGTGATGCAAGAGAAGTTTGAGATGAGCGCAATGGGAGAAATGACTTTCTTTTTAGGTTTGCAGGTTCATCAATCTAAGGAAGGAATTTTCATCCATCAAACCAAATACGTCGGGGATATTTACAAACGATTTCTGATGGAAGACTCAAAGCCTTTGGGAACTCCATTAGCTAAAAATCATGGGATTACTCCTGATGGAATGGGGGAACATGTGGAACCATCTCTATATCGTGCTATGATCGGATCTCTTATGTATCTTAGTGCTTCAAGACCCGATATAATGTACCCAACATGTCTTCTAGCTCGCTACCAGTCAAGGCCAAAGGTTTCTCATTTGATGGCTGTGAAAAGAATCTTTCGTTATTTGAAAGGTCGCCCGGACACTGGTCTCTGGTACCCTAAGGATGATACGTTTGATTTGACATCGTTTAGTGATTCTGATCATGGTGGCTGCAAGATCGATGCAAAATCAACATCAGCAGGATGTCAGTTCTTGGGAAATCACCTAGTCACGTGGCAGTGCAAAAAGCAGACTTGTGTAGCTATGTCAACCTGTGAGGCTGAATATATTTCAGCTTCTAGGTGCTGCTCTTGGGTTCTATGGATCCAACAGCAAATGCACGACTACGGTTTTGAATTTCTAACTACTCATATTTTTGTTGATAACGAAGTTGCTTTACAGATCACTTGTATCCTGTACCGCACTAAAAAACCAAACACATTGAGATTAAGTATCATTTCATACGAGATTGTTATGAAAAGAAACTTATCAATGTTGTTAAAATCCACACCGATCACCAACGTGCCGACCTGTTTACAAAAGCTTTTGATAAATCTCGTTTTCATTATCTACTTTTGGTCAATAGCATCAAGGTGAAACCCGAGTAAATCATCCTTGGCTAATCATTTTACGTAAATATTTTCTTAAAAAATCTAAAATACAAAAAGATTATTTTCTCTTAGTTTTATATTTTAGGGAGAGAATATTTCAAGAAAATACAAAAACATGAGCAAAATACAAAAATATGTCTTTTATTTATTTAAGTTTTCATTTATTTACCTTCTTTATTTAAGGGGGAGAAAAATTTAGAAAATATAAAAACAATAGAAAATCCAAAAATCAAAAATGAGTTTTTTGGAAAGATAAGAGAAGATGATAATACACACCAGTGATCTGTCGAAAAATAATCAAAAATTTAAATCAAAAATTGATAAGTAGCTTTATAATGATGTATCGGTAGGCTCACAATCAGATTAAAATGTGCAGGTTGATATAAACATAACGGACTGAAAGCCAGGTGGGAACCATAAATTGGCATATGGTCTTGATACTGAAATTTCGTTTGATAGTACGCCGAGGTTCTGAGATAGCGGTCTTTATGCTTGCTTATCATCTGGGTATCATGGTGGAATCTTTTACCGAAAAATAACGGTGATGCAAGTCTATAACTTCCATGATACCATACATACGTGTAAATACTGCATACGACCTTCAATTAGTGATAAAAATATCACATTCACCCAAAAATAAGTGATAAAATATCACAGCTTTATGCCGGAGCTAAGTTTGTCTCTTTGTCGGTGCGATGGTACTAACCTGTTCACAGACTTACTCATGTGCCCTGCATGCATCTGAACATCAAGTTCCTCATCAATAAGTGATTTAATCACATAGGGCTTGTTTTCAATCAAAATAAGTGAGTATCTCACATCATATACGTCAAAACAGATGATAAGCAGTATACTCATCGGTAAGATTTTCTCTCGTGCATATCTTGATACGGGAATGTGTCGTGAAGTGGTTGAACACCGGCTAGTAAGTATAAATCATACATTAATCATATCTCCTAATCATGATTACATCTGATAAGCTAAGCTTACATGGACAACAATACCGATAATCATAGTAGAATACTTAGTTATTTAATTTGATGTTTTAAACAAAACTCGTTTTTGGCAAGATTAAAAGCTTGTATGATTCTCTTACCTGGAAACTCTGAAAAAGATTGCCTAGTAAATATATAGTTTATTCTTATTTGTTGGTTGACATTTTAGTTTTAGTTTACTCCGTTGATAAATTAAGTTCTTTTTGATTTGGCCAAAGATGGAAACTAAAAAGGTTTTCTACCAAGATACGCCCTAAAAATCATTTGTCTTGCTATCATAACTTCATAAAGTACTTTCTTACAACGGGTAAACTCATCTCAAAGCACAAAATCTGTTTAACAAGCACTTTTCCTATCTTAATTTGTGAATAGTGTGGATATGTGCAAAGTTCTAAACATGTCAACGAAAAACCTAAGGTCCTCGAAGAACTGAAAGTCTGGTTTTGAAAAACTTGGACTCGTACGAATCAAAGATCACTCGTACGAGTCATTGTGCCTCGTACGAATGAGCACTGGGGTCTTGTACGAATGGAGTTCTTTGTACGAGCTAAGGTTGTTCGCATGAGTATCTTGACGTAGTATAAAGGTGATGAAGTTCTTTGGTGGGACTTTACTTTCACCTTGCTCACGTCATTCTTTCACCTCTCCTTAAGTTGTTTTTGATATTTTTAAGGTATACTTGACAATGTTGGCATAATTTGAAGATGAACAACTTGAACATTATCTGACCATGTGACTTTGACTGACATGAACAACAAACTTTAAGCAAAGGATCTTTAACAAAAAACAAGTTCCTCATGAATAATTTTCTCTTAAGTTGTTTGTGCGAACAATATCTGTACGAGTGAAATACCACTCGCACGAGTAACTTATCGCTCGTATGAGCCAGTTACTCGTACGAGTCCATCACTTGTTTAACCAAGTCAATTGTTCGTAGAAATTAGTTGTCTTCGTACGAATAAATTGTTATTCGTATGAGTCAGTAGCTCTTCGTCTAGGGAATACATGTCACACCCTGACCCGCAGCGGAAATGGTAGTCGGGGCATGATTGGGTTTTCATCAACGCTCATGACATTTACTATGAAGTTTCATATTTATTATTTCTCTTTAAAGAAGAAGTTACAATAAACATACAAGCACAAAATGTTCAAATACATTTTCATTCAAATTACAAACTAAAGTATCCATTAAACAAAAATCATACAATTACAAAGGAAAAACAAAACTAAACGTTCATTCCAAAGCATTAACTTGTTTATTCTTCTTGGCCATCCTACATGTTTCTTTTCTCAACTGGATCACCTGTATCATGTGTAAAAATAGGGTTTTGGGTCAACAAAAGTTGGCGAGTGAATCTTATGAAAACATTTGAACGGATTTGTTATATTGGTTATAAAAAGGTGCATAACCACATATGAGTAAACATAAATGTAAATTTAATCACAAAACACATAATATCAAATAATGCACACGCACACACCAAATGATGAACAATGAGATCAAGGCTCAATCAAACGGAGCCGATCTAATGAGGCACGCGATGTTCAACTCGTCTCCCACGAGGAACTGATGGGCCTAATGAATGATTTGCACGCAACTTGACAAAATGTAAACACACATCACAACAAACAATATTTACATCACAAGTTTAGATCATATAATGGTAATAGCACAAGTTTGAAATAAACGAAATAATTAAAGCGACACATGATACACCCCAAAACATGAGTAAAAAGGGGAATTTGTAAGAATTCACTCACAGTGGGTGCGTTCCTTGATGATGATGAATGCGCACGAAATTATGATTCGACCGAAGAGGAAAAACTAACCTAAATAATAACGAAATAATTCGATAAATAAATAAAGTTCATTTGAGATTAATATTTTTAATTAGTGCTCTTAGTGAGATTTTTAGATTTATTTTTGTGAATTTAATGCAAATTTTTAGGCTTTAAAACCTTATTTTTTTAAGTATTTTTAATAACTTTTCCAATTAAAAAAAAGATAAAAAGGGTTGACTTTGACAGGTTTGACCGGATCTGACCGGTCAGACTGTGTTTATTATATGTGGTGAGTGAGGTTCGAACTCGGGACCTCTCGTATACGTGCACGCAGCTCTACCAACTGAGCTACGTGTCTAACCTGAAATATTCTCTGTTTTAATTATATTTATATACTATTTATATTATTCAGAAATCATTTATTTAAAAAAAGGTTTTAAGATATGATGAACCGGTGTACACAACCCGCCTCGAACCCGCGACGTGCATAACGTGTTTGCACACAGTCCACCACCGGACTGTGTGTCTAACCCGGTTATTATTCCGGTTTTTATTATATTTAAACACTTATCACAATTCATCTTCTTCATACATTTAAAATTCAGAACACCCGCTCAGTGATTTGGTTTGTTAAATCAAAATGTTTCTTTACTGATTAACAAAATAATAGATAGGAAATAAAAATAAGTTAAATGATAATACCGAGGGCGGTGATCTTGAATGTTTCCGGCGAGATTCCGACGGCTGGGGTTAAACTCCGGCGAAGTGCAGAAAAGAAAACATAGAGTTTTTTTAAGTGTTGATGTAGAGAGTGTTTTGAGGGAATGAGCGAATTCGTTTGTGGTGAAACGATTGGTATTTATGGAGTAACCAGTCAACCCGATTTCTGTTTCGAATTCCGGCGACTTGCAGATGAAGCTCTGAGGTCAGCGGAGCTGGGGAGAATAAGCAGAGGATTTCGAGAAAGGTTTGAACGAGTTTGGAAACGAGGTTAGCAAGGTATTTATAGGTGATGTGATCCACCACGATTTCGGTTTTCCGGTGATATTTTCTGGCGACTACCAGACAACTCCGGCAGCAGAGTGTTTGAACAGAAAGCTTTTGAGTGATCGTTTGGTGAACGAGATGTTTCAGTATTTATAGATCAGATGATTCGTAAACGGTTTCACTTTCAAAATTGAGGTTTAAAGTTTTCGGTTTCGATTCCTCCTATGATTAATAACCGATTTCCTTTGAATCAGAGCATGATTGATAACTGAATTTGAGTTAAAACATGATTTGGTAACTGATAATGAATGCTTTTTTTTTCTTTTGAAATTGTAGCTACTGAACCTTTGAGCGGCATTTTTGAAACCTCCATCCATTTAAACGTGTATACATATATTAATGGATTCTAAAATAAACCGAATGAGGCTTGGCCGCCGACTAGTTTATGCGTGTGTGATGGAGGCGGGGTGACCCGGGTTCGGGTCTGGGCGCTGCCCGTTTTTGATTCCCTCTCTTTTTTTTTGTTTACATTAAATCTAAATTACTTGATTAATTATTATGTTGTTATTATTATTATAGTTATTATTATTATTATTTTCGCTTTAAATAATACAAATAAATATGCGACGAACTTCGAATAAATATTTGGGTTTTTAAACGGAGCGGGTTTTGAAACCCGTTTTACGACGAATGTTACAATACATACATACAGAAAGTTTGAAATAAAACTTTTTGTGTATATTCCCTAATGAATTTATGTTCTTATTCTTGTTGTCTTACGTGTACAGAATGGAACAAAAGGAACATAAAAGAAAACTCGCAACAAAGAGAACTAACAAGTCAGAAGTGGAAATTATGTCAGAACCAAGACATAACATGGTGGCCTACTTAGATCCGGAAGACAAATTTGCTGAGTACAACGGTATAATGAAGTTTTTGCGCGACTCAAGGATACATTATGCTATCACGCACAAGACTACAGTATACAAGACGTTGATCAAGGAATTTTGGGATTCAACTAAAGTTATTGAAGTGAATGGGCAGGAACTTATCCACGGGAAAGTGTATGACTTGAACATAGATGTCTCTGTTGAAATCATTAACTCAGTATTACAGCTTGGCGATGATTCTGAAGCTCCTTTCTCAGTACTATTGAAGTGTCAACATGGATGTTTGCTTAGAATGAACTGTGTTGGAGATTTTCTCGTGGGACAACTGAACAAAGCATGGTTGCCACTCGGATACAAGTTCTTTCTACATGTTTTAATTCAGTGTTTGAGCAACAGACAAAGTGGTTATGACATGGCGAATAACGACTTGGTTGGAATGATGATAGCTTTGACATTGAACAAACCATTTAGTGTTTCAAAGTATATTTTTGCAAATATGAAGGAAAACCTGAGAAGAACCGGATATGGTGGAAACAAGTTTTGGATGTATCCTCGTTTTCTCCAAATGATCTTAAATGTGCAACATCCGAATCTTCCGAAGAACTACATCGATGTTCTAAAAGTTGAGATCATGATGGAACATTCGTTGAAGATCTTTAGAGGTGCAGCAGCAAAACGTTACAAGGAAAGCACACCTCCTCGTAAATTGATCGGTTGTCTGGCAAATGATGAATATGTTGCACCAGTAAACGATAAGTGGCCCATGATGACAGTGAGTCAGATAATGAAGAACCAATTCTGAAAAAGATGATCGAAGATAATTTTGGTCGTAAAAAGGGAAAAGGTGATGATGATGACCGTGGTAATGACGGTAATGGTGGTGCAAGTGATGTAGGTACTACAGGTGGTGATAAGGGACAAAGAAACAAAACAGAAAGACTATGGGAACATCGTCAGCACAACCTGAAATCACACAACCTACAACCTCACATCAAGAAACTGTACTGGAACCAGTTGCAGAAGTCTAGTCTACCTTTACAACAGAGGAGACTGAACTTGTAATGATGGAACCCACTACAACCTCTGAACCACAACCTTCAAATACCACAGCAGTTGAAACACCTTCGGCTGAAGATACTCCAGTTCAATCACAACCTACTACTTTATCAGTTCAACAATCCCAGTCCACAACTCATCAACAAAACAAAAACGAGGCAGTCGTTTATTCTCTGAAATGGAACAGGATGAGAAAGTGGATTTTTTGTTCTCTCAGTTGCAAGCTGTGGTAATCCAGATTAACAAGCATTCGGAGTTTATTCAAATCGGAACACAGTTTCAAACAACAGTTGGAGATAAATTCTTTGAAAGAGATCGTTAGAAAACAGGTTTCCGAAATTGCGCAGTTAAGAAAAGAAAATGAGCAACTGAAGGCTGCAGATGCTGAAAGGGCAACTCAGCTACAATAGATGAGAGCAGCTGATAACTCTCGGGGAATTGAGTTGAATAGAGTGAAAGAATGTAGTGCGGCTGTACAACGATCTGCCAAAACATTAACTGCTAAACATAATGACTTGAGAGAATGGTATCATTCTCGTAATGCTACACTGGTTGAAGGCTTTAATGGTATTAAAGGACATATTTGAAATCAACAGAAATCGGGTGAACATTCTATGGAATGAAAGATGCAAAGCACAGGAGATCAAACGTAAACATGATCAGGATAGTGAAGACCCTAGCAATCCTGATGCTTCAGCCTCATCCTCGCAACCAAAAGTGTCTACTTCAGTTCCAGTGGTAGAGTCTAATGTACAGCAGATCTGACCGATCCAGCTGCCTTTAGTGACACTCAAGAGGAAACAGGAAAGGTTTGATGTTTCTGGAAAGTATTGAAGTCCTGATTATCAATCAACGTTGGATTGAAGATTTTCAGGGAAGTTTGTTGATACAACAGGCATTTCGGATGAAGACCGAAGACCAAGCAACAGCCAAGGGGGAGTTTGTTGATACACTTTTGTTATGTCGCTTGTTCTTAGTTACATCTGTAATTGTACAGTCTTTGTTTATTGTGTCTATATAGTTGGTCGTGTCGACCAAATCAAGATATCCTCCTATCTTGATTTTGGCATGACGATTAGTTTGTCTGTGTTGTAAAACAGTTGCATGTATGCATAATGTTGAGTCTTGTGTGTGTACGTCATGTTTGTTGGCACGTTGTCCAAAGAACACATCCAAGTACGATTAAGAAATGCTTCGTACGAGCAAGATGTTGCTCGTACGAGCCACATTCCATTCGTACGAGTGGCTCATTGTAACAAGCATCTTATTTGAGTCGTACGAGCTAGTTCAATGTTCGTACGAGCCATGGGACATTCGTACGAGCATCCTTTGGAGAATGTTCTTCGTGTCTTATGGTGTTTCGTACAAGTCGTAACATTCTTTGTACTGTTGCTAGGTGTGGGCACTATATAAACAGACATGCACTTCTCAGTTGACAGAGTTGATCAATACATACTAGAGAGAGACACTGAGAGCGCAAGAGAGAGATCACAGAGAGTATTTCCCGAGTCTGTATGAACATTGTTTGTATGTGTTTGTACTAGTTCTCTTCTGGTAATCAAGATATTGAATCTTTGGTTATCTTGTGTTTCTTAATTTGCTTTGGTTTGCGTACTTACGATGATTCCGCACTCGTATGTGTGTTGTATAAACAGGGAAGTAGGTTAATCTTGATCCTCCAAGTGGACCTACAAAATCTCAAGCAAATGGGAGTGACAACACCGGTCTCACCGCTAGGTTCAAACAACTTAGCATTCTTTTCCCTAGTCAGGTCTATTCTACCGACAAGGCCATAGCCAAGTACGTCCAAGCCCTTCCTCCCTCCTTCTCCAACTATGTAGAGGCCGCACAACCCAAAACCTTAGAAGATACCTACCGTTTAGCCGCCAAATTCAACCACAACTGAATTTTGGAAGGAACCTTCGAAACGAAGGGTTCAACCTAAACGGTTCACCAAGCTACCAATCGCTGAGCCATCCAAACCATAACCCAAGCCAAACACCATTGATAAGAAGTGGAAGGCTTCAAACCGAAACTGTGCGTTTGTTACCCCGCAAAACCCTTCACACCAACAACTTGCCCTAACCCCAAACCCTGAACCAGCCAAGCGAGCTTACACTGGGACTCTTCCCAAGTGTGTTACCTGCACCTACCAGCACCCAGCTACTGCACCCTGCCGCCTTTGCACTACGTGCAATAGATTTAGACACTTCAACACCAAGTAACGAAGTGGCCAAAGACCCCAAGGTAACCAAACACAACCACCTACTCCAAACTAGAACCACAACCAACCGCCAGTGAGCAATGGCGTCTGATACAAATGTGGTGACCCAAACCACCTCGGCAACGTTTGCCATCAGCACAATAACCAACAACAAGCTACTCGTGGACGAGCTTTCGTCAACACTCCGCTCAGGCCAAGAACAACGTCGACTTAATTAATGGTTTGTTTCTTGTAAACGATATTTATGCTTCTTGTCTTTTTGATACTAGCGCGGATAAAGGTTTTATATCCGTTGAATTCAAACCGTTGCTTAAGTATAGACGCTCTAGGTTGCCAAAATCGTTTAACATTGAAGTCGCAAATGGTAAATTGATAACTGTCAATTTCGTACTTTCCAATTGTTCTCTTAATCTCAACGGTCACAAGTGACCATTCGATCTCATACCCAAGCAATTGGGTAGTTTTAATATCATAGTAGGCACGGATTGGCTTCCGAAAGTCTGTGTTGAAGTTGTTTGTTCCGAGAAATTTATTCGTCTTCCCCTCCCTTTTGGTGATTCCTTACATGTCTGTAGTGAGAAAACCTCAAAGGGTCTCAAGCTTATGTCGTGTACCCAGGCGAACCAATATTTACGCAAAGATTACTTTTCCTTTCTTGCCCACGTTATGGAAAGGAAGGATAAGGGAAAAAGCGTGAATGATGTTCCTGTCATTTGTGATTTTGTTTATGTCTTTCCCGAGATCTACCTGCTGCTCCTCCTCCTCCTCCTTGTTCTGTTAACTTTCGCATTGACCCCATTCCTAGCGCTACAACTGTTGTAAAATCTCCTTACTGTCTCGCACCTTCACAGATGTAAGAGCTATCTAGCCAACTTCAAGAATTACTTGATAAAGGCTTTATACGCCCTAATACTTCTCATTGGGCGCTCCAGTCCTTTTTGTCAAGAAGAAGGACGGTTCTTTTCGTATGTGTATCGATTATCACGAACTCAATAAACTCACAGTCAAGAACCGTTATCCTCTTCCTCACATCGATGATCTCTTCGATCAACTCCAAGGCGCAACTTGCTTCTCTAAAATTGACCTTCATTTTGGCTATCATCAACTTCGAGTTCTTGAAGAGAATATTCCAAAAACGCTTTTCGTACTCGATATGGTCATTATGAGTTCGTAGTCATGCCCTTTGGGTTAACCAATGCACCGCGGTGTTCATGGATTTGATGAACCGTGTGTGTAAGTTATACTTGGATCGCTTCATTATCGTCTTCATAGACGATATCCTCATCTATTCCAAAACCCAAGACGAGCATGAACGACACTGGCGTTAAATTTTGGAGCTTCTACGTGGTGAACGACTATGCACCAGATTCTTCAAGTGTGAATTTTGGCTAAAAGAAGTTAAATTTCTTGGTCACGTTGTGAACGAGAAAGGCATACACGTGGATCCTGCCAAAATCGAAGCTGTCAAGAACTGTATTGCACCAAAGTCCCCGTCTGAAATTTGTTCGTTCCTTGGATTGGCGGGTTACTACCGTCGATTCATCTCCAACTTTTCGAAGATCACCATTGATCTCACTTCCTTGACTATGAAGGATAAACCATTTGTTTGGGGTCCCGAATAAGAGGATTCTTTTCAAACACTCAAGGACATGCTTTGCAATGCTCCTATTCTCGCTCTTTCTTATGGTAGTGACGATTTCATCATGTACTGCGATGCATCTAACCAAGGTATTGGTTATGTCCTCATGTCATGCAATGAGACAAGGTTATCGCGTACGCTTCGAGACAACTCAAGGTACACAAGAAGAACTACACTACTCACGACCTGGAACTTGGGGTAGTTGTTTTTGCATTAAAATTTTGGCGATACCACCTTTATGGTTTTAAATGTGTGATCTTCATCGACCATAAGAGCCTCCAACACATCTTTGACCAAAAAGAACTCAACATGCGTCAACGTCGATGGGTGGAGTTGATCAACGACTACGACTACGAAATTCACTACCATCCTGGCAAAGCGAATGTCATGGTCGACGCTCTCAGTCATAAAACTCATGTGAAGAGTATTCCTTGTTTCCAGATCCTAAACGACCTTCGAGAACACATTCGTGAAGCGCAAAACTCATCTGTTAATGAGAATAACATGTACAACAAGATAAGGTGTGGTGCTAAAGATCAACTCGTATCCAAATCTGACGGTATTCGTTACTATCTCGACCGCATTTGGATTACAAACTGTGACAACCTCCGTGACTTCTTGATGAAGGAAGCTCACAAATCCCAATACTCTATTCACCCTTGCGCCAACATGATGTACCAAGACCTTTGTACATCTTATTGGTGGCCTGGAATGGAGAAAGATATCACCGCATACTTTTCAAAATGCCTTACTTGTTCCAAGGTAAAGGCCGAGCACCAACGTCCCTCTTGCTTGCTTGAATAACCAGAAATTCCAGTCTAGAAATGGGAGAGCCTAACGATGGACTTTATCATCAAACTCCCTCGTACTTCTTCTGGTCATGATAGCATTTGGGTAATCATCGACCGTATGACCAAATCCGCTCACTTCCTCCCCATTTGTGAAGACTACAAGGTCGAGAAACGTGTCTACACGGATGAAGTCATTTGTTGTCATGGTATCCCCATTGACATCATTTCTGACCTTGATGATTGTTTCACCTCGTGTCTTTTGCAAACCTTCCAAAAAGCTCTCGGTACTCATCTTAACCTCAGTACTGCTTTTCATCCTCAATCCAACGGTCAAACCGAGTGAACTATCCAAACCCTGGAGGATATGCTTCGCTTTTGTGTAATCAATTTTGTTGGCAACTGGGATTCGTACTTGCCTTTGGTTGAATTCTCGTACAATAACAGTTATCACGCTAGTATTCAAATAGCACCATTCGAAGCATTGTATGGCCGTAAGTGTCATTCGCCTATTTGTTGGCACGAGATCGGAGAAACTCAAATCACCGATCTCGAGCTCATACAGGAGACGAAAGACAAGATCTAACAGATTCGTGACAACCTACTCAAAGCTAGAAGCCGACAAAAGAGTTACGCTGACAAGAGATGCAAACCTTTGGAATTTAATGTCGGTGATCATGTACTTCTCAAGGTATCCCCTTGGAAGGGTTAGTTTGATTTGGTAAGAAAAGCAAACTCACCCTTCGCTTCGTAAGTCCTTTCAACATTCTCGAAAGGATTGACAAAGTAGCACTTTGACTGGATCTACCTCAAGAACTCAGCAATGTTCATCCGACATTTCATGTGTCAAGTCTGAAGAAGTGCCTAGCAGAAGAAGGACTTCAAGTTCCACTCGACGACTTACAAATCAATGAGTCCTTACACTTTGTGGAAAAACCGGACCAAATCATGGACCGATGGACGAAGAGCATAGGCGCAATTGTATTCCCATAGTCAAGGTTCGATGGGAAGACAAACATGGCCCTGAATTCACTTGGGAACTCGAGAGTGAAATGATGACCAAGCATCCGCATCTTTTTGTTGAGTCTTCTTGTTGAATAAATTTCGAGATGAAATTTCTTAAAGTAGGGGAGATTGTAATGCTTCGCATTTTGTACTTTTCTTATTTAGAACGTGTAATTGTATTTCTACTTATGGAAACTTGTATCCAAGTCATATTCTATTTCGTTTCAAACTTTGTAATTCGAGACTCATAATGAAAATTCATGCTTTATTCATACTTTTTATACATACAATCAATCATTTACATATGTGTTTTCATGCAAATCAATACTTATTATACGTGCAATACCCATAAATTACTCCTTTATACTGAAATACTAAAAACCCGGCTAAAATACGTGAAAACGGCCAAACCTAACATTCTCGTGTGAAATGAAGCTCACTTCGCATGCAAAGAGATCACTTCGTATGAAGAGAAGCTGGCAGCAACACTCCGCTATAAATAACATCACACTTCACTCCTTCAAACTTTCCGAATCTTCACACTTTCACTCCAAAATTCCCAGACGTTGCAGTTTACACTTAGCTGTTCTAAGTGAGTTTTAGCTCACTATTACCTTGTTGTTCTTATGATTCTTCCTTTCCTTTTTCTTTTGTATTTAATGTGAAAGCTAACTAAGTTCACCACATGGACTAACTTTTGTTCTAGAAAGTGTGAGAACGATGGAAGCATTGGCTTTCTGAATTAAGTTCCAGACCTCAATTGTACACCTTTTTACATGTATTTCATTCTTTGTTCATTCATGACCAACCGGATTATCGACTATGTCGATAAACTTTATGCTTTGGTGAATCAAATATTGAGGTTTTTATACCTCCTTGCTTGACATCTATGATGTATCCAACGGACTCTGGACATAATCTGTATATAATATAAACTATAAAGTATTTACATTTAGACCTAGCCAAGTTCCTGATACTGACTAACTCATGGTTAAGTGTTATGAGCTGGGGCTAATCTGTCTCATCCCTAAATCCTTCGTTCAATAGAACTCAGTGTCAAAATGAATGTTTAGACCAGCTAATTCCCAGATTTGTCCACTTCGTACGGAGTAAGCTGTCACTTCGCATGAAGTGAGCAGTCTCTTCGTACAAAGTGGTATCTTTCCCTACGTTCACTTTTACTTACTTTTCAATTCCGAATCTGAATCCTTCTCCAACATAGCATGCTCACACACTTTTGTTTCCCCGTATAGGGTAACTTTGGTGCTCTACTTGTCACCTTAACAACTCACGGATTACTCGGAGAGCTTTGCGAAACCATGAGTATACTCGACTCCCCTTATTATCTTTTACACTTTTGGGGTGCAACATATATGAACTATCAGAAATCATAAAATCACACACACTTTATGCTAACCACAAACATACATTTCTCATACATGCTTAATACATGATACTTGCAAACTTGTATATGCTAGAATTCGTATGCTTTATACTACGTCATTAACTTCGTATGAGCCTCCCTTAACATGTATAGCGCTATAGGAGTAACGCACTGCCCGTATTCTTGAGGTCATGTTAAGTAAACAAAACGGTCTAGTCTTTGCGACGACTAGATTACGTTGGTGGGAAACTTTGGGTTGACATGTATAGTTGCATTGTTAGTTTTATATGATAATTTTAAGTAATGTTTATGCCGTGTGAAATGTTTAGACTTTTACCATATCTACTATTCAAACTTGTATACTCGCCAATGGCTTGTGTGTTGAACTGTATTTTAATATATGTTGCAGGAAATTGATGGTGACGAGGATGCATGGAATCTAGTACGATGAACTAGAAACCCATTTTGACTTTAGAATTTATGTTAGATCGTGTTTCTTGATAACAATGTTGTACTTCGTTTCCATCTGTTGTACTTTGTTTCCGAATGTTGTACTTGAAATAGAAATTAAATGAAATTTTATTATTTAAATACTTGTCGCCTTAGTGTTGTGAAGTCTCAAGCAATCTATTTTGTCCTGCCCCGATGTTTCCGCCATCGGTTGGGTGTGACACATATATAAGTGTTCCTACAATGTTAACAAAAGTAACATAAAACATGCCATGTGAAGTTTGATGTTATTTGGACATTGCTTTTACTAAACAATATTATCAATCGAACAAAACTTCTTATTTCATGATCCTATCCCTTTTGTTTTACGTCACAAGCATTGAGGTTTTACTTAATACGCAAACCTTGCTCAACCTTAGAAGTACGTTTTATACATATTACCAATTTGATAATAGGTTTTCCAATAAAAAAACCTCACCCTCAAATCCATTAGTCGTTTGTGTCTACAATCACCTTCAACATTCTTCAATGATCTACTTTTCCTTTTTGATCTAACACCCTCATTATTTTTACCTCACGCGTTTTGTAAATCAGTGTTGACTAGGAACCTTTTGACAAACCGTATCTACACACCCACTTAAAGCACAACATTTTCTTACCAATGAGAATCGATTAACTATCTTCAGCCATCTATTTAATTATACACATAGCTACCCAATTAACAACTTTCAAAACATGTAGTCAGTTATCTTTACGCTAGAATTTGTTTCCAACCATTTGATCAAAATTTAATTTAAACCTTATCTAACTAACTTTCAGCCTAATTATCTGTTTTGTATAAGTATCCATTCTCGCAAACTCTAGTTAGTCCAGAGATTCCTGGTTTTTTTTCACACTTAGAATCCAACTAATTAACCTATTTACCCAAAAAAATATCTCCCTATAATTACATTTTTTACCATCTCATTTTAAACCGATAACATTTTATTTATTACAGTTATAAACGGATACCACTTGTTTATAAACCAATAAAACCTTATCTTACAATTGTAATTTTTACCAACTCATCCTAAACTCATAGAACCCTTTCTCGAAATTTTAAACTATCTTATTTTATACGGTTATGTCACTTAGTCTTTCAAATAATGCCCACTACATTATTTCTTAAGTCGGGTTACCTAAGCACTCATTTTTGTTCGTTTATGTATCAAGTTGCCTAAATTTGATCATAATGCCATCGCCTATATGTACACCTATCCGTTTTACAACCTTTTTCCACCTACTTATAGATAATATCGGAATCCATATTAGACAAACGAATTGCTTTTACTTAACTATCATTCCCCTCAAATTGTTTATTTGCATCAATTTACTTAACTAACCAAATAATCCCATTATTTCAAGCCCCTATAAATCATCAGTTTAGCTAAAACATTTGTTAGCCTAATTTGCATGTTATATTTAACTTGTTTCCAATCCGTACGCTTACACATGCATTACTTTATAGTAACCAAACAAAAATCTTCATTCTATTTAAATATTTTAACTAGTTATTACTCGCATTCAACTACTAAAATACCACCTCTTATTTCCTTCCTAAAAGTCAACCCTTAAACAAATTTCAGGACGAAATTTCCTAAAGTAGAGAAGACTGTAACATTCCCCAATTATTGTATTATTCGTTTCCGTGTTTTTCGTATTCAACCATTGTAATTCGAGTCTTATGATTATAATGGAATTCATTTTATTTATTTTGTTTTTTCTCTCTCGCAATCAAAAATAGGTGTTATTCATATAATTATCAAGACACGTTTAAATCATTCAAAAACCGACTTATGTTGTGTAAATTCGATATTCGAGACACAATCAATCAACTACTGTGTCATACTATGTTTAGAAATGATGTTAGAAACTCAAATTTATACAAGAGAAATGCATAAAACAAAAAAGCCCATGACTTTAGGGCCCAAAACTATATATATATATATATATTAATGGACCAATTTTCAACTTTCCATATTTTTTCACCACCTCTAACACTAATCCATCACCTATAAATACCACACTCATTCCACCATTTTTTTGTCATTTCTCAAAAATTCTTCCCTTTTGAAAGTGAGTTCCATGACATTTCACCTTCTTCTCTTTTCTTGTTTTTCTTTGTGTTTTCATACTTCCTCATCTTGGAAATCCTTATGGAATGTTACCAAATGTTTATCATGTTAAACAAAGATAGTGCATCACCAAAATAAGGACCAATCTTGTGTTTCCTTTTACATGTTTTTTTTAACATTTAATTATGTCATTTCCATTTTATATTACTAACCATGATCAATTATTATAATGCCTAACTTAATATTGTCTTATTATATGACTAAACTAATACAATAACCGTTAACAATTTATATTCATGTCTTGTCTAACTTCTAACAATTTACATTCATGTTGTACCTAATTTCTAACATTTACATTATGCTTTTACATTGATATCTTTTACTTCTAGTTCATGTTCACGCATTTGTTTGACCTGTTTGGGCTAACTCGCCAAAACCAAACCAAGACACCAAACTAACCAAATGTTTGAGTGATTTTGTGTTAAGGTAGGCACTTGTAATGGTTAGGATGCAAATTCCATCATTTTACCTACTTGCATGAATATTTTGCATCTTGTTTATATAATTTTCAAAAACCGAACCAAAATTCCACTTTTCACCTTAGAAACATGTAAATATTATAATAAATATAATTAGACAAAAAATAAATAAATACTAACATATATATATATATATATATATATATATATATATATATATTGTTAGAAATTCTACTAATTTAATTTTCTAAATTCAATTAATCTAATCATTCCTTTCTCCATTTATTTACCATAAACAACCTACTAATTACCTAATTATGAGATTATTGACTTTTTTATAATTAGATTTACTTATGCTTATAATAACATTATTATATTATAGGTGATATTACATATAGTTATATAACAAGTTTTTATAATTATTAATATCTCTATACATATGCATTTTAATTAATAAGTTATTCTTTATTTCTCATTTACATCTCTTAACTAATATTCAATTATCTCTTTACTTATTTTATACACTTATGTATTTCAATTTACTCTTTTATGCTAGACTTCGTTTAGCCTTTTCAACTCTACTACTTGTTCATGACTAAGTCGGTTTACTATGCAAACTGTGAACCCTTTTTCCTTTAAACACACTTTGGGTTGCAATATATAAAATTATAAAAACTCGCATACACACAATCAATTACATTGTTCAAACACTCAATCTATGAATACATGCTATTTGCCATGCATACACGCTAGAAGTAAATCTTGTGTACTCAATCGCCTACCTTAACAATATTTCAATTTACTCTTTTAACTAATATTCAATTATCTCTTTACTTATTTATACACTTATGTATTTCAATTTACTCTTTTAGGCTAGACTTCGTTTAGCCTTTTCAACTCTACTACTCGTTCATGACTAACTCGGTTTACTATGCAAACTGTGAACCCTTTTTCCTTTAAACACACTTTGGGTTGCAATATATAAAATTATAAAAACTCACATACACACAATCAATTACATTATTCAAACACTCAATTATGAATACATGCTATTTGCCATGCATACACGCTAGAGGTAAATCTTGTGTACTCAATTGCCTACATTAACGATTATAGCGCTCTATAGGAGTAGCACATCGCCCTTATGTGGTGTTGTTAAGTATTCAATCTTATACGGCATGTTCTCTTATGTGGAAAGGATATGCTAGTGGACACTTGGTTTGATTGATAGTTTACACATGCTAGTAGTATACAAATTGCCATGTTAGATTGAGACCTTCTAATCTATATTACGTAGACCAAACTTGTATGCTCACCAACTATTTTGTTGACCTTTATTATTCATATATTGCAGGGAATTGATGATAATGTTCAAGAAATCTACTAGGTGGATTTAGAAACGTACAAATAAATTAGTTTTCTTTTGTTTGAATATTTGAATCGATTTAATTTCTTTTCTTTTGACAACGTACCAAATTGAGTATATGAAATAAAATTGGTTTTTTAAAATAGTCATTTTCAATTGTTATGATGCATTGAGCAATCATCCATTCGCTCATGGCCCGATATATTGCCTTTTAACCAAACCCTAATCCCAACTATACATACGTCACTTCCACAACTCCTCCACACTTTACAAACTTTCTAAACTCTCTCAAGACTCTCTCAAAGTGCAAGAAAATTCTGATTTTGGGCAGAATATCTTTGGAGTTCAAAGTGAGTTCTAACTCATTTCTACTACTTACTCTTTGAGTTTTCTTGTTTCAAAACACTTGGACAACATCAAACTTTGTTACCCAATGTTCACTAAGGTGTCCAAAGTGGGTTTAATTTTCTGCTTTCACTATTATAGATGTTCATCTTCTAGATCATTTCTTGTGAAGAACCGATACCCACCTTGTCCTCAATAAAACCCATGATTGTGGGGCTTATGTGTGTTTGTTCTCCAACAAGTTTAAGGTCCAAGAACCTCTAAACTTTCTGTTTTGACAAAGGTTTAAACAACCTACAAGTGTCGAGACCAACCAAGCTCACCATTTTCAATATGGTGAGACTTGTTTTGGTGAAGCTGTGAACCATGGAAGCTTTGGCTTTCCATACTTGTTCCACCACCTCACTTGATGTTTTACTATGTTCATCCAATTAGCTTCCAAGACTCAAAATAACACAACCCTGCCGCACCTCCAACATTTACCATGACATGTGGAACACCCGGGTTGATCTTACTTGGCTACTTGGCAAACTAGTTAGTTATGTTCTTATTATTCATGACCAACCAGGTTACCAACTACGTTGATAACCTTGTGCTTTGGTGAATTCATACAATGAGGTTTAATGGATGCTAATCATCCTATCTCCATGTTTGACTTACATGATGCTACATGATATTACATGATGGACTAAATAATAACATAATCTATATAATATACAAATGTAACCTAATTCTTGATGTTAACCGGATTATGGTTAGATGTCATGAACTTAGGTTATGTTATCTTCATTCTAAATTTCTCTTTTGTGATTCTAATGGGAAGTTAGGACCCATGAAAACACATAGAAACTTAGTGTTAAAACGAGTGTTTAGACAACACATATATTTTCGCATACATATATACTTTTATACTTAATTTCGAATCCGAACTCTCCACAAATTCCATATACTCATACACCTCTGTTTCCCCAATGTAGGGTAACTTCGGTGTGCGCACGCTCAAACGCTTCAACTCACGTACATGGGATTACTACGCAAAACTGTGAGTATACTCGATCCCATTTTTTTGTTTTAAATACTTTGGGTGCAACATGTACACTTATACAAAAATCACGATTCCTTTTTTTTACGCACATGCTCTATATGTCAATAACATGATACTTGTATTCTCCTTGTTAATCACATGATATGTTATACTTGTGTTCTATATGCTCATTAACTTTGCAAGCTTACCTTAACAATTATAGCGCTATAGGATTAACGTACTGCCCTCCGGTTGTAATTACGCGCATAACAAAAATTAATACCATCATAATTAGCGTAATTAGACGTAAGTTAACTCGATCAGGCCTTTGGAATGCCAAGGAACGTCTATCTGACTTTTCGGTAAGCGAATAGTGATTCGCAAGAAAACTGTTGAACGTCAAACGGTAACGAACTGACACCGGGCAAATTACTGATAACGCCGACAAATACAAATTTTACATGTATAATTTATGCGTAAGAATTGGATTTTGATGAATATCATGCTTCGAACATCACAAAACGCTTACATGAACGAAAAATGTGTCGACAGGAATGCAACGGTAACGAAACGGAAGCAACGGACTCGAATTACGCCTTGATACTAATATATTATGATATATTTAGCTTCGTAATCGAATTTTATTATTCGTGGTCAAAATCAGATCGAAAAACGGATAAGAAACGACAACCGGAGCATTTTACGCATTTTAACGAAACCGACGAACGCGCGCTATTAATATCGAATACCGACACCATTTACATGTTTTTGAACCTAAAATGATATTAAACGATGTTCCATGAAGTTCAGGATTCGAAAACAAGCTCGTAGACGCGATAGGGCTCCTCAAAACACAAACCCAATTGGAAACCCTAAGTATAAAAGGGTCAACCCTAATTTTTTCATTTATTTCTCAAATCTCACACACACACACATGTCTGCTCTTCTCTCTCGCACTCAAATCCGGCGCAGGACTCCGGCCGGCCACCGGCGGAGCATGGGGGACCGGCGACGGCGACGCGGCGACGGAATTTCGCGGCGGTTCAGCGGAGGATCCCCCCTAAATTGTACCCCCTGATCACGAATTCGACATCCATTTTCCGTTTTAAGCAACTATGATGGCAGTATCAATCTACGACAGTCGCGAATTCAAGCTTTCTTCTCTTGTAAGCCCCAACCCCTTTCTTTTCTTTTTCTTTTAGATCTGGTTCGATCCACGTCTTCCGGCTTGCTAGTTGTTGTTTCAGCGGTGGTTCAAGTGATTGTTGGGATGGCGACGGCGGACAAACGAGGACATCGCGTGGCGGCAGCCGGCGGCGATAGTGGTGGGGTGTCGTGACAAGTGCCGGTGGCCACCGCGTCGGACAAACGAAGCTGTTGTACGCCAGCAATGGTGGTGTGATGTTTGGCTCGGATTTCGTTCGGTTCAAGTCGGTTTTCCGCTTATATTTTTGGTTCGGGGTACGAAAGGGTTCGGGTCAAACCCGGTCAAGCTCGGTCCACATCGAGTCTTGGTTCGGCTCAACACCAGATTATGTTCATGTCGGTTCACATGGTTCAATCAGTCAACAGGTCAAACTCACTCAACCCGAGTTAACTCAGTCAAACCCGGTCAACTACGTTCAACAAAAGTCAACAGGTCAACTAGTCAAACCCGTCAACTGTCGGGTCAACAAGTCAACAAAGGACTTGGTAAAAATTAATTACGACATGAAATTTTAATTGTATTATCTTATATAAATATTAGCGTTAATTATTCCGAAACCGAGCTCGACCCGACCCGCTAACAATTACATACCGCCAACATTTTAAAAATAACAATTGAACCGACGTACGTTACTTGCGTATAACTATTAGTTAAAACCGAACTGACGTCATTATTTATATATATATATATAATTACATGCATCTACTAAAATTGGTCGCGATAGTTATTCGACGTATTAAAGATCACAATAAAATTGTATGCATATTATTATTACATTGACTATTGCGTTTTGACAAATAAATCACCAACTTGTATTGTCGGGATCGTCCAGAAACAGAGGAGACTCTGCCCGTTTTTCATCAAAATTCGTAAAGAAAAACGTTTTTATAATTGAAACAAAAACTATCTGATCCACGTAATTGTTATGAAAATAAATATAGATATATATTTATTCCGACGACACTATTATAACTTACAAAATCAAGCCGATAACGTTTCAACGAGCGTAATCACAAGCTAACAGAATTCGGCAATCGGTTATGAAATAAATATAATTATTTATATTTAGTCTAAAGGTCAGAAATTCGGATAGTAGTTTTCAAATGTCGATAATACCTTCGAATACTGTTATAAAAATAAATATAATGTCTATATTTATTTTGAATGTCAAGAATTCCGAGCACTTTTACAAGATAAATATAATGTGTACGTTTATTTCAAACGACAAAATTCGGACATGAGTATTCGGAAAACATATAACGTAAATGTAATCATCGATACCTATTTCAAACTTCGACGACTCAAATACTTTCGAATGCTTTTATGACAATTATAATACTCGGAATATTCGACTCAAACGGCTAAACGAAGTGCAATGCAACACCGTAAGATTATACCAAGCATACGACTATATAATTATTTTATTAATTATAAACGATACGCAAGACTATCGCTCGGATACGAAATACTTTACATATATGAGTATACTTACAAGGATATATGTATTACATCTTACGAAAACTACAAAGAGTCGTACTATTATCCGTCAATGTATATAACAACTAATACGATTTCATGAAAAATCATTATGTTTATATATAAACATATATTTCAAATCTCTCGAAAACTAAGTCGTTTCCAAGAAAACCATAGATTGGTTATTCCGAGTCAAGACAATAACAGTTTCATAGAATCATATGGTTAACGATTCGGTAGAGCTCGGTGACACGTAGTTAGCTACGTTATATCTCGAAACTTATGAGTTTGTTCTGTTTTAGGAATGTCATAGATTGCATGCTAGCTAGTCACGTTGTGAAGACGACATTATGGAATTACATTAAGCTAGCTTTGCACAAGGATATCAAGGTGAGTTCATAATCCCCACTTTTTACCTTTTTACATTTTTATAAATGTTTTCGGGGGTGGAAAGACATGCAAGATTTGCAAAAGCACACAATGTTTCGATAAACGGAAATCATACATTTCTAAACCATATTACAAACAGATTTCAACAAACACGATGTTTATGAATGGTTTAGGCTAAAGATGCCGGTTTTACAAAACACTCGTTTACTTTCGAAACATGCATTATGACTAGTGACGGGATTGTCTTAGTCATGACTAGGGGCTAGGCCCCAATTTTTATTAATAACATGGGCTAGGCCCAATAACATGAATAACATGGGCTAGGCCCAATAACATGAAAAACATGGGTTAGGCCCAACAACATGGATAACATGGGCAAGGCCCAATGACACGGATGACATGGGCTAGGCCCAATAACATAAATGACATGGGCTAGCCCCAATATCAAGAGTTTGACTAACAAAAATCATATGAAGGGCAAGGCCCGTTCATACACATCGAAAATACAGATTCTTAACAACTGGTATGTGGCTATGGGATTAGATGATGACAGATCACTATGCGTAAGTAGGAGGATGACAATAGTAACCATTAATCACGTAGTGACCAAGGTGCAAAAGTTATAGATCTATCGAGTTTGAGACACGCTCCACTCCTGGTTTGTTAACCCGTTAGGAGTACTTTTGTGATCCCAATGATGTCAGAGTTGTCTCGGGTTGGTTACTTACTTATGGCACATAAGTCAATGTATTAGCTACACACTGATTGATCCTTAGATTCCATAGGCATACTACATACTAAGATTTCAATACCGGTTTACAAATATAACAAGAAAACATTTCAATATCAGTTTACAGATACGACTGAAAACATTTTATCACCGGTTTACAAACATAACAGTTATATGCATCGGTTTACAAACAGCACAGTAAACATTTCAATATTGTTATGCAGATATGACATTTCAAATGCTTTGGGATACAATGATCTCACAAACCGGTTTTCGAATGCAAGATTTTCAAATGTTTTATGATTCATTTGAAACAAAAACAAACAAACTATGAACTCGCCAACTTGATGTTGACTGTTCGCATGTTCTTTCTCAGGTTACAATTTCAAGAATGGCACGGTTGGAATAATGGAACCCATGGGGATTCGAGTAGTTAGTGGGTGTTCACTTACTAGAAGTCTTAGCACTCACGTTTACTTCCGTTGTGCAATGAAGATACCAGTTCAGTTCACGCCTAGCTCTGATGTGATGGTCTTATCGGGGTGTGACAGATTGGTATTAGAGCTATAGGTTTCATCGAATTAGGTTTCTTTGGAGATACCTAGGCTTTAACCTCACTTCCCTTTTTTAGGGACATTAGATCATTAAGACTTGAATACATACAGAACGCCCAGCTCTGATGTGATGGATTTAACGGGGTGTGACACCGTATTCTTGTGGTATTGTTAAGTAAACTATTTTACAACCTTGTCACTTTGGTGACAATGGTATGCACGATTGCGGTACACTTTGGTCTGACTTATAGATAATACATACTAGTATTTTAATAACAATGTATACAATTTACCATGTTGAATATAAGACAACTTTTAACACCATTATGCTATGTATCTAAACTTGTATACTCGCCAACTTTTTGTTACTCATTATTTTAATACATGTTGCAGGAAACTAGTTGATAACGTAGAGAATATCACTTATGGTGGATTAGAAACACACCTAAATTTAAACTTATGTATTTTTTTTCATGTGTTTCGTTATTTGCAACTTGTTGTATTTTCCTTTCAAACCACGTATTTGTCCTTTAGTATCAATGAAATTTGAATTATCTAAATATTGTGACTAGTAGCTGTTATGAATTCTCTCGCAATCTTGTTTTCGTCTCACTTTGATGTTTCCCTCATCGGTTGGGTGTGGCATTCTCACATTTAAATATTTATCTCATGATATATATATATATATATATATATATATATATATATATATATATATATTGGAGAGTTCAAATGAAAAGAAAAAATTTGTAAGAATAAAAAGAATAACTTTTAAACCAATAGAAATTGTCCATTTACTTCATTTAATGTGTTTATTTAATGTTATGAAAAAGAGCATATAGGTAAATCTATAGTTGTTATTAATTAGCTAATTAATTAAACTTGTAACTCATTTTTTTCATATACTCTTTCAAAATAAAATAATTTACGGTGTAAGACAATTTTCGACATGTGTAAGATAAGTTTTAGTATGTGTAGAATAAATTTTGAAATGTGTAGGGTAAATTTACATGTGTGTAGAGTAAATTGCGGTAAATATAAGACATATGTAGGATAAATTTTGAAATGTGTAGGATAAAATGTTTTTACTTTATTAACGAAAGATAACATAATTAATGAGAGTAGTTATAAAAATTTAATGTTTTACCATTATGTCATTTCTTCTTTTTCTTCTGACATTAAATTTATTCTCAAATGAACCTTCCCCTATATATATAGGATGGATCATGAGAAAACTAGTTTAAATGAGAAAACCAAAAAACTAACTAAAAAAACCTAAAAAGTATACCGATTCCCTCCCCCCCCCCCTTCAAAAAAAAAACCTTAAACGTCAACCCCCCCCCCCCCCCCCCAAAAAAAAAAAAACCTAAACTCCTCACTCACACCCCCCCAAAAAACCTAAAAGCGAAACTAAATTTAAAAGCTAACTCTAAGCATATAATGCACATGTGTAGTAAAACTTTTTTTTGAAAAACTTTTAAAAAGTAGCGATTTTTTACAAAAAAAAATTGTATGTTTTTTAGTTTTCTCATTTATATGTAGTTTTCTCATCATTATCTCCGTATAATATAGGTGAATTATAGAAATAAAACTCACTTGAGTTGAAAAAACTCAAGAAAACCCTATCTCACATTTTCATTTTTTTCTAAAAAAACAAGGAATGTAACAAACATATATTTGAACATTTTTACAAAAAAAATGTAAAAAGCGTCGACTAGTTATTTTTTTTTAAAGTTCAAAATTTGTATGTTACATTTTTTGGACATTTATATTATGTAACATGGAATTTTTAACATTTTAAAAAAACTACTCGGCGTTTTTTGTTTTTAATTACAAAAATATTCGAATGCATGTATGTAACATTTCCTATTTTTTAGAGAAAAATAAAAATGTTACAAGGATTTTTACAAGTGTTTCTTGAGTTTTTTCAACTCAAGTGGGTTTTCATTTTATTCTTCCCCTATATATATATATATATATATATATATATATATATAGGGAGGGACAAAAAGAAAACCATTTGAGTTACGAAACCCTTATGTAACAAATTTTTTTTCTTAAAAAAGTAGGAAATGTAAGTTACATGTTATCGAACGTTTTGTAACAAAAAAAAATCAAAAAGCGCCGAGAGGGTTTTTTATAAAAAAAAATTAAAATTCTGTTTTTAGCATATATATAAAAACACTGAATTAAAAAAATATATAAAAAATCCTTTGGCGCTTTTTTTTGTTACAAAACGTTCGATAACGTATAACTTACATTCCCTAATTTTTTTAAGAAAAAAATTGTTACGTAAGGCTTTCTTAAGTTTTCTTAACTTAAGTGGGTTTTCTCATAATCCTCTCCCTATACATATATATATATATATATATATATATGTATATATATATATATATATGTATATGTCGGTTAATGTACAATATTCCATAACCTACGAGCGTATGCTATGAAATTACGCACGTTGTAAAACTCAAAACCCTAATCACGTATGTTGAAAAACCATAATCACGCATTTTGAAAAGACATAATCACGCATATTAAAAACCATAACATGATTCAGTATATAAGTATAACATGTGTCATTATAGTTTTTCAACTTGTCTGATTTGGGTTTTGAGTTTTACAACGTGCGTAATTTCAAAGTGTACGGTCGTACGTTAAGCAATATTGTATTTTACAATTTGAATATATATATATTAATAATATATATATATATATATATATATATATATATATATATATATATATATATATATAGTGGAGAGTTCAAATGAGAAGAAAAATTTTGTAAGAATAAAAAGAATAACTTTTAAACCAATAGAAATTCTCCATTTACTTCATTTAATGTGTGTATTTAATATTATGAAAAAGGGCATATAGGTAAATCTATAACTGTCATTAATTAGCTAATTAATTAAACTTGTAACTCATCTTTTTCATATACTCTTTCAAGATAAAATAATTTATGGTGTAGGACAATTTTCGACATGTGTAGGATAAATTTTAGTATGTGTAGGGTAAATTTACATGTGTGTAGGATAAATTCCATTAAATGCAAGACATATGTAGGATAAATTTTGAAATGTGTAGGATAAAATGTTTTTGCTTTATTAATGAGAGATAACATAATTAATGAGAGGAGTTATAAACTATTTAATGTTTTACCATTATGTCATTTTTTCTTTTTCTTCTCACATTAAATTCTACTCAAATGAACCTTCCCATATATATATATATATATATGTGTGTGTGTGTGTGTGTGTGTGTGTGTGTGTGATGGTGTGGTGCATTTGAAAAACACTCTTATTGCGAGAACCATGAGAACCAATGTGAACACAACATAAACCCACTCCACCACCACCCAAAAACCTAAACCCCTCACCCCCCCCCCCTCCCTCCCCCCAAAAAAATATATAAAACTGTATCTCACCAAAAAAACCTAACCCCCACCCCCAACTAAATGCTAAAAATTAAACCATATAAAAAGGTTTTTTGGACGAAAAGTAGCGATTTTTAACTTTCAAAAAAATTGTGTGTTTTTTATTTTTTAGGTATTTTTTGTTATGTTCATATTGGTTCTCGCAATAAAGGGTGGTTCCTAATGGATCCTTATCCTCTATATACATAAATATATATATATATAGTGAAAGTGGAAAATACAATATCGTTTAACGTATAATGCGTACAAGATGAATTATAACATGCGTAATTAGCTTTATAACATGCGTGATAGGTTTTTACCCATGCGTGATTTCTGATTTTGTACATACGTGATTATGGTTTATCAACATACATGATTATGGTTTATCAACATACATGATTAGGGTTTCTAAGTTTTAGAACGTACGTAATTTCATCTCGTACGCAGCATACGCGAAGGTATATTGTACGTTAACCGACCCCTAATGAGAAATCTAGTTAAATGAGAAAACCAAAAAACTAACTAAAAAAGCGTAAAAATCATATAAAAAAAAGTTTTTATGAATTTTTTTAAATAAAAATCGCTATATATAATACATAAAAAAACAAAAGAAAAAGGTTGTGCTGCAAATGTGTATTAATATGAAAAGGTCTAAACCACCTAACCCACCCCCACCGATACTCCCAAAAATGTACATGTGCAGTACAAGTTTTTTTTTGAAAAAAA
Organism: Scalesia atractyloides; assembly: GCA_947069175.1. Lineage (NCBI taxonomy): Eukaryota > Viridiplantae > Streptophyta > Magnoliopsida > Asterales > Asteraceae > Scalesia > Scalesia atractyloides. The sequence continues at coordinate 36,348,902 of CAMTDV010000022.1, read as the reverse complement.
AAATTTATACATAAAAAGTAACGACTTTTTATTAAAAAATTTGTATGTAGTTTTCTCATGATCCTCTCTCTCTCTCGTATATATATTATTGTGGGATTAATAGTTTAAGTTTACGTATTTCCTTTGTTATGTTTGATGATTGTTGAAGTTCAATGTTTATCTATCAATGAATCCTATTTTATGTTTTAATTGTGTTTCTAAAAAAATCTGTTTTTTCAGCATTTTTATGGTTCTTTTCAGCAAAAAACCACAAAAACGGCATTTCCAGCCAAACATACAGCAACAGCAGCTGCTGTTTTGCAGACTGCCCAGCCAAATCAGTTTTTCCAACCGGTTCTTTCAAACCAGCTTTTTAACCGACCCAAATAGGTTAGGATCAGTTCGATGTTTAGGCTTGAAAAACAGGTTAGAAACTGTAACCGGTTATTAAAAAACAGGTTTTTGATTTTGAAAAAAAAAAATAACCAGTTCGGTTAAAAACTCGGGCGTTTTTGTAAAAAAAAAAAAACAAACCGGTTTGTACACCTCTAATTAGAACCAAACCACTTGAGAGAAAAACCTTTATTCAAGTTCGGTAAAAAAAATTATTTCTATCGATTTTTTGAAGTTTTTCCAGTCATATGCAAGTTCCTATCTGAATGTTTGATCTTAAAGACACCTAGCAACTGAATAATGCCTTTAAACACAAATTACACATATAAATTAGAGAAGACTTCCAATAGATTGTATTAATGGTTTACTTTTTCAGAAACAATGTTAAAGAGAGATTATTATTCGTTTCTCTCACGTATATTAATTCTCCAAAAGAGAAGAGGCTGTTTGTTGAAAAAGTTTCCAAGCTGCAATAATATGTTTCTCTTCCGTCAATGGAGCTCCTACAACGAAGCGTAGGATGTACTTACCCGATAGAATCTGCAAAATGGGTCGACTTGAGTTGGGTTTTCTATTCCAAGTCAAATGGGTTAAAAGGATGCGTTAATTTGTTGATAAATCGCTTTTTAGAAAGAAAAAGAAATATTCTGACAATAATTATAGCACATCATATATTTATAGAGTTTAAATTGTTTTGGCAAAAACACTGTGGTTTGCATACCAAAACACTAAACCATAATCACTCTATATAGAAACAATTAGGTTTGAGCGCATATACCGTATGAGAGATGAAGATCTTCCCGGATGAGTTGACCGCATCCAAGAGGTCACAGTTAAGTTTGTTGACATATTCTTCGGTTTTGTTGGAGGGTAGAAGACGAAAGCAAACTAATGAAAATGTCCGAGTAGCAACGATCTGAAAATGGGAATGTTTATGAGATACAAAATAGATTGTATCATGTGCATAAAATTGCGATGTTTAAATTAGTTTGTAGCTAGTCTTACCTCAAACCTTGAGTCTTGAGCAACCAGATGTTCGAAGTGTTGAGCTAATTTGATATGGTTTCTTATGTAAGACTGAAGATTTTCGACCCCATAAAGCCGTAATAGCATCCACAATTTAAGAGATCTACGCAAATGAAAAATTACTCTAGCAGTTGCTTTCGAAACCAAGTGAATAAAGTTTGATACCTAAATCTGCGTCCGAGAGGAATTTGCCAGTCTTTATAATCAATACCTGTACTACCTTGAGAAGCCTGATGCACAACAACATATAATAAGTTTCTAGAATAAAACTAATCTAAATATAAACATGCTTACTTTATTCTTTAGATACTCTGGATTTGTTGAAAGAGACTGAATGAGGGCGTTTCGGTCCTGTTGAAAACATAATAATCATCACTATTTTCTGCAATGATGTGTTGTTTTATATGAAATGAAAAATAAGGTCGAAACCTTTATCCATAATGCTGAGCAATCGAAGTTGGTTAGAAACCATTATGACAATTCATGTTAAATGAATCGGCTTCTTTAATACCATTCAAATGATGACGGTATTCAGGGCAAATACAAGCACTTCCTGCATATGCAGCATCCACATGAAACCATATTCCATATCTCTGTCAAACAAAGCAACCTTACCTCATTTTATATCCAACAGGAAATTAACACATATGAGTATGTGTATATATATTACCTTTGTAATCTTTCCGAGTGCGAGCAAAGGATCCACAGCCGTTGATGATTTAGTACCTACCTGTGCATGTAAGACGTGCCATTAAACAAACTTGAAAGCACATGGAGCTTTCCATAAATAAATAAATACAAGTCTTACTGTAGCACAAAGGAAAAGAGGGATTAAACCAGAGGCGACGTCATGTGAGATTGCATCAGTGAGTGATTCTGGAGAGAGTGCATACTCATTGCACCTTTCTGTTCTTAGCAGCCTAAGATTCTCCGGATGAACTCCTGCTATCTGCCATGTATATGTATATTAAAAAATGCACATCGAACCACAGATGAAAAGAAAGAGCAATATGTTTGTTTAGCTACATACTTGGCAAGCCTTTTGTAAAGAGGAGTGAGTTTGATCAGAACCGTAAACGACAAGCCTTGAAAGGGCATCCTTACCAACCTCTCTTAAAACTTTATCCCGAGAAGCCAATAGCACAACGAGAAGGGCTTCACTTGCGGTCCCTTGAATTGCACCACCACCTGGCCCTATAATTAAATGAAAAAGTAGATATATTGAGTGGGTGGGAGGGGGGAGAAAATAGTATATTATTATTACCAATAATACCCTTGGAAAGGAAATGTTGGGGAAGGTTGAGTAAATTAGCGAGCCAATCAAGAACAATCATTTCGAGTTCTGTAGCAGCTGGAGAAGTGATCCAATTAAATCCCACCATGTTAATTCCGGCGCTAAGCATTTCTCCGAGAAACCCTGCAACGCTGCTATTTGATGGAAAATACGCAAAATAATCCGGGCTTTGCCAGTGGGTAACTCCTGGTAATATCGCACTTTCAACTTCTTGAAGAACTGCTGCAAGGATTCAGGCTGCATTGGTGCAGAATCAGGAAGAAGCTTCTGTAGATATCCTGGCTGGTAAATTATTCAAAAAAAATAAAAATAATTCTTATTCCATTCCAACAAGCCAATCAAACCAAACAGCCATTTAATAAATAGTTGAAAAGAAAGCATCCTAAAGTAACATTAGTGTGGAAACCTATAATATCCTTGTTAGGAAAGACTGATGAGCTAGCTAGCTTCTACTACTAGGAAGGAAGCATCTATTATGATAGAGCAACAGTCAGGGGTGGATCTACAGTATTTGTTATATAGCAAGCAACTAAATAAGCTTTAATTACAACCAGAAGTTGCATATCCCTTGGGTTGATTTTACATATCAATAAAACATAATTTAGTTTAATGGTAGGTAACCTCAACTTGGCTGAGAACAGGGAAAGTCTCAATGTTGTTGTAGTAATCAGCAATGAAATCCACCATTTTGTGTGCATTTTCTCTCAGTTGCTCTGCATCCATTGCCTTCAGATTCTCCCTGTCACCACCAAACACCACTCAGTCAGTCAGGCATATCATCGAACAAAATATGTGCGTGCGCTCACAAAAACCTTACATTTACTGATCGCCTTGCCTTGTGGGGAAGGATCAAGATGTGATTTTCTTGTTATCTACCAATCCTCACGGCTTATCTGTTGTTATTATTAACCTTTTGTTTTCTTTGTTTTTCAAAGAATCTTTCTTCTTTTTAGAGTAAATTTCGTTTTAATTCCCCATCTTTGATCATTTTAATGTTTTTGTTTCAATAGTTTAAAAAGTGTTATTTTTCACCCTATAGTTTGAATCTGCGTTCAAGTTTAATTCCCAAAATTTGGTACAGACTTTGAAAATGGTAACTTTGAATAACGTGCATCGATTATCAGTTACCTGTGATTTAATTTCCTTTATTTTTATCATCAATAATTTGGATTCTAGAAATTACTAATAAACAATCAAATAGTAAAATTACTAAAACACTTTTTTAACTAACAAACATTTTTAACTGAGTTAGAGTCATTGAGTAAACTGGCAATAAAGTACAAACTTCTAGGAGGAAAATAGCACTTTTCAAACTGTTGGGACAAAAGCATTAAAATTGTCAAATCACATGGAGTAAAAACGAAGTTTACTCTATATATATATATATATAATATATATATATAAAGTAGAGTATCAAATAAGAAGTATAATTTGGCTAGAAATGATATGAAGTAATGGGCTTGTGACATGTGACAAAATTGAGAAATAAAAGGGAGGGTATTTTAGTCAATCTTATCTTATCTTCTCTCTTCATCTTTTGCTACAACTTCAAAAACCCATCATTTTTAAAAACCTATCATATACAACTTTTTTCTTCACTTTCTATTCAATAATCACTGCATCATAATACGATTTTCGTCATCAATCAGTGATTCAAAGACTCAATCAACGTGTTCTTAAACTTTTTTTAAAGACCCAATTTAATTTCATACAATTTCTCATATTCCCGTGATTTTGAAGTGATCACTCAATTTGTTCGATTCAATAGTTGATAAGTGTTTCTAACATTCAAATTTCTTCAATCGTTGGAGAAATCCGTAGAAATCGGCTTCGATTTGTGTAAGAAATTTTTGAATTGCGTTTTACGATCTGGGTTTTTAGATTAAGTCATTGCGTTTTACTAAAGAATGAAAAAACACAATTTTTTTTGTTTTTAGTCCATTGTGTTTTAGAAAAAAATACATTTTTTGTGTTTTAAGCTTATTGCATTTTAGAAAAAATGACATTTCTTTGTGTTTTTTGTCTATTGCGTTTTATAAATAAAACATTCTTTGTGTTTTTAGTACATTGCGTTTTATAAAACAATAAAAATAAATTTGTTTTATGCTTTTAATCCAATGTGTTTTATAACACAATGAAAAAAACACATCTTTTTGTGTTTTTATCCCATTGGGTTTTAGATCCGGAAAAAAAGGGAACTAAACTGACATGATCATGTTGTATAAAACCCAACCCATTGTGATTTAGACTTGCAGACTGAAAGAGCATGATCATGTTTAACAGAAGCATGATCATGTTAAAACTGACCCATTGGGTTTTAGACCCAGACTGAAAGAACATGATCATGTTTTACAGAAGCATGATCATGTTAAAACTTGAAACAGGAAGGTGAGATACACTAAACTAACATGACCATGTTAAAACAAAACATGATCATGTTGTTGTGAAAGCCAACCCATTGCGTTTTTGGACCTACAATAAACTGACATGATCATGTTACAACAAAACATGATTATGTTGTGGTGAAAGCAACGCAACCCATTGTGTTTTAAACCCGGAAACTAAACTGACATGATAATGTTAAAACAGAAACATGATCATATTGTGAAACAACATTGCGTTTTAGACCTCACTTCAGACTGAAAGAACATGATATGTTTAAAAGAAGCATGATCATGTTAAAACATGAAATTGGGTGTACAATAAATTGATGTGATCATGTTGTTGTGAAAGCCAAGCGTTTTAGACCTATTGCGACCTGGAATGGAAAGGTGAGGTAACTGACATGATCCCTTAAACCAACAGATTAGGTAAGAAACACGATCTTGTTGTGAAACCAACATTGCGTTTTAGACTAGATCTGCAGTTACATGATCATGTTAAAATAGAAACATGGCCATGTGAAATCCAATTGCGTTTTAGACCTGGAAGAGATGAGGTAAGTTCTGTTAAAGAACATGATCATGATCATGCTAAAATAGAACCATGATCATGTTAGAACAGAACCATGACCATGTTAAAACTCTGACTGTGTTAAATAGAAGTCAAACTCTATTACGTTTTAGATTTGGAGTGTACGTTTTAGAGACCTGGAATGCAAATTGTTGGAACAAAAACATGATCATGTTAAAACATAAACATGACCATGTTAAAACCCATTGCGTTTTATAACCTGCAACTGCAAAATCTTTATTTTAAGTTTCATTGCGTTTTACGTATATGGTTTTCGAATTTTTTTTCAAAAGTAAAACAATAGTATACTCGTTTTAAAGATAAAAAACGCCCGTTTTTATGGTGCAATTTTAATAAAAATTTAATGTCGTCTGAAAAAGTTATTAACGTTTAAAAAACGGAGGAATTGGAGGAGAGAGAAACTATTGCTTTGGATTGACTAGAATACTCATACACAAACTCACGCGCCTCCTTTTTTGGTTCAATTTCACTCATTTAATCTCTATCCTTGATTAGTAAATAGATTGACAAGATTACTTTATATCCTTCCTATCGAAATAAACTTCCTATTATATCCTAACCCTATATATTAAATTATAAATACATAAAGTTCAATTGCCCAATTAATTATACGTCATAAGCAACAACAGCAATCGATATATAATGATTGGTCCTTTTCTTCCAAACGAAATGTTATTGAGCAAAATATTTACCAAAATAACCTTTCCTGAAAACAATTTACTAAAATGGGTAACTGGAAATTCAATTACTAAACCCACAATATTTGACACAACTCAATAAATCCGGGTTGGACCGACCAAAAAGTTTGTTACGCTGGCGAGAAAAAAAGTGGGCTCCTAAAAGATATCAACTATCCCTTCTAGGTTTGTTTGGCAATAGATTTAAATTTGGGCTCCCTATTAGGTAATTGATTAACTTGGTATAGTTGATTAAGTATTTGGATTTAACTTTCTAATTTAAATAGGCTATTAGGCTACCAGATAGGTATAGCTGATTAAGTAATTACATATTAAAGCTTAACTTTCTAATTTAAATGGGCTATTAGGCTACCTGATGGTATAGTTGATTAAATAATTAGGTTTAACTTTTTAATTTAACTGGGTAATTAGGCTACCTAATGTGTATAGTTAGTTTTTAAAATTATTGGGCTTTAATTTCTAACTTATTTTTTTTTAAATTTAATATATGTTTCTATCTAAAATTATTATATATATATATATATATATTGGGATGTAATTTCGATTATTGCATATGATGACAAAAATATGTATAATATACCAATTATTTCATTTCATTTTATACGAAAAATTAATAATATGTATAATATTGTCAGTTGTTTTAGTTAAAAAATAATAAAGCAACTTAGTGATCAAACTTTTTTATGAAGTAGTGTACTTTTCAAGATAATGCAAAGTGCGTGTATGAAAAAATGCAATAAATGGCTAAGGATTTTTACGATGAAAGCCTTTGATCGTTGAGGATCTCATGCACAAAACCTAGAGCGCCGACTAAATGTCATGTTGTCGCAGTTCTTCTTATTAATCGATGAAAATGAGTTCAGCATAAGTTGTAGTAGATTGTATGCTAAGTGTTACAGTAGTTGCGAGAGTGTTGTGTGTGTTCCTAGTGGATCTTCAAACTCTATAAATACAGGATAAAACCTAACTAATTGTTCGAGAATCCCGGAGGATACTCGTCTTCACCTGTGACCCTTGTAGACTTGATCAACTCCCTTCCCCATGTGCACATCAACGATTAATGCGAGTCTTCATGTCATCACTTGGCCGTATGACCGTTCCTTCAAATGGGAGTCAAAATAAAATCAATTGATGGTTAGTAACAATAATATTTAGGATATCGAGATCCTTTAGGAACCGGGATCCTTAATCCTACACAAAAATATATTAGAGACCCTGCAATTATCTAGCAATGACTTAGTCAGCACCAAGTACCTATGAAAACACATTAAATAATTAGTACAAGTATCAGGTCAATATTGTCAACACCTGAGGATACCAGATAATTCAGGTCCATGATCCTAAATAATTGTTTAGCATAAGTTGTAGTAGATTGTATGCTAAGTGTTACAGTAGTTGCGAGAGTGTTGTGTGTCTGTTCCTAGTGGATCAACAAACTCTATAAATATAGAATAAAACCTAACTAATTGTTCGAGAATCCCGGAGGATACTCAGTCTTCACTTGTGACCCTTGTAGACTTTATCAATTCCCTTCCCCATGTGCACATCAACGATAAATGTGAGTCTTCAGGTCATGACTTGGTCGTATGACCGTTCCTTCGAACGGGAGTAAAATAAAGTATTAATATTAAATGAAACTTTGTCCCCCCAACTACAACATACTAGTTTGGTTGGATTTTAAGTGTGGTTTTAGTCTAGTTAGTCCCATTTGATGTAAATCAGACCAAATAACACTAGACAAAACAATATCACACAATAACACTTCGTTTGGTGAAAAATTACAAGTATTGATGTTAATTGGTTATAAAAATTAACATATATGCGACTAAACCGGAAAATACAATGTTTTTATATCCGTACTATGGCTTTATCTATTTTTCACACCAAATACATAATAATGCCACTAATTTAATGTTCCAGACATATTGGAACAATTTCAGTTTAAAAAAGTTTACTGGATAAACACTAACGCTCGTTTTGGACAATTTTACCATTACGTAATAAAACTATATCTAACGGTCATCAAATGCAAACCAATGCATTTTCCTGCACCTTGCTAGACTCTATGAAGTCAATTAACATTAAGTAAATCTAATTACACATAATTAACACATAAACACATGTTTAGGATGTATGAATTAACTTGAAAATTTCCTATATGTCACACAAAGTATCACACACCAAAATATCGATACCTTCATCTTCATACACACTTTAACAACCGACAATAAAGGATTGAAGAACCTAAACACAATAGAACGTGTTAAAAGCACACACATAACATGTATAAAATAATCGTGCAACATATTGCAAACATCAAAGCATGCTTGTAAAAAATAAAACTGTAATGCCCGTTCTAGTTTTATGACCAAACAGCTGTAAAATATCAAACTTTTAAAACATAACTTCAAAATTCCCATTTTAACCTTAAGTTTTATACAACGAACGTAGCCACCAAATGTTTTAACGACATGAAATTTAAACTACTAACTACTAAGGTTAATTCATTTTCTTACAAAAGAAATTCGGAAGCAAAATTCATCATTTACAAACCAAAAGTAATTTGACCCGTTTGTCATTATCATAACCGGAAGCGTAGAGAGGGCACAGAGTGTGTTCGTTCCAAGCGAGGCGCAGCGTTAGGTAGAAGTTTTACCTAAAAAAATCACAAAAGTTCGGTTAACACTTTATGTGAATATTTATTAAAATTTCAAAGGGTTATTCTATTATCACAATCACCGTTCAACTTCATATTCTTATTCGGTTGATCGGTCAATACGATTCAACTCAAAACCATGCTTTTACATTTTTATTCTTGGTTGACCCATTTTACATGAATCAACTCGAAATCATACTTTCACATTCTCATCCAAATTTCTTGTCCGGTTGACTCGTTCAACTCGAGTCAATGCGAAATCATTCTTTTACTTTCTACATTCTTGTCCGGTTAACCCGTTCAACATGAGTCAACATGAAATCATTCTTTTACTTTCTACATTCTTGTCCAGTTGACCCGTTCAACATGAATCAACGCGAAATCATTCTTTTACTTTCTACATTCTAATTAATTTATCGATTCCTTGACAACTCTTTAGTCGTAGCACAACAACTATAATCCTTCATGAAGCTATTAGATAGTTCAATTACAACCAAACATTATCTACAAATGAGAATACAACGTGCCTTGGTCTTGTGTTTTTAGTCGTTTCTCCGAGCTCGTTCCTTCTTCTTTCACTCCTACACATAATCCATTCACATTTAGATTACTTGTCCACTTTTACGCCATCCATATTACTCATAGCTTGCTTTTACAACTTAACCCATATCTAGTTCAATTTTCGTTATAACTATAAGCTAGTAACTTTCAGTTCATATAAAGCTACAATAATCTTCTCTTAGGCATTTTGTTAAACACTTGGTATGCGTACATCACTTTAAGCATCATGTACTAGTGTTCTCATGCATAATCTACCCGATCATATCAAGATTCATCAAATCAACTAGTTTCATACAATTTATTCATTTAATACTAATCCTATTTAACAATTACACACATCATACATCAAACATCAACCTTTTAACATCTTAGTGAATCATTATGTTTCATAAACATTCTTCTTCAAATGGGTTTCATTCAAATCATCAAAAAATCAAAATTTAGACATAGTTCATCTTCTACATGTTGTTACTAACTAGTATTCATGATCAATTTCATCAAACACTCTTGGATTACACATAACCCACTTTATCAATACACTAAAACGTAAAATGCAATTACTTGATGATTAGAACACCTAGATGGTCATCAATTTTGGTTCATGCATAAACTTGGGCTTCAATTCTCCTCCTAATCAATAGATTTTATTGAGCAAGGGTTTCCCCTTGTTCTTCTTCTTCTTCTTCTCAGTCGACACACCAGAAGTGTGTGTGTTTTGATTTTTATTTAACATCTTTCTATTTGTATCCAATTTTGGCCCCTACAGTTTGATGTTTATGTTATTTTGGTCAAAACTATTCTTTAATTTAAAACTCTATTTACATTCTACTAGAGTCTTAATCTTAGTCACATTAGGCAACATTTATGTTTGCATATACTTTATCTTAACATATTGACATATATATAGATTTTTGGGATGTTACAAATCTACCCCCCTTAGAGGAGGTTTTGTCCCCGAAACCTGATCAAGTACCAAACAACTCTGGGTAGTGTTTCCGCATTTCGTCCTCCATTTCCCAAGTAAGATCTGATCCTCTTCGATGCTGCCATTGGACCAAAACTTGTCTAATGGCTTTGTTGCGTAGGTGCTTCACTTTAAATCCTTTACAGCTACCGGTCTTTCTATATAATTCATTTTCTTATCCAATTCAATATCATCGAGAGGCACGTAGGCAGTTTCATCCACGAGATATTTTCTCAATTGTGACACATGAAATGTGTTATGTATTCCATCTAACGCCAGCGGTAATTCTAACCGATAAGCCACTTTCCCAATCCGAGCCACGATTTTAAAAGGTCCAATGTAACGGGGACCGAGTTTTCCACGTTTGCGAAACCGGATTATTCCCTTCCATGGTGAGACTTTTAGTAGCACGTGGTATCCTGCTTGAAACTCGATGGGTCGTCTTCTTCGATCCGCATAGTCTTTCTGCCGGGCTTGTGGCGCCTTCAATCGTGCCCGTATGATATCGATCTTCTCATTAGTTTTGGCCACGACGTCTTTGGGCGCAATATCTCTTTTTCCTACCTCCCCCTACATACTGGGGTTCTACATTTTCTCCCATACAACATCTCATATGGTGCCATTTGAATGCTACTATGATAACTATTATTGTTAGCGAATTCAACTAATGGCAAATGGCCGTCCCAATTTCCCCCGAAATCTAAGACACATGCTCTCAACATATCCACAAGTGTTTGAATAGTCCTTTCTGATTGTCCATCCGTTTGTGGGTGGTAAGCGGTACTAAAATGGAGTTTCGTCCCTATTTGTTCATGGAATTTTTGCCAGAATCGTGATGTGAATCTAGTGTCTCGATCTGACACAATAGAGACGGGTACTCCATGACGAGCTACGATCTCATTCGTAAAAACCTCTGCCATCTGTGCTGACGAATAGTCCTCTCTGATAGGTAGGAAGTGGGCACTCTTGGTGAGTCGATCCACAATTACCCATATGGCATCATGCCCTTTCCGTGTTTTGGGAAGTTTGGTCACCAAATCCATTGTCACATTTTCCCATTTCCATATCGGAATTTCTAAGGGTTGTAATTCACCTCACGACTTCTGATGTTCTACTTTCACTTGTGAACATGTTAAACATTTAGCAACATATTTAACGATGTCCCGTTTCATTCCCGGTCACTAGTAATTCTGCTTTAAATCTCGATACATTTTTGTTGCTCCCGGATGTATCGAATATTATGATTTATGAGCTTCTTCGAGTAATATCGCCTTTATCTCGCATAACCAAGGAATCCCGATTCGCCAAAACGAGTTTTGATTCCAGTTGCATTTTCCTCATGTTTATCCACAATCCCTTTTGTTCTTTCTTTCTTAGGATCATCTACATTTAATGACTTGATTTGTGCTACCCATATCATCTCAAGGAGATGAGGCGTAACAATCATTTAATCGGGGATGGATGTTCCTTTCGGCTAAGAGCATCCGCCACTACATTTGCTTTGCCCGGATGATAAAGGATTTCACAATCATAATCCTTAATTAGTTCTAACCACCTTCGTTGTCTCATGTTGAGATCTTTTTGTTCGAAAGAAATACTTGAGACTTTTATGATCCGATTATATGGTGCACTTTGTTCCGTATAAATAATGGCGCCATAGTTTTAAAGCGAACACCACAGCCAATTCTAAATCATGCGTCGGGTAATTTTCTTCATGTGGTTTGAGCTGTCTTGAGGCGTATGCTATAACTTTACCTCTTTGCATTAAAACACCTCCTAACCCCTGACACGAGGTCCTGTACACAACTAAATCTTCCGTCCTATCTGGCAGAGTTAACACCGGTGAATTAGACAACCTCTCTTTCAGAATTTGAAATGCTTTTTCTTGTTCGGGTCCCCATACAAACTTCTCACTTTTCTTTGTTAACTTAGTCATGGGTAGGGCTAATTTAGAGAAATCTTGAATAAATCTTCGGTAGTAGCCCACTAATCCCAGAAAACTTCTTACTTCATTTGGATTCTTCGAAGGAATCCATTTCATAATTGCTTCTACTTTCGATGGATCCACTAAAACACCCTCCTTGTTTATCACGTGACCGAGAAATTGCACCTCTCTGAGCCAAAAGGCACACTTAGAAAACTTCGTGTATAACTTTTCCCTTCGAAGAATTTCTAATACTTCACGCAAAAGGATTGCATGATCAGCCTTGTTGCGGGAATACACTAAGATGTCATCTATAAACACTATTACGGATTTATCTAGTAGGGGTCGGCATACTCGATTCATAAGGTCCATAAACACAGCTAGCGCGTTGGTTAACCTAAAAGACATTACTAAGAACTCATAATGTCCATATCGAGTTCTAAACGCAGTTTTTGTCACATCTTCTTCGCGTACTCTCAATTGGTGATATCTCGAGCGCAAGTCGATTTTTGAGAACCAACTTGCCCCTTGTAATTGGTTAAAAAGGTCATCAATTCGGGTTAAAGGATATTGATTCTTAACTGTTGATTTGTATAATTCTCGATAGCCGATGCACATACGCATCGATCCATCCTTCTTCTTTACAAATAATACGAGGGGCTCCCCAAGGTGACATGCTCGGGCGTATGAAGCCTTTATCGAGCAATTCTTGTATCTGGGCCATTAACTCCCGCATTTCTGTAGGAGCTAATCTATAGGGAGCCTTAGCCACCGGTATAGCACTTGGGTGTAGTTCAATGCGAAACTCTACGTCTCGCTTGGGAGGAAGTCCCTGTAGTTCATCCAGAAATACATCTGGATACTCATTTACGATTTCAACATCATCGAATTTTGATGTGTCCTTCGAGGTATCTATCACGTAAACTAGAAATGCCTCGCCTTCATTTTGTACATACTTGACTGCCTCTACTATAGTACATAGCTTCATTTCGACTTTTCTTTCTCCATAGATGCTTACCCATTTTCCACTCGGCGATAGCACTTTTATGATCTAGTTTCGTATTGAATTCCTGCATTGTATCGGGATAGCCAATCCGTGCCCACTATTACTTTGAACTCTCCCAATACCATGGCACAAGATCTATTTCGAATTCTTCATCTTCTATAACGATTTTACATCCCTTACATATATCATTCAATATGTAGTTCTTGCTATCAACTACTTCTACTTCTTGTAACATCCGTCAAAAACGGGTTTCCAAACCCGCTTCGTTTATTAATCGAATAATCAGTTATAAAATTTCGTTGCGTATTTATGATCAATATTAATTTTAAACGATACATAATTAATAACTTAGAATTTAAAAACTATAATTATTAGAAAGTAAAAATAAATTAAATAATGCCGGGTTTCGAACCTGGGTCAGCCGGAAGAAACAAGTAACACCCAACCACTCCGCCACTTGACTCATTTGTGATATCTATTAAAACAAATAACATTTATAGTAAAACTTGAAATCGAATTCAGTCATCAGCGACGATTTCGCCAATTAACACACAGCCCAACTGGTTGGGCTGTGCGCTTACAAACCAAAGGACCCGAGTTCGATCCGGCTTCCCTGCAACCGGTTCAACCAGTTTAAATCCTTTTAATATAAACCAAATAAATTAACATTTAAATAGTATATATATATAATTAAAACATAGAATATTTCGGGTTAGACACGTAGCTCAGTTGGTAGAGCTGCGTGCACACGTACGAGAGGTCCCGGGTTCGAACCTCACTCAGTGCACACTCAGACCACAGTCCGACCGGTCAACGGTCCGGTCAACGGCCGGTCAACGGTCAACGGTCAACCAAAAAGTCAAAATTTTTATTTATTTATTTAATTTAAAAATCAATTAAAAATACTTAAAAATAATATTTTTAAAGTTAGAAAATGACCTTAAACTCACAAAAATAAATCTAAAAATCCTATTAAAATTGTTAATAAAATCCACTTATTTATCGAACCATTTCGTTATTATTTTAGGTTAGTTTTTCCTCGTCGATCAAATCCCAAAACTCGTGCGCATTCAACATCATCAAAAGAAAATGTGAGTGAATCTCTACCAATTCCCCGTTTTAATCACATTTTGGGGTGCATCATGTGTCGCTTAATTATTTATTATATTTAAACACTTGTGCATCCATCATATCCATGATCAAATGTGTATCCAATATGTATCAGTTGTTGTGTGGATTATGTTTAGTTTAAAGTTATCATTTTCAGTACATACATTTCATCAGGCCCAACAGCTACCCGTGGGAGACGGGTTGAGTACAGGTGCCTCATTTCGATCGGCTCCGTTTGATTGAGCCTTGATCTCACATACATCATCATAGGCTCGTCCGTTCCCCATTACCTATGAGCGGAACGTGACGTTGCCAACATATACATTATCATTCATGTCATATACTCATTCAAGGTGGTTTGTGTTTGTTTGTTTATATACGTTTGCTCACATATGATTATTGCACAATTTTTCCATATTAAATACAACAATAAATCAATAACAAATGTTTTTAACAAGGTTCACTCGCCAACTTTTGTTGACCCAAAATCCCCCATTTTTACACATGATACAGGTGATCCAGTTGAAGCAAGAAACATATAGGACGGCCTAGAAGAATAAATCAGTTTAGGCTTTGGATTGTTTTACTTAGTTTCTTTTTCCTTGTAATTTTATGAACTTGTTTTGAATATTGAAGTTGTAATTCGAATTTAATAAATATGAAACATTTTAGTAAACATCATGAGCTTTGGTGATAACCCAATTATGTCCCGACTCTTATTCCGCTGCGGGTCGGGGTGTGACAGATTGGTATCAGAGCCATGACTATAGGGATATAGGATAGGTTATTAGACCCTTAGAGCCTATACTATAGTTGATTAAAAATTTTAAATTGTTTATGTGTTACATGCAAAATTCATGATGTTTATATGCTTTGTGTTTATTGTTACATTCAATGTTATGCAAGCATGTTCATAAGTAATATTATTATACAATGCTTATCATGAATCATATCCTCATAACATACCATATCCATGAGAGCACACACCTCACAATTCCTATGATTTTTGCAACGATTTTTGTATTTTCAAATCACATCAAAGTGAGTTCTCATGACGGGCATGTAGTAACTGGAAGGGTACGAGTACCGGTAGTCGGAACGTCCTGTCTAGGCTTGGCATTCGTATAAATCCAAAATAAAGGACCAGTTTGCCTACCTGGGGACTAACGATGAGAGTACGAAGGACCTATTAGGCCAAAGCATGCTATACCAAACGTCGTGTGAGCTAACCCCACTTTGAGTTGTCATTGTGTCTATACCTGGACACCCTCCTACCATACATCTCGTAAACATATTTCATGGTTTTTCATTCGGGTGATGCGAGTGTTAAACCGCCAACACCAATGTGAATCCTACTAAGCCAATAGTCATGGGGGCCCACATGACTATACAGGCAATGGTATGGGGGACATTGGAGGCCCAAACATGAGCAAACCCAAGACATCCTATGGATGTAGTTGCATTATTGATGATTATGTTATTTTATTATTTTTAACGACACATGACACCTAAAAACTTCTTAAACTCACAATCTTCCTATGTATGTTCCTGTAGATGTCGGCTAGGCAACTACGTGGAGGTAGAAAGTCAGGAAGGTCAAACGAACGCTTGGCCACCCAAATTGCAAAACAAATGGCCGCGGTGCTTCCTGACATCGTAATTCAAGTCCAACAAGCTCTCATCGCGAATCCCATCAACCCTCCCAACCAAGAAGACCAGAACGTCGACAACCCTCCCTCCAAAAAGTGCTCCTACAAACACTTCAAGTCTTGCGATCCCCCAAAGTATGAAGGGACCGAAGGTGTCACTTCTCTCCTCCACTGGTTTGAGGAAATGGAGAACACCTTCCTCAATTGCGATTGTCCCGAGGATCGCAAGGTACGTTACGCAACCGGGAGACTGTTTGGGTAGCCCTGACCTGGTGGAACACAGAGAAGGGCAAGAGAGGAATCGAAGATGCAATGGCCTTAACATGGGAAGAGTTAAGGGAGATCATGACAAGTCGTTTGTGTCCAAGAAGCGAAATCAAAAAGTTAGAAGATGAATTCCACTCATTAAAGCAAAAGGAAGGAGATCATACTTCCTACAACAAAAGGTTTCTAGAGTTGAACCAAATGATCCCCAACTTATTCACCCCAGTGTACCGCTTGGTTGAACAATACATTCGAGGCCTCCCCTCGAAAATTCAAGACTCAGTTCTAAGCACTTCGCCTGCGACACTTGAAGCCGCAATGGAACTAGCTACCGAACTTACCGAGAATCGCATCCGAAACGGTAAATTCAAGGAGAAGAAAAAGAAAGCCCCCATTGAGGCTCAAACTTCAAACCATTCTGGCCCCTCTGCGAAGTTTACTGGTAAAAGGAAGCGAAACAACAGAAACTTTGCTGTCACTCAAACAAACCCCCAATCACTGCTTCACCCATCACCCAAATTGCCCCCTCAGCTACACCATATAAAAAGCCATACTCCGGCCCATACCCAAAATGCAACCGTTGCCAATACCATCACTTTCCCGAACACCCCTGCCAACATTGCACCAGCTTGGGGTCAACAAGTTAACTCAACAAGTTAACGGTCAAGAACCGCTACCCATTACCTCGCATCGATGACCTTCTAGACCAACTTCAAGGCGCCACCTGTTTTTTAAAAATCGACCTTCGTTCTGGATATCATCAACTCAGAGTACATGAAGAAGACGTCCCAAAGACCGCCTTCCGAACTCGTTATGGTCATTATGAATTCATGGTCATGCCATTTGGATTGACCAACGCCCCAGCTGTATTCATGGATCTAATGAATAGGTTATGCAAACCCTACCTCGACCGCTTTGTCATAGTCTTCATCGAGGGCATCCTCATCTACTCAAAGTCTAAATCTGATCATGAACGACACCTTCGACTCATCCTTACACTCTTAAGGAATGAAAAGCTCTACGCCAAATTCTCCAAATGTGAATTCTGGTTAAAAGAGGTACAATTCCTTGGACATGTCGTCAATGACAAGGGAATACATGTTGACCCCACAAAGATCAGAGCAGTACAAGAATGGCAAGCGCCACGTACCCCTACCGAAGTAAGATTATTTCTTGGTTTGGCTGGTTACTATCGCCGCTTCATTGCAAATTTCTCCCGTATTGCTGTACCACTCACGGCTTTGACTCATAAAGGAAAACCCTTCATATGGGGACCTAAACAAGAAGAAGCCTTCCAAACCCTTAAGCAAAAGCTTTGTAACGCGCCTATCCTCACACTCCCCGAAGGTTGCGATGACTTTGTAGTATATTGCGACGCATCAGGGCAAGGACTAGGCTGTGTATTAATGCAAAGGGGAAAAGTGATAGCCTATGCTTCTAGGCAACTCAAAGTTCATGAGAAGAACTACACCACCCACGACCTGGAACTTGGAGCCGTTGTGTTCACTCTCAAGATATGGAGACATTACCTCTATGGTACCAAGTGTGAAATATACACTGACCACAAGAGCCTCCAACATATCTTTAACCAAAAGGAGTTGAATATGAGGCAACGAAGATGGGTCGAACTTCTTAATGACTACGACTGTGAAATTCGGTATCATCCTGGCAAGGCAAACGTGGTGGCCGATGCGCTCAGTTGAAAGGGTTATGCGAACTCCATTCGTCTTCTATGTTCGCAAATCATAACCGACATCAAAGATCAAATACGAGAAGCCCAACATGTTTCTGTAACAGAAAACGACGTACGCAATGAGCTGTCTTGTGGAGCAGAACTTAAAATCGAAACCAATCCGACGGTATTCTGTACTATCTAGATCGCATATGGATTCCCGATCACAATAACCTTCGTGATTTCCTTATGAATGAGGCACACAAAACACGGTACTATGTACACCCAGGAGCCGACAAGATGTATCAAGACCTTCAATACACCTACTGGAGGCCTGGCATGAAAAAGGATATTGCTGTTTTTGTTTCCAAGTGCCTTACCTGTTCCAAAGTAAAGGCTGAACATCAAAGACCTTCAGGATGTAACATCCGTCGAAAAACGGGTTTACTGTAACATCCGTCAAAAAACGGGTATCCAAACCCGCTTCGTTTATTAATCGAATATCAAGTTATAAAATTTCGTTGCGTATTTATGGTTTATTTTAATTTTAAACAATACATAATTAATAAACAATTTAGAATTTAAAAACTATAATTGATAAAAAGTGAAAATAAAATAAATAAAAAAGAAAGAAGGCTGCCAGGTTTCGAACCCGGGTCAGCCGGATGAAACCACAAAGACTTAACCACTCCGCCACTTGACTCACTTGTGCTATCCAGTGAAACAAATAACATTTATAATAAAACTCGAAATCGAATTCAGTCAGCAGCACGCCTAATTCGCAGTCGCCGGAAATTCTGACGATTTCGCCAATTATCGACGGTTTCTTTTGACTTAACGTATGTATTAACATCGACATCGGTTATAACCGATGTCTAATCCCGCGACATCAGTCATAACCGCCGGAGAAAGGCTGACCAACGAATCAAGACTGAAATCAGACCCAATTCATTGTGATTCTTCCCTATAAATACACACCCAAGTCTCTGGAAATCATTTCGCTCAAAATCGCACCATTTCTCGAATCAATTTCACTCGCCGGAGATTTTCTGCAATCGCCGGACTTTCGCCGGAAAACCGAGACTTTCATCAAAACGGTAAATACCTCGACTCTTTCGGTTTCAATCCATTGTTAGACTATTACTAACTTCAATCCATCAACCAGAATCAATCCCAGACGACGTAGCCGGAATATTCTGCACTCGCCGGAAAACCTCTGGAATTTCCAAAATCACGCTGTGAATCAGTATAATCATTCAAACCTTCTGTAAATCCTTGTTTAGTAACCCAATTTCATAACTAATCGATCAAAACTGTTAATTGATTCAATCAGACGGAATACACAAATCAGAGCCGACGACCATTGCCGGAATTCTGAGAAAATACAGTCTGATCGGTACATTCGATTCCTTAACTCATTTTATTCATTACATTTCAACCAGTAATATGTTCGATGAACGACTCAATCAAGAACAGAAGAATATCGGTCGTCTGAGTCTTTGAGCGAAGAAGACGAAGTCGACGATGTTTATAAGATTAATTAAAACAAGTTATATAAACGGGTTAGACACACAGTCCAGCGGTGGACTGTGTGCAAACAATTAACACACGTCTCGAGTTCGATCCCTGACACAACCTCACTCTCTGAAATAAAAATGTTCTTTTTAAACCGAACCGGATCAACTCGCTGTAAGATGTTAAGTATAATAAAAATCAGTATATTAACCAGGTTAGACACACAGTCCAGCGGTGGACTGTGTGCAACACTAAACAACGGGTCCCGGGTTCGAGACCTGTTGTGTGCACCGGTCCGATATAATTAAATCCTTTTAAAAAATAAATGATTTCTGATTAAATTAAATAGTATATAAATATAATTTAAAACAGAAATATTTCGGGTTAGACACGTAGCTCAGTTGGTAGAGCTGCGTGCACGCATACGGGAGGTCTCGGGTTCGAGCCTCACCCAGCGCATACATACACATGTCCGAACCGGTCAACAGTCAACAGTCAACAGTCAAAGTCAATGGTCAACGGTCAACCCAAAAAGTCAACATTTTTTTTATATTTTTATTTATTTATTTAATTTAAAAATCAATTAAAAATACTTAAAAATAATATTTTTAAAGTTAGAAAATTTCCTTGAACTCACAAAAATAAACCTAACAATCCCATTAAGAACACTAATTAAAAATATTAATCTCAAATAAAAGTTTATTTATTTATCGAACTATTATGTTATTATTTAGGTTAGTTTCCTTGCCGATTAAATCAGAATTCGTGCGCATTCATCATCAATCCAAGAAACGCACCCACTGTGAGTGAATTCTTACAAATTCCCCTTTTTATTCATGTTTTGGGGTGTATCATGTGTCGCTTAAATTAATTCGCTTATTCAAACTCGTGCTATACCATATTATGATCTAAACTTAGAATGTAAATATTGTTTGATGTGATGTATTACATATTGTCAAGTTGTATGCAAATTATTTGTTAGGCCCATCAGTTCCTCGTGGGAGACGAGTTGAACAACGCGTGCCTTAAAACTCATTCATTAGGCCCATCAGTTCGTAGAACAACGCGTGCCTCAAACTCATTCATTAGGCCCATCAGTTCCTCGTGGGAGACGAGTTGAACAACGCATGCCTCAAAACAATCATTTGTTGTATTATTTAATATTATGTGTTGTGTGAATAAATTTACATCTACATTTACTCATATGTGGTTATGCACTTTATTTTATAATTAATACAATAAACTCGTTTAAATGTTTTCATAGGATTCACTCGCCAACTTTTTGTTGACCCAAAAACCATTTTTACACATGATACAGGTGGACAGGATGAAGCAAGGAACACATAGGAAAGTGCCTTAGAAGAAAAATAATGAAGTCTAAAAAGATGTATAGAACATGTTGTACTTGTATGATTTGATTGTATGATCTTCTTTAAAATTGTAATAATAAATATGAAACATTATAATAAATGTCATGAGCTTTGATGAAAACCCAATCATGCCCCGATCATCTTTTCCGCTGCGGGTCGGGGTGTGACACAGGACTTCTAGTCCAACCCGAAATACATGTGTGGAAGTGGGAAAACATAACCATGGATTTCATTACCGGGTTACCTCGCACCTCCAGTGGGTATAACACCATATGGGTAATCATTGATCGTCTTACCAAATCAGCTCACTTTATTCCGATCCGCGAGGACTTCAAGAACGAGAAGTTAGCTCGTATCTACATCAGCGAGATTGTAAGCCGTCATGGTGTACCTTTAAGCATCATTTCAGACCGTGATGGTCGTTTCACTTCACGAACATGGCAAGCCGTACAAGCCGCCTTGGGTACACGATTAGACCTCAGTACCGCTTTTCATCCTCAAACTGATGGACAATCTGAACGCACCATCCAAACTCTTGAAGACATGCTTCGAGCATGTGTCATAGACTTCAAGGGGAATTGGGACGCTCATCTACCATTAGTTGAATTTTCATACAACAACAGCTATCATTCAAGTATCGGCATGGCACCTTTCGAAGCTTTATATGGTCGTAAGTGCCGATCACCGATATGTTGGCACGAAATTGGAGAAGCACAAATCACCGGTCCAGAATTAATTCAAGAAACAACAGACAAGATCCATCAAATTCAAAACAATCTTCTAGCGGCACAAAGTCGTCAAAAGAGTTATGCAGACAAACGACGAAAGCCCTTGGAGTTTAACATTGGTGACCAAGTACTTTTAAAAGTATCACTGTGGAAGGGAGTGGTTCGTTTTGGCCAGAAGGGCAAGCTAGCACCACGCTACGTAGGACCTTTCAAGATACTCGAAAGAGTAGGACCTGTAGCATACAAGCTTGACCTACCAGAAGAACTCAACAGAATTCATCTCACATTTCACGTATCAAACTTGAAGAAGTGCCTCGCTGATGAAAACCTCATATTCCTCTAGAAACATTCAAGTCGATGAATCTATGCATTTCATTGAAAGACCAGTAGAAATTATGGACTTCGGAGAGAAACGTTTAAGACGAAGTCGTATTCCAATTGTCAGGGTACGCTGGGAGTCGAAACGAGAACCTGAGTTTACTTGGGAACGTGAAGACTCAATGCGCGAGAAATACCCACATCTTTTTCCTGTTACCACTACTACTTAAATTTTGGGGACGACATTTCTAAAAGTAGGGGTTACAGTAACATCCGTCGAAAAACGGGTTTTCAAACCCGCTTCGTTTATTAATCGAATAATCAGTTATAAAATTTCGTTGCGTATTTATGATCAATATTAATTTTAAACAATACGTAATTAATAAACATTTTAGAATTTAAAAACTATAATTATTAAAAAGTAAAAATAAATTAAATAAAAAAGAAAAGAGGCTGCCGGGTTTCAAACCCGGGTCAGCCGGAAGAAACAAGCAACACCCAACCACTCCGCCACTTGACTCATTTGTGATATCTATTAAAACAAATAAAACATTTATAATAAAACTCGAAATCGAATTCAGTCATCAGCGCACCCAATCCGCAGTCGCCGGAATTACTGACGATATCGCCAATTATCGACGGTATCCTTTGACTGAAGCGTGTATTAACCTCGACATCGGTTATAACCGATGTCTAATCCCGCGATCTCAGTCATAACCGCCGGAGAAAACCTTGACCATGAATCAAGACCAAATTCGGACTCAATTCATCCTGATTCTTCCCTATAAATACACACCCAAGTCTCTGGTAATCTTTTCGCTCAAAATCGCACAATTTCTCGAAGCAATTACACTCGCCGGAGATATTCTGTATTGCCGGACTTTCACCGGAAAACCGAGACATACATCAAATCGGTAAATTTCTCGATTCTTTCATTTTCAATCCATTGTTAGACTTATACTAACTTCAATCCTTCAACCAGAATCGGTCCCAGACGACGTTGCCGGATAATCTGCATCGCCGGAAAATCTCTGGAAATTTCCGAAATCACGCTGTGACTCGGTACAAACATCTAAACCCTCTGATAATCCTTGTTTAGTAACTCAATTTCACAACTCATCCATCAAAACTGTTAATTGATTCAATCAGACGGAATTCACAAATCAGAGCCGACGACCATTGCCAGAATTCTGAGGAAAGCGTTCTGTTCGGTACATTCGGTTCCGTAACTCTATTTATTCATTACATTTCAATCACTTATATGATCGACGAACGATTTAAACCAGAACAGTTGGATATCGTTTGTCTGTGTCTTGAACGAAGAAGACGACGTCAAACATTGTGTATAAGTGTAATTAAAACAAGATATTAAACCGGGTTAGACACACAGTCCAGCGGTGGACTGTGTGCAAACACATAGCGCACGTCACGAGTTCGAACCTTACAAACGCACCGACTTTCCGAATTAAAACCAATTTTTTTTAAAACTGAATCAGAACAGGTCCCAGTATGTTTATAAGATTAATATAAACCGTAAGTTAAACAGATAAGACACACAGCCCAACTGGTTGGGCTGTGCGCTTACAAACCAAAGGACCCGAGTTCGATCCGGCTTCCCTGCAACCGGTTCAACCAGTTTAAATCTTTTAATATAAACCAAATAAATTAACATTTAATTAGTATAAATATATAATTAAAACATAGAATATTTCGGGTTAGACACGTAGCTCAGTTGTAGAGCTGCGTGCACGCGTACGAGAGGTCCCGGGTTCGAACCTCACTCAGTGCACACTCAGACCACAGTCGCCGATCACCGGTCAACGGTCAACGGTCAACCAAAAAGTCAAATTTTTTTTATTTTTTATTTATTTATTTAATTTAAAAATCAATTAAAAATACTTAAAAATAATATTTTTAAAGTTAGAAAATGACCTTAAACTCACAAAAATAAATCTAAAAATCCTATTAAAATTGTTAATAAAATCCACTTATTTACCGAACCATTTCGTTATTATTTTATGTTAGTTTTTCCTCGTCGATCAAATCCCAAAACTCGTGCGCATTCAACTCATCAAAAGAAAGCACCCAATGTGAGTGAATCTCTACCAATTCCCCGTTTTAATCACATTTTGGGGTGTATCATGTGTCGTTTAATTATTTATTATATTTAAACACTTGTGCATCCATCATATCCATGATCAAATGTGTATCCAATATGTATCAGTTGTTGTGTGGATTATGTTTAGTTTAAAGTTATCATTTTCAGTACATACATTTCATCAGGCCCAACACTCCCCGTGGGAGACGGGTTGAGTACAGGTGCCTCATTTCGATCGGCTCCGTTTGATTGAGCCTTGATCTCACATACATCATCATAGGCTCGTCCGTTCCCCATTACCTATGAGCGGAACGTGACGTTGCCAACATATACATTATCATTCATGTCATATACTCATTCAAGGTGGTTTGTGTTTGTTTGTTTATATACGTTTGCTCACATATGATTATTGCACAATTTTTCCATATTAAATACAACAATAAATCAATAACAAATGTTTTTAATAAGGTTCACTCGCCAACTTTTGTTGACCCAAAATCCCCCATTTTTACACATGATACAGGTGATCCAGTTGAAGTAAGAAACATATAGGACGGCCTAGAAGAATAAATCAGTTTAGGCTTTGGATTGTTTTACTTAGTTTCTTTTTCCTTGTAATTGTATGAACTTGTTTTGAATATTGAAGTTGTAATTCGAATTTAATAAATATGAAACATTTTAGTAAACATCATGAGCTTTGGTGATAACCCAATTATGCCCCGACTCTTATTCCGCTGTCGGTCGGGGTGTGACACTTCTAATGGTATAAGCATTCGTTCAATTTTAAAGGAAGGATGTCTTATAAGTTCGTGTGATATAAATGACCTACTTGCCCCAGAATTAAACAATACATTTGTAGGTATTAAATTGATTAGAAAAATACCTGACACAACATTTGGAAGTGCCTTGGCTTCTTCGTTGGTAATTTGGAACATTCTTCCCTTAGCCCTCGGAGCATTATCCTTCTTCCCATTTTTATCCCCTTTCTCTTTCAGCTTTGGGCAATCTGCCTTGACATGTCCTGATGAGAAACAATTGAAACAAGTTCTAGCAGTGTTTGGGCATTTGTAATAGGGGTGTCCTTCTTGCCCGCAGTTGTAGCATCCTTTCTTACCCAACAGACTTCTCCTGAGTGCAGCTTTTCACAAGTTTTGTATCTGGGAATTCCACCCTTTATGTTATCTTTCTTGTTGTAATCATGGGTTTCCAATTTCTTGATCAGACTCGGGTTAACACCCATTTCTATCGTTCTCTTTTCTCCCCACTCTATTTGACGCTTAAGCTCTATCTCTCGATCCCTCGCCCAATTGACAAAGTCATTTAGGGTTTCACACTTCGAGGGAGTGATGAACTCCCTAAATTCCGCCTTTAACATGTCGTGATAATGGTTAATCTTCATTCTTTCTGTTTTCATAAGATCTTGACAAATTTTAACTTGTCAAGAAACACATTCGTAATTTCATCAATAGATTCATTGCCTTGCCGAAGGCATAAAAACTCCTCTTGGATCTGATCACTTGCGGATTACGGGCAATGGAACTTTAAGAAAGGTTCCTTAAACTCTTGCCATGTTAGCTCTTGAAGCTTCTCTTCTCCCAATTCCTTGTAATGGGCGTCCCACCAATCTTTTGCTTGGAGTTGGAGTTGGCCCGTTGCAAACATTACTTAATCCTCTTTCTTGCACCTACTTCGTATAAACATGGCCTCCATGTTGGAAATACATCTTTAGCATACAATAGGATCAATTTTTCAATCATACGTTGGGGGGTTACAAGCCATGAAGTCTCTATATGTGCATCTACGGGTCCCTTTTTTGTTTTGAACCCCACTCATCCATTCTTTTAGCTCTTCAATCTTGCTAGTCATGATTGCCTCTACTGTTTCTAAAACACGACTATCTACTTCTTGTGCTAGTTGAGGTAGACTGGCTTGCATAGCTTTTGTAACCTCCTCTGAGATCTTATCATTCATCGCTTTTGACATGCCAAATCATTATCGTTCATTTCATAAAATGATCGAGAATCATTTATATATCTTCAATAAGTTAAAGGACTTATTATTTCATGCATTCTTATTCTTTGTTTCGGAACGTTGCATTCTCGACATGCCTTGCTATGGTTCAATTAATATCACATAACTACTTATTGATAAATATTACCTTTCGAGTTCTTTATGGGTTACGGATCGTGTTTTAGGAGATTCAGATCTTATGATGTGAAAAGAAAGCATGTTCAACTCATGAGGGGCGTCGGCGACGCCCAGCCACAGTGTCGGCGACGCACCCGGTTTGTTGCGTCGGGCATTAGTTGTTTAGACAGTAGTTTTAGCCGTCGAGTGTTAGAGGAAGCGTCGGCGACACCTACTGTGGCCGTCGGTGACGCCACATCTGTATTGCAGACGCTGATTTCTCTTATTTCAGCTCATGCAACCCATTTACAGCCCTCGTTCCGACCCGAACTGATCCATAATGTTCGTAACATCTCATAACACTCCATAGTCATCCCATACATTTATCCGTCATATATTTTTCTCAAAGTAAAAGACACTTACTTGAATGACGCCTCGGAACAAACACATTTACACACGAGCCTTTTGTTTGAGTTCAAGCACTTCAAAACTCATGCTTGAATCCCTCAAACCTGGGCTCTGATAACAACTTGTAATGCCGTTCTAGTTTTATGAACAAATAGTTGTAAAATTTCGAACTTTAAAACATAACTTAAAAATTCCCATTTTAACCTTAAGTTTTATACAATAAACGCAGCCACCAAATGTTTCGACGACATGAAATTTAAACTACTAACTACTAAGGTTAATTCATTTTCTTACAAAAGAATTTCGGAAGCAAAATTCATCATTTACAAACCAAAAGTAATTTGACCCGTTTGTCATTATCATAACTGAAAGCGTGGAGAGGGTAAAGAGTGTTCGTTCCAAGAGAGGCGCAATGTTAGGTAGAAGTTTTACATAAAAAAATCACAAAAGTTCGGTTAACAATTTATCTGAATATTTATTAAAATTTCAAAGGGTTATTCTATTATCACAATCACCGTTCAACTTTCATATTCTTATTCGGTTGATCGTTCAATACGATTCAACTCAAAACCATGCTTTTACATTCTTATTCTTACTTGGTTGACCCATTTTAGATCAACTCGAAATCTTACTTTCACATTCTCATCCAAATTACTTGTCCGGTTGACTCGTTCAACTCGAGTCAATGCGAAATCATTCTTTTACTTTCTACATTCTTGTCCGGTTAACCCGTTCAACATGAGTCAACACGAAATCATTCTTTTACTTTCTACATTCTTGTCCAGTTGACCCGTTCAACACGAATCAACGCGAAATCGTTCTTTTACTTTCTACATTCTAATTAATTTATCGATTCCTTGACAACTCTTTAGTCGTAGCACAACAACTATAATCCTTCATGAAGCTATTAGATAGTTCAATTACAACCAAACATTATCTACAAGTGAGAATAAAACGTACCTTGGTCTTGTGTTTTTAGTCGTTTCTCCGAGCTCGTTCCTTCTTCTTTCACTCCTACACATAATCCATTCACATTTAGATTACTTGTCCACTTTTATGCCATCCATATTACTCATAGCTCGCTTTTACAACTTAACCCATATCTAGTTCAATTTTCGTTATAATTATAAGCTACTAACTTTCAGTTCATATCGTCTCTTAGGCATCTTGTCAAACACTTGGTATGCGTACATCACTTTAAGCATCATGTGCTAGTGTTCTCATGTATAATCTACCCGATCATATCAAGATTCATCAAATCAACTAGTTTCATACAATTTATTCATTTAATACTAATCCTATTTAACAATTACAGATATCATACATCAAACATCAACCTATAACATCTTATTGAATCATTATGTTTTATCAACATTCTTCTTCAAATGGGTTTCAATCAAATCATCAAAACAATCAAATTTTAGACATAGTTCATCTTCTACATGTTGTTACTAACTAGTATTCATGTTTAATTTCATCAAACACTCTTGGATTACACATAACCCACTTTATCAATACACTAAAACGTAAAATGCAACTTACTTGATGATTAGAACACCTAGATGATCACCAATTTTGGTTCATGCATAAACTTGGGCTTCAATTCTCCTCCTAATCAATAGATTTTATTAACCAAGGGTTTCCCCTTACTTCTTCTTCTTCTCAGTCGATACACACACCCGAAGTTTGTGTCTTTTGATTTTTATTTAACGTCTTTCTATTATATCCAGTTTTGGCCCCTATAGTTTTATGTTTATGTTATTTTGGTCAAAACTATTCTTTAATTTAAAACTCTATTTACATTGTACTAGAGTCTTAATCTTAGTCACATTAGGCAACATTTATGTTTGCATATACTTTATCTTAACATATTGACATATATATAGATTTTTGGATGTTACAAAAACCAAAATTCAACAAACCCACAAAAGACAATCCGACAACCACAAACTGAACATACATCCAATATTACAACTTTCAAGAAAGTTTAAAACTCAAAGAAAAATGTGTACATCAACGATAAACACAAACCCAAAATAAATAAAGGGCATGCGGAAACTTAGTAGATATTCGTCGCTACCACAATCGTAAGAACAAAAGTAGAAAAAGACCTAACAACACATAAACACCGACAAAGAAAACGCCGTACATATATAACATACGTATAAGTAAATAAAGAGGTTTACTGAAGATTAAACCTAAACCGACCCAATAATTGCCGGAGAAGAAAACACCCTAGAGAGATAAAATGAAGCATCAAAAATAAAAAACGTGTATGACACTATAAACAAGCACCGTCTTATGTCATTATTGGACAAGGGGTCAAAAAAAAAAAAAACACCAAACATTAAGGGTCTACATGAAACAAACATAAAACATAAGGCCCAAAACAACCATTGCTATACCCGAAGAGCCAAAGTCGGGAGGTGGATTCACTATCGACTTTTTATTTAGTATACAGGATAATTTAGTAGTCCTATTTAATTATTTATTGTTTTAAAATTTTACTATTAAATGTTTAAAAAATATAATATAATTTATTTTAGTAATTATTAGTTGTATTAAATTACAATGATCTATATCTATAAATAAAATAAAATAAACCGAAGGAGACGTGTAATTAGAGTTATCTATTTTTTAGTTTTCCTATCCCACTTTACTACTTAATTATAAATACGAATCTTTTTCTAATTAAAGATCTTCATTATATATAGATATTAATTAACAAGTTTGAAATGTAAGTCTCAAAAATATATTATATTTGTCATCATAAACATAGAACAACTCAAATTTTCCTTTAAATAAGTATTAATTGTTGTGAAACAACGGTCTATTAGCAACTAATATATATGTATATAAACATGAGAGCTACACTATGAAATCATTTAGAGAATAGAACATGGAGAATTCTTATTCATTCATCTAACATCATATACAAATGCCATTATATATAGGCACTCACATTAGTACAACAGTAAATAAGAGAAAGGGGTTATACATGTGGAAGGTCACTACATAATGGATGCATTCATAGATAGGGGTTATACATGTGGAAAGTCACTACATAATGGATACATTCATAACACTCCCCCTTGACTATCCACATGATGGAATACTATTCTTTAATATGCTTAATGATGTTGCCTCATTAAAAACCTTGCTAGGAAAACCCAATCGGACAAAACCTCAACTAAGGGAAAAAGAGTGCAACGCGTATTGTCTCCCCCTCAATATAATATGTATCATTTCAAGTAACAAGTGCCAATCTTCTATGAAAGTTGTTGAAAAACTTTTGTAGTGAGTGATTTGTCGCTTGATGTGCAATCTATTAATGAACTTGATGTAGGATCTTCATATAAAACTTTAATTACCTCCTCTTGTAAGTAGATACCATAAGATCCATGAATGTGTTTTGTTATAATCCCTGCATTTACAAAACTAACCAAACTTGTTGACGGGTTTGTAAAATATGAACCCATACCTTTCATACCTTAAGGGTATAGAAAATAAATGTTTTACTCATTACACTATCTCCTTGTCGTACACGAGTTAAATCTTGCCAATGAATTTAATGGTATATGTTCGTGTATAGCTAGCAAGATATATTAATACAATTTGTATTGAATTATGGTACTTCATGACCAAGGATCTTTGATTCTTTGATAGATGATAAAAGTCATTTTTATCTATATCAAATATTTGAACATCATTAAATGTACTTACACCAAAAGCTTGTCCATATGAAAATGTCCAACATTTTCTAGATGTATTATGATTGATGGATTATAATACAAACATATGTCATACGTATCGAGCCATAAATTTGCAATATTGTATTTCATTTGCAAATTCTTGCTTAAATATTTGAGCTCTTTTTTTTCTCTTGTGGAGATTCAATGACATCATAAACATATGTTGCAATACTTGTACACCTCATATCTTTCTTTTAATGAAAACAAATGGACCAACTTCACCATATGTATTTCTCGTTTTCGAGCTCACTAGTGAGTCAATTATATCATATTTGACTCGACAATTTTAGTCCATACATATTTTTTCAACTTCATATAGTATGTTCTTGAGGTTTTGACATCAATGCTTCTAGCATTATCAATCCATAAGGGAATTCGTTCCATCTTATCCATATATGCATGTGCTTTCACTCTTCAGGAGTTTTGCTATATAAATTTGCCCATTTAACACATAGATATCTATATCATGTAAAAGTGTCATGAACACTTGCTTTTATCTCCAAAATCCATATTGTACCATGCGTGTACACTATATATTGAGATATCACAATCACTGTGTACAAGTTTTCAATGTATGTTTATTGGTGCATAAGAATTACATCGTTAAGATGTTTTGATTCACCTTTAAAGAACTCAATTGCTTTAAGAAACTCATCAGGAGTTCAATCGTATTCAAAATGAATCTGTATACAATGATCATATTGTTCTCAAGAACTTACTTTACATGAATTACATAATTTAAATCCTTCAAGGACTTGCATGTAAACTTTAGTATCTAAATGATACATAACATTTATAAGACGCATATCAATTCTCTCTTTATATTACCAGACTAATTAAATAATGGAAAGCTATTGCATCCACACTGGAGAATACGTCTCCACATAATTAATCATAGGTCTTTGCGAAATCCTTGTGCCATCAATTATTGATCCACATAAAAGACCTAATTATATTAAATATATTTTACAACTTTTTTATGGACTACTGGCCCGTAAGCTTTCCGTTTCAATAGAGAATTCATCTTTGCCTCATTTGCGTCGTTCCATTTTGGCCAATCATTTCGGTGTATTTATTCATAGGCAGATTTTAAATATTGATCCTCATCATTTCATCTTTTCAAGCGCTATATATACAAAAGTATAACGACGTCGATTTTATTTCGATTCCATACACTCCTAGACATGATATAATTTACTAAGAGCTATTTATTTCAGGTACCTGAGTTTCTTCTAGAACCATCATGTCTAATGTCTCTTCAAGAAAGCTTTTTTTTACTATAACCTCGACTTGACCATTTTCTTCATTACTTGCTCCAATTTTTCGAGAAATTTTTAGTTTCTTGGAATCGACTAGTCTACCACGCTTCAGGCGTGCAATAGACTCATTAATATATGGTTTGCCCTACTAGGACAATTAACTGAATTGGAGCATTAGCAGTTGACTACGTGATGTACTTAGTCACTGTATTTAGGTCAGTTAACATGTCTGGTGATTGATTCTTTAATCTAGGTAACGAATTATCTTTTGAAATTCTTGTTCACACAATTTATTCATCCATACCCATTCCTTTTTCAATTGCCATTAATCTCCCCCTAATGTTGAAAATGTTAATTTACTTAAAGTAAGATTTAACGAGCCATAAATAAATCTCTCGTTAATTGCTCTAAGTATGTAATCATAAATAGTATTTTCATCCAACATATATTCCCAATATTATTTGAGTTTCAATCTTTATGCATTGTGATGGATCAATTCCAATGTATACCGCACAATAAAAAGTTTGATGGGAAATATTTGGTTCCTGACCAAAACCAACTATAATGGAGAGAAACTATTACAACATGTTGGCTTAATTTGAAATAATGTTACCGCATGTAAAATCACATGTGCTCAAATATGAACTTTTGCTCTCTTGATTATTGGCTTTGCAATCAATTTGTAGACGTTTGATCATCGTCTTCAACAAAAGCAATTTGTGTCTTAAGCATTTAGAAAGTTCAATACTTATTCCAAAAATCATTAGTAACATTGATACTAAATTCAATGTTATAACCATCATAAATATGATAATATGGAATAATATGCTTGCTATCTCATTAGCTAAGCTACACACAACTTCAAGTTGTAAATTTGATGACCATTTTAGACGATGCATCAATTTAAAAACACT
The DNA here is from genome assembly GCA_947069175.1 of Scalesia atractyloides. Taxonomy (NCBI): domain Eukaryota; kingdom Viridiplantae; phylum Streptophyta; class Magnoliopsida; order Asterales; family Asteraceae; genus Scalesia; species Scalesia atractyloides. The sequence continues at coordinate 36,316,244 of CAMTDV010000022.1, read as the reverse complement.
AAACGGTATCATGTTTGGATATATACATCCATCATTCATTCCATAATATTTTAGGGATTTATACCATTAATTGGCAAATAAATAATTTCCCTTAAGAGCAAACATAATATGTTATCAACTAGAAGAATCTTCAAGTTCTTCATTATATTTCACATCATCATTGACTCGGTGTGGTCTAACCGGTCATATCAATAAAGTAAATAATCATGATCCATAAACTTATGGTTTATGATATTGTATATGTATTACTTGCACGTATGTAATACAAAACATAAGATATGAAAAAATGTATTATAACTTCAAAGTTCAAACCATCATGTTATGTAATCACTAGTTTACCACTTTTGGTGGTCGATCTCATCATGACTATCATTATAATATTGATATTCGATGTGACAAATGGCAAATAACTGGTAATTCCGTACAATTTAATCACTAATTTCATATTATAATCTCATGCATAGTTATCGTAATTTAATTTCAAAACTGAGTCGTACATCATTAGGGAAAGTAAACCTGATCATAACATATACTGGTTTCCGTTACAATGAGAAACAGACCAAAACAATGCCCTAAAAGTGTTGATAGAAAGTGTTGGGCGCACTAATTGCGGTGACACTAACTGTGTCGGTAAACCCGCTGAAACGAATCAGGACAAGAAATAACGGCATGTTAATGCCATACCTGAGTCCATATACAAATGAAAACACATATTTGAGATCAACCATTACAGTAATACATAACTTTCTGGTACAACGCCTAAATTGCAAAATTGTCCGTTTCGACCAAAAAGGCAACAAATGTCGATTTGTCCGCAAGACTAATTCGGAGGATTCCGAATGTCAAGATAAGAATAAAACAATGTTAAACGCCCTAAAATAATGTAAGAATAGCAAAAATGCACAAACGACATCGTTTCCGGTCATTCGTCAAACAGGGCACAATTCGACCGGAAAGCGGTCGATTTTCGAAACGACGAATATTTTAGTGGCCGATAGCCTCATCCGAGCGTCTAGTGAACTAGTTAAGCATTATTTGGAACTCGGAATCACTAACATGAGGTCACGGAAACACAACTTTCGTAAAAGTTCGACGACAGAACATAAAAGTGCCGCTATCGATTGAACGGTCGAACGAAAGACATATCGGCCATCCTAACTCATCGTATATTCGTCTAGCGAACTAGTCACGCATATTTTTGGATCAGAAATGCACTATTAGACACCATATTAGTTGTGGTAGTCAAAAACAAAGGCTTCCGGTACTAAATAAATAGTTCCGCTTATTAGTGAATATTACGACGATGAGCGATCTAGCGACGTAACCGTCATCCGAAACTTATATTGGAGAATCATGTGGATTAAATACCATGTAAATACATAAAAAACTCAAGTCTCATGCTTATGATACAAGATCAACCCCTGATCACCATACTTAAACTAATTACCTAAATATCTAATAAAAAACACATGTTATAATAAATATTTACACTTAACCCCCTCCCCCATGTGGGCTCCACCCACTTGATTTTGGTTGAAAAATTAAGATCTTAAGTATGGTGTATTGGATACTTGATGGACTTGAAAGATAGCATGATTATATATAAAGATTCACATGATCTTATCACATTTATTCATCCAAAAATTTGCAACATTTTCTTTCCTTTTCTTCCCCTACCTCACGGCTCCACCACCTCCACCATAGACCACCATTTAGCCACCACAATCCACCACTTTTTACACCTTTTGAAGCTTAAACAAGACCCCTAAAGAAGCTAACAAGGATGGAGATCATTAGGACTTCCTAAAGAGCTTCATTTTCTTCCATAATCTTCAAGAAACTTGTGCACTCATTGTAAGTGTAAGTCCCATTAATCCGGATCTAACACTGATATCACACAATCACCTAGGATGGGCGGAATCCAAACTTGGTGATCTTCAAGAAAAACTGAAAATAATGAAAAACAATACGAATTCACTTTAACACCTTGCACACGATTCTATTACTTGAATAAGCAAAATCCTCAGGTACAAGATGGAGATTCTCCCTAGAGAAATCCCAAAAGCTTAACCCTAGAAATGACATAAGCTAAGCTTATATACCTAAGGTAAGGCATAACCCTAATGGGCTTGCCTGGCCCACATGGCCTATGGCATGCCCAAATGACCTATTCAAGGTCCAAACCTAGTTAAACCCAGTTAACTGCCATAGACGTTAAATACATTTGATGCTTCAGTCTCACAGTTCTAGGACCTAACAATCTCCCCCTAGATTGATGCATCAAATTGTCTTCATAATGCAAATTCAGCAACGTCTTCAACAGAATCTATGGTTGTCGCTATGCTGTAAGTGTTGTGGAACTCAGTCTGATACTTCTTGGACATCATACTTCAACGTACTTTCAGCACTGGGTATCTTTCTTCAGCTCTTGTGGTTAGCTTCATATCAGGATCTCGATCAGCTTTGCTTGAAACATCTTTGTAAAAAAGAATGCGAGAGGAGGAATCTCAGCATCTCTTTTCTTCTTCAATTTACTATCTCTTTCAATGCAGAAACCAGAATCGTTTTTCAATCTTCTCTTCAGCAAGGTTCTCAGGTACTTCTTCAAATGTACTATCACTGTCAGACGATGATTGGAATCTGGTTCTTCTGACTCAGGTACACTTTGCTGTTGTGACACTTCATGCTTTGTCGACAATTAACAGCATCTCAATTTCAGCAATCCCTGTTTCTTGATTTAAATCAAGATTTGCATAATTCTCAAAATTTATAAGCAAAACATTCTTATGCAACAGGGAGAGTACCACATGAACACTTGGTACTTCCAAGTACTTGTACTCGAATCAGAATTCAAATTTCTTTCATCTTTCGATGATTAGTCAAATCTTCAAGAACGGTTAATAATTTTTAATAAAACAAAAAGCACTCTATTTTTGGATTTTTGAATTTTCTATTTTTTTAATTTTTTCTTTAAAATATAAGAATATAAATAGAAACACAAGTAACAAAGAAACTAACTCAATAGTTACAACTATGCAACTGCAATGGGATCAAAATCGTTTTCAAGCAGACCAAGGAACACCTTTCGGTGCGAACTTATTCAGACTGGTCTATGAGATTGCCAATATGTTTGTCCACTTGAACTTTAACGCTCAACTTTCATTTTTCAACTTCGTGATATGCTTCAGGTAGTATTATACTATAATACCCATGTGTCCCATATCATGACATACCCCCACGATCAAGGTAAGCACAATGATTCATCATAGCAGGTGAATATACTGAGATCATCCTTTGTCTTTTACAATGTCAGACTATTGGTGAACAGGTCAGTACTTCCGTACAGCAGAGTGACCAATAGTATCTGGTGAGGGTTAGGCATATACCTTATTTGGTATGTTTGGATTCATGGAATTTTCTCATAATGAGATTTCCTTTCTTTTAAGGTTTTGGCCCTTTTATTTTGGCTCTTTTAAAGATATCATGACTGTGCCTAGGTCCTCACATAATCTGGATGCAACAGAAGGGCAGCCAAGATATCCCCGGATGACTCAACAACATAAAGACCCGAAACCTCAGATGTTGGCTATCTATCAACGCAAGATTTAAGACCATGAAATCATACGTCGATGGTATGTTACCCACAAGATACATAGTTCGTTATGTTTATATCACTTAGTATCTTTTAATCACTTTGAGCGTAAAGCCTACCGACATACCATATTAGATCCTAGTCTTTTCAGCTACGACACCTTACATGTGTCAGTCATGCCCTTTATCACGAATATTCATTTCATTTCCCATGACTTTTTATTTTTTATTTTTTTATTTTGTTTTTCAAATAATGTTTTTTGTATTTTTCAAATTTTCTCCCCCTCAAACAATACATATATACCTATATCGCCATCTTCCCCCCTAAATTTGTGCATCATACTTTATGCACAAATTTACCTAATAAAGAAAACATATGCACAAAGTTTTAAACAAAAAGAAAAGGAAAATATTTTAGTTGTTTTTGCTTAACCGTTCCGTCATTAGATTAAAAACTAATCAATTTCAAATTAAAGCACGAAATTCAAATTTGTCCCTTTTTTGCTGATCTTTTCTTACCTCATCTCCTCCAAAGGAAACATCACAATCGTAAAAATTTGAACCTTTTTGCAACAGTGAGATGTTATGCTTCATGTCCCTGGAAGAACCGCTATCAACACTCCAGAGATTGTCAACAGCTCCTCCTTGGTTGTTCCTGAGAAAATAAAGAGATTAGTAAGACAGTGGGACCCAGGCCATCGTGGTCCTGGGTTTCCCTGAAGCATCAAAATAAGACACTTCTTTAAGATACAAGTCCCCTTTTGTTTCGAGGATTGGTGATGTTGCTGCTGATTTAGATTTGGGTTTCCAAATCTGTTTCGGTTTAACAAACGCGGTTGTTGCCTTTGATTGAGTAACTGTGCTGTTTCAGGTTTGGTCGTTTTAGAAAAAGATTTTTGTTTCTGAACAGCCTTGCGTTTGTTTTTGGCAACATTCCAATCCCCATCAGAAGGTTTAACCTTGGAATTCACATTCTTCATTGCCTTAGGTGATGATACCTTCATCGGTTGGAATGATTGTTATTCTTTGGTGTAACCTTCTGATTTTTAGCATGACACAGAACATGGGGACCACGTGTACAGTTTCGAGCAATGTGACCAGGAATGCCGCAATTGAAGCACGTTTGTCTTTTCACATGTAAAGCATTCTGATCAGCTTGATTTGCTCGTGCAGGCCTTGAAGAATGAACTGATCCCTTCTGTGCTTGATATCCTTGCACGTTTCTCGCAGACGAGGAGGAATTTGGATGTCTGTACTTGTCGTTTGCAAGGGCCTTCTTCTGTTGTGAAGATTTCTTTTGATTTTTCTTATTTTGTTTAGACTGCAAATCTTTTTCAGAAATCTCCCCAACCTTTCCAAAAGCTTTGCTAGCATGGTCAAAAGCATATTTTCACATTTGCCATTAATGACCGGCTTAACAAAAGCATTTTTCACAACATTAGCCTTTTGAGGGCTATTGTTGGCCACTGATGATTTAGGAGAGCGAGATTGTCCTTGACGGTTGGACTTCTGCTTTCTTCGTATCCGATTTGCTCTTTTCTGCTCTTTTAGCTTGCTCTGAACCTTTTCATCAGAAGCAGAAGGTTCAGATTGTTCAGTTTGCGCACATGGAGTCTTGTTCACTTCAGCTCTGTCTTCATCAGCAGAATCATTGGAAGAGTCAACAGCACTAGATTGTTCCTGTGCGTCTGGAGTATAATCACTTGGTTTGCCGTACACCATTGTTGTGTAGTTGTGATTATACGGCGGGCAACCTGATTGAATCCCAAACCCTTCCCTTTGTTCCCTTTATATGCCAGCTGCACATTGCACACGTCTTGAACAAGGTTGTTGGATGTATCAAACTTCTTTATATTAACTTCATTTTGTTGATATTTTCCAGTAAGAAGTCCTAGCTCAACTCTTACCAAGTCGCATTCCATGGTTTTTTATTATAATCTGGTTTTGTAATCATGGACCCGACATTTCTGTTGATTTACGTCCAGGTGGAGCTGAGCTATATCTTTCTTTTGTGCTTCAACCGTTTCTTTGAGTAACTTGTTGCTTTCTCGAAGGCTGATGCACTGAGCCATTGCATTGTTGTATTCATCGGTTATGTTGGAATTAAGAGCCCGGAGTTGAGCAACCCTATTCCTGCAAGGTTCAGTGCACAAAAGAAAGTTGACTGTGTCAATGGACGAGCTAGATTTTTCAGTGTTAATTTGGGCTTGAGGTCGAGTTTGGGGTGTTGGACTACTGATGCTTGCTTGCTGTGGTTGAGGTTTCTGCTCAGACACTTCTTCAGGATTAGACTCAGTTGATTTTGCATATTGATCTTGGAGATCTTGGTTTGATTGTAACCGATCCCATAACCAAGATACAAAAGAGTCTTTGCTATCACCCAAAAAGCTATTCAAATCATTCCTTACATCCTCTTTTTGCCTTCCACGATCAAGCAAACGCATCACATAGTCAGCAACCGGATCAACATTGTAATCTCCGATAAGCTCATTCAGCTTTTCCTTCACTTCATCCCGCAGGCTCGAATGCTGAGTTTGGGCTGCAAACATCTTCGGATAATCGAAACCGGACCGGTAAACACGATAAAAATGTCCGAAAATTGTTTTTACCAAAATGTACCGTTAGACTCATCTTGACGATACGATTCCGATGATATATAATGTTCGATGGTGATTTTTGGAATTTTTGTGCCTCTTTTTTTGCCCTAAAAATCACACGAGTCTAAATGTGCAACCGGTTTGTCAAGAATGTTTATTGATCAAATTCTATGTCCGAAAATGTTTAAATCCGGTTACGTCAGCTGGTTAACTTTCCACCTTTTTGGGTGCAACACGGAACAGTACCAAATTCGGAACGATAACTCGGATTAACAATCCGAGATGGAATCCGAAATCAGTGATCTGAGATACTAATCCGAGATGGTGATTTGGAACAGTATCCGAGATGGAATCCGAGATGCACTGTTTCAGTCCGGAATGAAAATCCGGAACAGTAATCAGGAATGAAAGTCTATCCGAATTCGGAACAGTTACGAATCCGGAATCTATGAAGATTATCCAAATCCTTGAAGATTTATCCGAAATCCTTGAAGAAAATCCAAAATCCTTGAAGATTTATCCGAAATGCAGCAGATTAATCCGAAATCAATCCGAAATGCAACAGATTAATCCGAAATCAATCTGAAATGCAACAGATTAATCCGAAATGCAACTGATTAATCCGAAATCAATCTGAAATGCAGCAGGTTACTCCGAAATTAATCTGAAATGCAACCAAAAAATCCGAAATCCTTGAATATTGATCCGAAATGCTTGAAATCTTCTTCGTGTTCTTCGTGTTCTTCAGCAAAAAACCAAACAGAATCTTGTAATATCAGATCTGAGCCTGGAAAACAGGTTCAAACAGGCTCTGATACCACTTGTAAATCCCCTTAATCCGGATCTAACACTGATATCACACAATCACCTAGGATGGGCGGAATCCAAACTTGGTGATCTTCAAGAAAAACTGAAAATAATGAAAAACAATACGAATTCACTTTAACACCTTGCACATGATTCTATTACTTAATAAGCAAAATCGTCAGGTAGAAGATGGAGGTTCTCCCTAGAGAAATCCCAAAAGCTTAACCCTAGAAATGACATAAGCTAAGCTTATATACCTAGGGTAAGGCATAACCCTAATGGGCTTGCCTGGCCCACATAGCCTATGGCATGCCCAAATGACATATTCAAGGTCCAAACCTAATACAAACTAACCTAGTTAAACCCAGTTAACTACCATAGACCGTTACATACATTTGATGCTTCAGTCTCACAGTTCTAGGACCTAACAGTAAGCTAAACTTTTCCATAATCTAGCTTATTTTTATGATTAGATTATTAGTGTACAAGTTGATCATCTTGAAAATCAAAAAAGATATTTCAAAAACCCTAACACACAATATAATAATAACAATAAATATTGCTTATTTTGTGTTGATTATATGTTTATATGATTGTTAGCTAGGATGTTGAAGTTGTTTATGTTAAATATATGATATAAAAGTTGGATGATCTTGTGTGATTTAGTATAAAAATGAAGATTTAAACACGATAAGGTTTAAATCTAAACAAGATCATCAACTACATCATCCATGAAAAATACTACAACTTAAAGATAATTTTTATACATATGAATGATTTTATAAGAAGTAAACATATGTATTTAAGTTGTAATCACCTTAAAAATATGTAGAAATCAAGGGGTTAAATGCATGAACTTGAATTAACAACATGATAAAAGTAGTGTTTTGAAAAGGCTAATAAATATTAAGAACCCACTTGATTTACTAGGATTTTAAACCATAAAAAGTCATGGATGATGATATTTTGATTATGTAAAAATAAATATTAGATGGTTGTTGATGATGATTATGAGCTTAAAAAGGTTTTGAATACGTTTTTGAAACGTGGGAAACGCCATAGTTTAGGGGAAACTATGGCAAAATTTTCTAAAAATCTAATCGCGATAAAAACATGATTAGTGGGACTAAACGCGATTGGTAACTTAAATCGTCATTAAGGAGACTCTAATGACAAGGGTTATCCCTAATTAGCCAAGTGTTTAAACAAAGTTATAGATATATATTTACAAGTAAAAATAAATGTTTTTACAAATATATATTTCTACTTGGAAAATAATACTAGTATCTATATACATATTTGTTACCAATAAATTGTATGTGTACATATGGGTATTATATGTGTATATATTAGAAAACTTAGGGTATTCACAATAAAAATACACAGTCTTATATAAAATACAAACACTTAATCAATACACTAAGTGTTGGTAACATAATAAATATATTCTCACAATGTGTCGAAACAATAAATCGGACAATCAAAGCGATGCAAACAATAGGCGAACATTCAAGAATACACCGTCGCGTCGACGACCAACGGGTGAATCACTGGCACGAAAGGTCGTCAGGACAATGGGCGATTCTCGACGAAAATGAACATATAACGGGCGACGCCGACGACGAGTCTAAATATATATTTAGACGTTCAACATAAATATATACGTTATCGAAATGAAAAATCCGGAAAGTTAAGTATATAAAAAGTTGGAAAAAAAAATTAATTATAAGTAAATACTTATAATAAAAAATGGGCTTTTATACATATATATTTGGGCTAGGCCCAAATTGTGAAAATCATATATTAGGCCCAAATTCCATAGTATTCATGGATGTGGTCCAAAAACTAATAAAAGCCCAAAATTATATAAGAATACATGGGCTAGGCCCAAGGATATAAAAATACATGGGCTAGACCCAAAGACATAAAGTATATGGGCTAGGTCCAAGGATATAAAAATACATGGGCTAGACCCAAAGACATAAAGTATATGGGCTAGGCCCAAAGACAAAAAGACATGGGCTAGGCCCAAAGACTTAAAGTACATGGGCTAGGCCCAAAGACAAAAAGACATGGTCTAGGCCCAAAGAAAAAAAGACATGGGCTAGGCCCAAAGACATAAAATTACATGGGCTAGGCCCAGTGACAAGAAAACATGGGCTAGGCCCAAAGTCATAAAATTTCATGGGCTAGGCCAGGTGACAAGAAAACATGGGCTAGGCCCAAAGACATAAATTACATGGGTTAGGCCCGGTGACAAGAAAACATGGGCTAGGCCCAATGACATGTGAAGGGCAAGGCCCAGTTCACACATGGTTTGAAAACAATAATTATATATATATATATATATATATATTTAAGAAATATATAACAATATTAGTCGAACAAACTAACTACCAACACTATGATAACATTCTAAGTTGTTCAATCATAACAAAGAAACACATAACAAGAATTCAAGATGAACAACGAGTACAAGGTCCATTGAGACCTGGGTGTCTAATGAAACCAATATGCATGTAGGTTACATACGTTGCGGACACCGATCGATAAATAGTACGACTTAACGGAACACAGAAACTGTGAGTTCATGTCCCTCCTTTCACTTGTTTTAAGTCTTGTTTTAAACTATCGAGGGGAAATACATGTCATGTCAAAACAGTATGTTAGCTATGAGTTGGCAGATAACAGATCACTGTGCGTAAGTAGGAAATAACAGTAGTAACCATTAATCACTTAGTGACCAAAGTGCAAAAGAGGTAGATCTATTGAGTTTGAGACCCGCTCCACTCCTGGTTGGTATACCCATTAGAGTGCTTTTGTGATCCCAACATGTCAAAGAAGTCTCAGTTTGGTTACTTACTTATGGCACAAGTATGTCAGGGTGCTCGCGACACACTGATAGATCCTTAATTAACTCATTGATACTAATAACATACTTGGATTACAATACAGGTTTTCAAGGATGACTTTTTGATACGAAAACATTAAACTATATGAACTCGCCAACTTTATGTTGACTTTTTAAAATTACATGTGTTTCAGGACGCAGGAATTGAGCTGGTGATGGGATCCGGGTATGGGATTTGTCAAGACAACGATGTACTACCTTTTGGAGGGTTTCCCTTTTATATCCCAACCTCGTTTGGGTATATAGAGGTCAAAGCCTCAACATGAATTTGTGATGAAAACAATATCTTAATTTGGAACATGTGTTCTAAAAACTATGTTTGTAACTGGTAATCTAAAACAAATGACAATATGATTTCACCTTTTGATGACTGTAATATCGGAACGAAACTTATGAATGTCATGCATCGTTGTTAATTTATAATGTTTACTATATTGGATGCAATGATTACCTAATAGTCACACACTTGCGCTTCCGCTACAACCAGGGTGTAACATTTGATCTCATTTTTAGCTTGACTATCTTATAATTTCTGATAGTTTGATCTCTTATTAACATGATGATTGTTGCACTTCTAATGGTCAATCTTATTATTAATATGATCATCATTACAATTTTCTCAATGATGCCAATGATCAATATATATTCACTTCATGCATCAGAGTAAAACCATACAATTTTTATGGTTTTCCATTATTTTCTCGAACATATAGATATACAGTCGTTTCAAACCGTTTATACCCTTTAAATGATATTGTTACTTCAGGAGTATATTTGAGGTTTGACAAACAAAATTTGTTTTATCCGATTTCCCTTATGAATAAACTTCTCTTCGTATAACGTCAATTGAGAAGTAATTATATGTCCGAGTCATATAATATTTCTTTTATACTTGATAATGAGATACAAGGAGTATGACACTTTGGATGTCAAATCGAAGCATATTTCTACTTTTTCATGAGAATGACAATAAACCACAACTTTGGTTTAGTCATTCTATTCGGTATTATCAATGCAAAGAAGTGATAGCATATAGAATACAAGGTATAGATAGCAACAAATCATACAATACATGACCTTATAGCATGTCATCATATAAAAACAACTTATGATGGGCCTTTATAAAATAAGAAACCTTTTTATCACTAATAAGCAAACGCATATAATTTATGTAATAACTTATTATGGTATAACCAAACATAATATCTTATATATTTTGAACACTTACTTTAAAACTTAAACATATATCTCTTTCAAGTTCTCAGATCATTTATTACTTGTATTTGAAAATTGTAATACTGATGAATTACATAACATACTCATTTTTTTCTTCTCAAATATTGATATTTAAACAACTGATAACATCATATAAGCAATCTATACATTGTACATATGAAGCAATAACAATAGTCACTATTTTATACTAGCAGTGGTAATAGTTAATATGCAAATAAATTGTTAAACATTATGACATGGCATAATGAATGCATGAGAGGTACCGACATCGCTAGAAAATGTTTCTCTAAAAACAACTAATGATATCTAGCAATATTAATCTATTATATGAATTTCTTATAAGCAAAATTTGTTATAGCATTAACCTTAGTATAAGTACCAAACGATATTTTCATAGTCATGTTATAACAATAATAATAATAATAATAATAATAATAATAATAAAAATAATAATAATAATAATAATAATAATAATATAAAATAATAATATATTGCATTATAAGTTGTATAGTTTATTGAAAACTAAATCAATTGATATTTACTCACATAACTCATTTATATATAATTATGTAAAAGTCTTTTAGCATGCTATGTATTAACAATGACTAATGAAAACGATTATACAAAATTCATATCCATTTAAATTATAAACTATACAAAATGAAAATCTAGTACACACATCATGTATATATTACCACCAATACAAGCATATATACCTAATACAATTGCATTGTTTAGTCCATAAATATTGAGTTCCATACTTTTTAATATTGAATATTGAATTTAATTGTTTTTCATGGATTCTAAAAGCACATATAATATTCTCTAGATTGCAAATTAACTTTCTCAAATCAAAATAATTCAACAATTTTATTTCAACTTAACAAGGTTAATAAAGAAGCATAAATATATGATTATGGTGGCTCAAAGAATAAGTAGATGAGCGTCACTAGATTGTAAGAGTCCTAAACAACATATATTAAATTAACTAATTAAATGATAATCTAGCCAATTTAGAATAATAGAAAGGATCATTTGTAAAAGAGAAAAATAAAATAAATATTCGTAATATCGTCGTCGTCAACAAAAACTATAGTTATTCAATTAATAATGAGTATTAGAAAAAGATGAATTAGTCAATTGTAACGTCATAATTTATGATGTAACATCTAAATTCTGATGAATACCAACATGCTAATATATATATATATATATTATATATATTATATAGATAGATAGATAAGAGTTCAATCATGAGACTAGATTCTAGAATTTATAGTAATGATCAGTTTAAGTTTATATATGTATATTAATAAGTGTCACAAGTAAGATTGATGTATCATCATCAAATATAATATGGATAATGAGAATCATACCTTTATTAGTAGAGATGGTTGCATAATTATTGGGTTGCTTTCTCACCGTGCGAGATTGAGTTAGGTTGGAAAATAATGCACATCAAAGGCAAGGAAAAAGGGATACCAAGGGTGGCAAAACACATAGAGCATGTTCGTGCTGATAACATGTTGTGAAACAACGGTCTATTAGCAACTAATATATATGTATATTAACATGAGAGCTAGACTATGAAATCATGCAGAGACTACAACATGAAGAATTCTTATTCATTCATCTAACACCATATACAAATGCCATTATATATAGGCACTCACATTAATACAATAGTAAATAAGAGAAAGGGGTTATACATGTGGAAGGTCACTACATAATGGATGCATTCATAGATAGGGGTTATACATGTGGAAAGTCACTACATAATGGATACATTTATAACATTAATATGTTAATATTAATTAATGATAGAGATATTATTAAACAAGATGAACATACTATCGATATAGATTAAAACTATAAGAGTGACATTGTATTTAAACTTAATCTTTATGGATCATAAGGTTATATAGTAATCTCTTAAATTATAAACAATCTTAATATTAAATGATACAGTAATCTATTAAATTAAATTATGAACAATGTTAATCTTATATGAGAAAATGAAATGCGATATTAATTGGAATAATATATTAAAAGTTAGATTAGATTGAGTCAACTACGTGTAACACATAAGTTTATAACCTATTAATAAATAATAAATAAAAAATAATAAAGTAAAATGTTATAACTTATGTAATACATAAGTTTCTAACCTAATTATATTAATAATAATAATAATTATTATTTATAATGGATACATGTGGAAAGTCACTACATAATGGATACATTTATAACATTAATATGTTAATATTAATTTATGATAGAGATATTATTAAACAAGATGAACATACTATCGATATAGATTAAAACTATAAGAGTGACATTGTATTTAAACTTAATCTTTATGGATCATAAGGTTATATAGTAATCTCTTAAATTATAAACAATCTTAATATTAAATGATACAGTAATCTATTAAATTAAATTATGGACAATGTTAATCTTATATGAGAAAATGAAATGCGATATTAATTGGAATAATATATTAAAAGTTAGATTAGATTGAGTCAACTACGTGTAACACATAAGTTTTATAACCTATTAATAAATAATAAATAAAAAATAATAAAGTAAAATGTTATAACTTATGTAATACATAAGTTTCTAACCTAATTATATTAATAATAATAATAATTAAAAAAATAAAGTAAAATGTTATAAAAGTATATAGAACATCAAAGTTCATTTTTTAAAAACATGTACTGACGACGACTGTGTGTTAACCGATTACATAATATGTATTCCTGTCGTGTAATACTAGCGTTTTTAAAAACATAACCTTTTATTACTTAATAATAAGAGTTAAATGCATGGTTGGTACTTGTGGTTTGCGAAAATTGCAGACTTGGTCCCAATTGTTTATTAATTACAAATTGGTTCTAATAGTTGTAATTTTTGTACTCGGGTGGTCCTTATCACTAACCTCTATTAAATGTCTCAGTCAATTTGATATTAAATGACCAAATTACCCTAACAATTAAAAAATAAAAGTAAAAGTTAGAAACAAAAGGAGATGGCCCACCCCATCATCATCTTCTTCTTCTTCAACCCCGTCTCTCTGAAACACTAGTAATCCACCATCAGCCATCATCTTTGAGCCATCACAACCACCACCTCCAAACACCAACATTCACCACTGTGAAACCACCACCTGAAACCCCCATCCATATACCCACTTTTATTTATAACAACACACACAAATAGTATTGTTTACTGCCAACAACCACCGAAGACCGCCACCAGCAAAGTTACCATTTCCCCTACTTATTCTTTGGCCACCTTGCCTGAAGCTATTGTTTTTCCACCATAAACCAACGGCCTCATCACCTAATAACCAATGTGGTTAAGAGAAATAAGGTAATAGGTTTGTGATTGAAATAGAAAAATTGCAAGTTGTGTCAATGTGGTTAAAGGTAAACGAAGGCATTTGATTTTGGTATTGATAAAGGAGATGAAAAAGTTAACAAAGTTTATTGTTTGATTCAAGTCCTGTTCAATTCCTACTTGAGTAAGAACTTTTAAATTTAAGGAATCTAATTGGTACTCATTATTTAGTGGCATTTAATTGGAACTCATGGAGTCAAAATGGTAGTTGGTGTCTGGTGATCTACGATGGTGGTATGGTGTTGGAGGTGGTTTAGGGAGATGGTGGTGGTGGATGGATCTTAACAAAAAAGAAAGTGGGGCTCTTCTATTTATTTATTTTTTTAACATCGGGGGTATAATAGACATTTCACACAGACTTAACTGATATTTTTAACATAGGCTAGTGATAAAGATCACCCGAGTTTAAAAATTAAAACCATTGCGACCAACTTTGTAATTAGTATACCTTGGGACCAACTCTTCAAAAAAATGCAAACCACATGCATTTAACTCCAATCTTACTTATCTAATAAAAAGATGAGCATGACATCACAATGCTAACGTTGTAACCTTCTAGGCTATCCAACAATGCTAATCTTATGTCATTATTGCATCACTAATCTTATATCTTCAATTAATATTTATATTAATATTTAATAAATGGGTGGTTCTTTGATTTTGTTTTTTTTAAAGTTTGTACATGTCAAAAGTCATGTTTATAGGATTGAAACCAGGCTTTTTCACCATTCTAATCTGCAAAAGAAATTCAAAACCTCCCATAAGAAAACCTCCATGAATCCAAACCCTCAATACACACCCTTTCCTTTCCTTCTAGTTCCTAAACTGCCGTCACAAACCCTAATGGTGAAGCAGAATAGCGAATTTCATCTGCTTCTCCAACTGCAATCTTCATCTGATAATCTACAATCACGACAAGTTTAGGTTTTTTGTTTCTTATTTTTTTCTACATACACTTCCGACGATCTTGCCGGACGCGGAGGAGAGAAAAGCAGAGGAGCAAAAGCGGACGAGGACTGCTAGTAGCGACGGGTGAGGATGAGGAGTGCAAGTAGCTGAATTAGGTAAAAAAATATATATATTATATGGATTGCAAGTATGGAGGTTACTAGCTCGATAACAAAACTATAAAAGAGTTCAATTCCATCGGCGAGGATATCAACGTAAGTCTTAAACTTTGTCCTCTGATGCTATTAATCAAGTAGTTTAGGTTTTTCATTGTGTTCTTGTAAAAATCACATGTGTAGAGTTTACACAACTATGAGATATTTGGAAATGAGATCTCAGCGAGAGGTTATTGATGGTTTAAATTCCATTATTTCGGGACGTATAATATTTCTTAAGAAATTCCCTATTTTTTTATACATTTGTTTCGATTTGGTTTATTATTTGCGCTATTTGAATCCTTCTATTAGGAATCTTTATATAGTTTTGTTTAGGGCTTCATAGTTGCTTAGCAACATATGCATGTGAATTTGGTATAAGATTGCTTACAATTTTCATTCTATATAGATGATTTCGTTCGTCAGCTGTTCCAGGTTGCTTGTAAAGTTCTCAATGTTCTGTCTAAAGCTGATTTGTTCACCCTGTTGAAATATCATGTGAGTCTTACATTGAAATTATTATGCTTTATACTTTTTTATAAGCCAAGTTATGGAAATAAATTATATAAATTGAAGGAGGTTGGAGTTTACTAGACTTCTTTTGGTTTTGTTTCTTCTAGAATGCCTATGGAAGCCGATGCAGAGTTCACTCCTTGCATTATGCCTATACCTGTATCATAACCATTTGCATAGGCGAGAAGAAGCGGAAGTCCCAAAAGGTCCCCTGATGATGGCAATGGTAAGTTTATCCAGTAAGTTTACCTTTCTCAAGGCCAAAAGTGGCCTCTTATCATTGATTGTGTATGACTTTAATTGTGGTTATTGGAAGTTGTAACGTGGAATTAGGCAATGATGAGTTATAAGACATTCACATGGAGTTGAGTTACAAATTAGGGTTTATCGTATGCATCAAACCAATTATAGATAAAAGCTATCAAGGGTTTGTTTTTTTTTTTTTTGAAGTTTAGATTCGCTAGAAGTAATGCTCATAACATTGATGTAAATGTTTTTTTGGGTTTTGTTATCTTGGATATTAGTATGTTGACGTTGATGTATGTATATTGTTGTTGAACAGATCTTCTGATTACCATGGCGGTGGAAGAGAATCAGATTGAGGTGAAGGATGAAGCTATAGACGTAAGTGTATGTTGTTTATTTATTTCTATTTTTTACTCTCAAGCATCCCTTAAATGTTATTATTGTTTTGACTCAATATACAAGAATAATAATGTAATATCACACGTAATTGGAGTATTATTTTTAGTTTTAGTTGTGCTTACTTTAGTGAACTTTCATTCATATTATAAAATATCAACCCTCAAGTATTTATAACTTATTTGTTCATTTATAAAATAGGATGGCACATGTATTGTTTTCCTATTATATCATGATCTATTTTGTTTGGCAATTGTCAAGTGTAGGAACATAATAATTAATTCAGCTTTTATTGTTTTGCCCATTAATTGTAGATCATAACTTAATTAGGTATTTGTTCTTGGTTCACTCCTTTTAATATTAGGGAATCTGCTTTAAAAGATCATAACTTAATTCAGCTTTTATTGTTTTGCACATTAATTGTAGATCAAATGTAAGTGTACATGCTAGAAATTTGCTAAAGAGTGAAGATCGAACTAAGTACATGGAGTGTTTTAAAGAGTCAAGATTCATGTGGTGTTTTTTGATCATGAGCTCAGTGATGAAACTGAGTTGTAGATGAGGATGAGGAGTAACGTCTCTTGAAGAGTCTAAGATGGATAGAAAAATGCTTAAACCAAAGTGCATTGGTTGCTACAGATGATTAAAACACTCTACCAAACACCAAACACCCATATTGATAGTATTTACTCTTCAACATTCTTTGTTACTTAAATAGTTTATCCTTATTTTTGAGGTTTGAGCATATTGGTTTAGTTGTAGTTTTTCTTATTGGAAACAATCTTTGTTCTGACAAATTGGATTCTATTCCAGGTACATAGGGCTGTTGATGCCTGCAAGAGTGTTCTAAAAGGCTTGCATAGTAAAAAGATGGGATCCTTTAGAAACCTGCACATTCAGATTTGGATTAACAATTTGTTCATAAGTCAGTTTACTAGTGTCATTTTCATTATTAACATTTTTTTTTACTTTGTTTTAGGATGAGAAACTGATGCAGAGGTTTAGACATTTGGAATCATTTTCCCTGATGCACATGGGATGGTGTAGAAACATTCACAACTTCAATGCTCTCAAGGTACTTATTAACTATTTGTTTAACTTTGTTATTAGGAGAAAGTTATTAGACTTTATTTTATTAATATATTGAGTTATATTAGGAATTAAAGGGTAAAATTGTCATTGCACCAATTGATCACTGATCATGATAATAACTCTCCAAAAAACAAAGTTCGAATTCAGTATTACAAAACTTAAATTTTGAAAAATATTAAAACATTACACGCTACATTGAACACTTCCTAGGATTTCTAAGACTCTCGCCTTCTTCCATGCAATTTCATCTTTTCTTTTATTTTGCCGATCAACTAACATGTCACAAATCTTCTGATCCTGTTTCAACAGTTGTGTGATAAATTCTTCTGCCTTATCCTTGAACTCTGATAGAGTAGAATGGACAACTTCATCAAGCAATGCAATACTACTCCAAGTTTGCTTATAATAATACTGTAGATACCAGCTTTTCTATTGAGTTCTTTGTCTGTTCTCTATTCTTCAAGTGACTATCTTGAGAATTGCGTTTTAACAACGTTAGTATCTGCCCAGTGGTAAAAACTTTTATTTGCCATTTAAAATATTGTTGATGTTTTTGGATGAACAGTTTTTTTAAAAGTAAATTGTTGATGTTTTCTATTACACTAAGCATTAGCCTTTTATAGTGTTTATAATGGGTGAAATTGTAACATCCGTCGAAAAACGGGTTTCCAAAACCCGCTTCGTTTATTAATTGAATATCAAGTTATAAAATTTCGTTGCGTATTTTTGATTAATTTTAATTTTAAACAATACATAATTAATAAACATTTTAGAATTTAGAAACTATAATTATTAAAAAGTAAAAATAAAGTAAATAAAAAAGAAAAGAGGCTGCCGGGTTTCGAACTCGGGTCAGCCGGAAGAAATAAGCAACACCCAACCACTCCGCACTTGACTCATTCGTGATATTTATTAAAACAAATAACATTTATAATAAAACTCGAAATCGAATTCAGTCTTTAGCGCGCCCAATTCGCAGTCGCCAGAAATACCGACGAATTCGCCAATTATCGACGGTTTCCTTTGACTGAACGCGGATATTAACTACGACATCGGTTATAACTGATGTCTAATCCCGCGATCTCAGTCATAACCGCCGGAGAAAACCTTGACCATGAATCAAGCCTAAATTCGGACTCAATTCATCATGATTCTTCCCTATAAATACACACCCAAGTCTCTGGTAATCTTTTCGCTCAAAATCGCACAAATTCTCGAAGAAATTACACTCGCCGGAGATATTCTGTATTGCCAGACTTTCGCCGGAAAACCGAGACATACATCAAATCGGTAAATTTCTAGATTCTTTCGTTTTCAATCCATTCTTAGACTTATACTAACTTCAATCCTTAAACCAGAATCGGTCCCAAACGACGTTGTCGGATAATCTGCACTCGCCAGAAAATCTCTGAAAATTTCCGAAATCACGCTGTGAATCGGTACAAACATCTAAACCCTCTGATAATCTTTGTTTAGCAACTCAATTTCACAACTCATCGATCAAAACTGTTAATTGATTCAATCAGACGGAATTCACAAATCAGAGCCGACGACCATTACCGGAATTCTGAGGAAAGCGTTTCTGTTCGGTATATTCGATTCCTTAACTCTTTTTATCCATTACATTTCAACCACTTATATGTCCGACGAATGATTTAAACCAGAATATCGAATATCGGTTGTCTGTGTTCATGAATGAAGAAGACGAAGCAAACATTGTGTATAAGTATAATTAAAACAACTTATTAAACCGGGTTAGACACACAGTCCAGCGGTGGACTGTGTGCAAACACATAGCGCACGTCACGAGTTAGAACCTTACAAACGCACCGACTTTCCGAATTAAACCAATTTTTTTTAAAACTGAATCAGAACAGGTCCCAGTATGTTTATAAGATTAATATAAACCGTAAGTTAAACAGATAAGACACACAGCCCAACTGGTTGGGCTGTGCGCTTACAAACCAAAGGACCCGAGTTCGATCCGGCTTCCCTACAACCGGTTCAACCAGTTTAAATCCTTTTAATATAAACCAAATAAATTAACATTTAATTAGTATATATATAATTAAAACATAGAATATTTCGGGTTAGACACGTAGCTCAGTTGGTAGAGCTGCGTGCACGCGTACGAGAGGTCCCGGGTTCGAACCTCACTCAGCGCACCAATCACCACTGTCCGACCGGTCAACGGACCGGTCAACGGTCAACGGTCAACCAAAAAGTCAAATTTTTTTATTTTTTATTTCATTTAAAAATCAATTAAAAATACTTAAAAATAATATTTTAAAGTTAGAAAATGACCTTAAACTCACAAAATAATAAATGTAAAAATCCTATTAAAATTGTTAATAAAATCCACTTATTTACCGTACCATTTTGTTATTATTTTAGGTTAGTCTTTCCTCGTCGATCAAATCCCAAAACTCATCCGCATTCAACATCACCAAAAGAACGCACCCAATGTAAGTGAATCTCTACCAATTCCCCTTTTAATCACATTTTGGGGTGTATCATGTGTCGCTTAATTATTTATTATATTTAAACACTTGTGCATCCATCATATCCATGATCAAATGTGTATCCAATATGTATCAGTTGTTGTGTGGATTATGTTTAGTTTAAAGTTATCATTTTCAGTACATACATTTCATCAGGCCCAACAGCTCCCGTGGGAGACGGGTTGAGTACAGGTGCCTCATTTCGGTCGGCTCCGTTTGGTTGAGCCTTGATCTCACATACATCATATAGGCTCGTCCGTTCCCCATTACCTATGAGCGGAACGTGACGTTGCCAACATATACATTATCATTCATGTCATATACTCGTTCAAGGTGGTTTGTGTTTGTTTGTTTATATACGTTTGCTCACATATGATTATTGCACAATTTTTCCATATTAAATGCAACAAGAATTCAATAACAAATGTTTTTAACAAGGTTCACTCGCCAACTTTTGTTGACCCAAAATCCCCCATTTTTACACATGATACAGGTGATCCAGTTGAAGCAAGAAACATATAGGACGGCGTAGAAGAATAAATCAGTTTAGGCTTTGGATTGTTTTACTTAGTTTCTTTTTCCTTGTAATTGTCTGAACTTGTTTTGAATATTGAAGTTGTAATTCGAATTTAATAAATATGAAACATTTTAGTAAACATCATGAGCTTTGGTGATAACCCAATTAAGCCCCGACTCTTATTCCGCTGCGGGTCGGGATGTGACAGATTGGTATCAGAGCCATGACTATAGGGATATAGGATAGGTTATTAGACCCTTAGAGCCTATACTATAGTTGATTAAAAATTTTAAATTTGTTTATGTGTTACATGCAAAATTCATGATGTTTATATGCTTTGTGTTTATTGTTACATTCAATGTTATGCAAGCATGTTCATAAGTACATATTATTATACAATGCTTATCATGAACCATATCCATGAGAGCACACACCTCACAATTCCTATGATTTTTGCAACGATTTTTGTATTTTCAAATCACATCAAAGTGAGTTCTCATGACGGGCATGTAGTAACTGGAAGGGTACGAGTACCGATAGTCGGAACGTCCTGTCTAGGCTTGGCATTCGTATAAATCCAAAATAAAGGACCAGTTTGCCTACCTGGGGACTAACGATGAGAGTACGAAGGACCTATTAGGCCAAAGCATGCTATACCAAACGTCGAGTGAACTAACCCCACTTTGAGTTGTCATTGTGTCTATACCTGGACACCCTCCTACCATACATCTCGCAAACATATTTCATGGTTTTCATTCGGGTGATGCGAGTGTTAAACCGCCAACACCAATGTGAATCCTACTAAGCCAATAGTCATGGGGGCCCACATGACTATACATGCGATGGTATGGGGGACATTGGAGGCCTAAACATGAGCAAACCCAAGACATCCTATGGATGTAGTTGCATTATTGATGATTATGTTATTTTATTACTTTTAACAACACATGACACCTAAAAAGACTCCTTAAACTCACAATTTTCCTATGTATGTTCCTGTAGATGCCGGCTAGGCAACTACGTGGAGGTAGAAAGTCAAGAAGGTCAAACGAACGCTTGGCCACCCAAATTGCAAAACAAATGGCCGCGGTGCTCCCTGACATCGTAATTCAAGTCCAACAAGCTCTCACCGCGAATCCCATCAACGCTCCCAACCAAGAAGACCAGAACGTCGACAACCCTCCCTCCAAAAAGTGCTCCTACAAACACTTCAAGTCTTGCGATCCCCCAAAGTATGAAGGGACCGAAGGTGTCACTGCTCTTCTCCACTGGTTTGAGGAAATGGAGAACACCTTCCTCAATTGCGATTGTCCCGAGGATCGCAAGGTACGTTACGCAACCGGGAGACTGTTTGGGGTAGCCCTGACCTGGTGGAACACAGAGAAGGGCAAGAGAGGAATCGAAGAAGCAATGGCCTTAACATGGGAAGAGTTAAGGGAAATAATGACAAGACGCTTCTGTCCAAGAAGCGAAATCAAAAAGTTAGAAGATGAATTCCACTCGTTAAAGCAAAAGGAAGTAGATCATACTTCCTACAACAAAAGGTTTCTAGAGTTGAACCAAATGATTCCCAACTTGTTCACCCCAGTGTACCGCTTGGTTGAACACTACATTCGAGGCCTCCCCTCGAAAATTCAAGACTCAGTTCTAAGCACTTCGCCTGCGACACTTGAAGCCGCAATGGAACTAGCTACCGAACTTACCGAAAATCGCATCCGAAACGGTAAATTCAAGGAGGAGAAAAAGAAAGCCCCCATTGAGGCTCAAACTTCAAACCATTCTGTCTCCTCTTCGAAGTTTACTGGTAAAAGGAAGCGAAACAACAGAAACTTTGCTGTCACACAAACAAACCCCCCTATCACTGCTGCACCCATCACCTAAATTGCCCCCTCATCTGCACCATACAAAAAGCCATACTCCGGCCCATACCCAAAATGCAACCGTTGCCAATACCATCACTTTCCTGAACACCCCTGCCTACATTGCACTAGCTGTGGCCGTGCAGGTCACACCATCCAAACCTGTCGCACACTTCCGCGAATGAACCGCAACCAACCCTCAACCCAAACCCACCATCAGATAGTGGGTCAAGCCCAACAACCCTTACTTCTACCACCTACACAACATACGGCCCAATCCTACTACCAACCCCACTACCCCATGATGCAACCCATGCGGGCTTGTTACAACTGTGGAGACCCAAACCACTTTAGAAACACTTGTCCACGCTTGGTGAACATCATTCATGCCCAAGCTCAAGCAAATCCGGTGAACCAAGCTAACCAAGCTCCTCCACCTGCTAGAGGAAGAGCTTTCAACATCAACGTCAATCAAGCTAGGGCTGACAACAACGTGGTTAACGGTACGTTTCTCATCAATGGCAGTTATGCATCCATGTTATTTGATACTGGCGCGGATAAGAGTTTTGTGTCCTTAGAATTTGAACCCATCCTCAACCAAACTCGTGATAATCTCATGGAATCCATAACGGTGGAAGTTGCTGATGGAAAACCGGTCTCATTAAACGCTATTATACGAAATTGTACCCTCACTTTAAACGATCACGATTTTCCAGTTGACTTCATTCCTATGAAGTTGGGAAGTTTCGACATTATAATCGGTATGGACTGGCTCAGCCAACATCATGCTGAAGTAGTATCCCGCGAAAAGTTCATTCGCATTCCTCTTGCAGACGGTCAAACCCTACGAATCTTTGGAGAAACCCCTTCGAAAGGACTCAAATTGATGTCCTGCCTTCAAGCCTGAAAGTATCTCCGCAAGAACTATGTCGCATTTCTAACTCACGTCGTCAAGAAGGGAAGCAAGGAGAAGAAACTAGAAGATATACCTGTAGTGAAAGAATTCCCACAAGTCTTTCCCGATGACATCTCAGGACTTCCTCCCATGAGGGAAGTCGAATTCCGCATTGATCTTTTACCTGGCGCTACCCCAGTCGCAAAATCTCCTTACAGGTTAGCCCCATCAGAAATGTAGGAGCTGGCCAGTCAACTGCAAGAGCTGACTGACAAAGGATTCATACGTCCTAGCTCATCGCCATGGGGTGCACCTGTTCTGTTTGTGAAGAAGAAAGATGGAACGTTTCGCATGTGTATCGACTACAGAGAACTCAACAAGTTAACGGTCAAGAACCGCTACCCATTACCTTGCATCGATGACCCTTTTAGACCAACTTCAGGGCGCCACCTGTTTTCAAAAATCGACCTTCGTTCTGGATATCATCAACTCAGAGTACATGAAGAAGACGTTCCAAAGACCGCCTTCTGAACTCGATGTGGTCATTACGAATTCATGGTCATGCCATTTGGTTTAACCAACGCCCCAGCTGTATTCATGGATCTAATGAATAGGGTATGCAAACCCTACCTCGACCGCTTTGTCATAGTCTTCATCGACGACATCCTCATCTACTCAAAGTCTAAATCTGATCATGAACGACACCTTCGACTCATCCTTACGCTCTTAAGGAATGAAAAGCTCTACGCCAAATTCTCCAAATGCGAATTCTGGTTAAAAGAGGTACAATTCCTTGGACATGTCGTCAATGACAAGGGAATACATGTCGACCCCTCAAAGATAAAAGCAGTACAAGAATGGCAAGCGCCACGTACCCCTACCGAAGTAAGATCATTTCTTGGTTTGGCTGGTTACTATCGCCGCTTCATTGCAAATTTCTCCCGTATTGCTGTACCACTCACGGCTTTGACTCATAAAGGAAAACCCTTCATATGGGGACCTAAACAAGAAGAAGCCTTCCAAACCCTTAAGCAAAAGCTTTGTGACGCGCCTATCCTCACACTTCCCGAAGGTTGCGATGACTTTGTAGTATATTGCGACGCATCAAGGCAAGGACTAGGCTGTGTATTAATGCAAAGGGGAAAAGTGATAGCCTATGCTTCTAGGCAACTCAAAGTTCATGAGAAGAACTACACCACCCACGACCTGGAACTTGGAGCCGTTGTGTTCGCTCTCAAGATATGGAGACATTACCTCTACGGTACCAAGTGTGAAATATACACTGACCACAAGAGCCTCCAACATATCTTTAACCAAAAGGAGTTGAATATGAGGCAACGAAGATGGGTCGAACTTCTTAATGACTACGACTGTGAAATTCGGTATCATCCTGGCAAGGCAAACGTGGTGGCCGATGCGCTCAGTCGAAAGGGTTATGCGAACTCCATTCGTCTTCTATGTTCGCAAATCATAACCGACATCAAAGATCAAATCCGAGAAGCTCAACATGTTTCTGTAACAGAAAACGACGTACGCAATGAGCTGTCTTGTGGAGCAGAACTTAAAATCGAAACCAAATCCGACGGTATTCTGTACTATCTAGATCGCATATGGATTCCTGATCACAATAACCTTCGTGATTTCCTTATGAATGAGGCGCACAAAACACGATACTCTATACACCCAGGAGCCGACAAGATGTATCAAGACCTTCGATACACCTACTGGTGGCCTGGAATGAAAAAGGATATTGCTGTTTTTGTATCCAAGTGCCTTACCTGTTCCAAAGTAAAAGCTGAACATCAGAGACCTTCAGGACTCCTAACCCAACCTGAAATACCTGTATGGAAGTGGGAAAACATAACCATGGATTTCGTTACCGGGTTACCTCGCACCTCCAGTGGGTATGACACCATATGGGTAATCATTGATCGTCTTACCAAATCAGCTCACTTCATCCCAATTCACGAGGACTTCAAGAACGAGAAGTTAGCTCGTATCTACATTAGCGAGATCGTAAGCCGTCATGGTGTACCTTTAAGCATTATTTCAGACCGTGATGGTCGTTTCACTTCACGAACATGGCAAGCCGACAAGCCGCTTTGGGTACACGATTAGACCTCAGTACCGCTTTTCATCCTCAAACTGATGGGCAATCTGAACGCACCATCCAAACTCTTGAAGACATGCTTCGAGCTTGTGTCATAGACTTCAAAGGGAATTGGGACGCTCATCTACCATTAGTTGAATTTTCGTACAACAACAGCTATCATTCAAGTGTCGGCAGGCACCTTTCGAAGCTTTATATGGTCGTAAGTGCCGATCACCAATATGTTGGCACGAAATTGGAGAAGCACAAATCACCGGTCCAGAATTAATTCAAGAAGCAACAGACAAGATCCATCAAATTTGAAACAATCTTCTAGCGGCACAAAGTCGTCAAAAGAGTTATGCAGACAAACGACGAAAGCCCTTGGAGTTTAACATTGGTGACCAAGTACTTTTAAAAGTATCACCGTGGAAGGGAGTGGTTCGTTTTGGCCAAAAGGACAAGCTAGCACCACGCTACGTAGGACCTTTCAAGATACTCGAAAGAGTAGGACCTGTAGAATACAAGCTTGACCTACCAGAAGAGCTCAACAGAATTCATCCCACATTCCACGTATCAAACTTGAAGAAGTGCCTCGCCGATGAAAACCTCCATATTCCTCTAGAAGACATTCAAGTCGATGAATCTATGCATTTCATTGAAAGACCAGTAGAAATTATGGACTTCGGAGAGAAGCGTTTAAGACGGAGTCGTATTCCAATTGTCAGGGTACGCTGGGAGTCGAAACGAGGACCTGAGTTTACTTGGGAACGTGAAGACTCAATGCGCGAGAAATACCCACATCTTTTTCCTGTTACCACTACTACTTAAATTTCGGGACGAAATTTCTAAAAGTAGGGGATACTGTAACATCCGTCGAAAAACGGGTTTCCAAAACCCGCTTCGTTTATTAATCGAATATCAAGTTATAAAATTTCGTTGCGTATTTATGATTAATTTTAATTTTAAACAATACATAATTAATAAACATTTTAGAATTTAGAAACTATAATTATTAAAAAGTAAAAATAAAGTAAATAAAATAGAAAAGAGGCTGCCGGGTTTCGAACCCGGGTTAGCCGGAAGAAATAAGCAACACCCAACCACTCCGCCACTTGACTCATTCGTGATATTTATTAAAACAAATAACATTTATAATAAAACTCGAAATCGAATTCAGTCTTTAGCGCGCCCAATTGCAATCGCCGGAAATACCGACGAATTCGCCAATTATCGACGGTTTCCTTTGACTGAACGCGAATATTAACTACGACATCGGTTATAACTGATGTCTAATCCCGCGATCTCAGTCATAACCGCCAGAGAAAACCTTGACCATGAATCAAGACTAAATTCGGACTCAATTCATCATGATTCTTCTCTATAAATACACACCCAAGTCTCTGGTAATCTTTTCGTTCAAAATCGCACAAATTCTCAAAGAAATTACAGTCGCCGGAGATATTCTGTATTGCCGGACTTTCGCCGGAAAACCAAGACATACATCAAATCGGTAAATTTCTAGATTCTTTCGTTTTCAATCCATTGTTAGACTTATACTAACTTCAATCCTTAAACCAGAATCGGTCCCAGACGACGTTGTCGGATAATCTGCACTCGCCGGGAAAATCTCTGAAAATTTCCGAAATCACGTTGTGAATCGGTACAAACATCTAAACCCTTTGATAATCTTTGTTTAGTAACTCAATTTCACAACTCATCGATCAAAATGTTAATTGATTCAATCAGACGGAATTCACAAATCAGAGCCGACGACCATTACCGGAATTTTGAGGAAAACGTTCCTGTTCGGTACATTCGATTCCTTAACTCTTTTTATCCATTACATTTCAACCACTTATATGTCCGACGAATGATTTAAACCAGAACAGTCGAATATCGGTTGTCTGTGTTCATGAATGAAGAAGACGAAGTCAAACATTGTGTACAAGTATAATTAAAACAACTTATTAAACCAGGTTAGACACACAGTCCAGCGGTGGGCTGTGTGCAAACACATAGCGCACGTCACGAGTTCGAACCTTACAAACACACCGACTTTCCGAATTAAAACCAATTTTTTTAAAACTGAATCAGAACAGGTCCCAGTATGTTTATAAGATTAATATAAACCGTAAGTTAAACAGATAAGACACACAGCCCAACTGGTTGGGCTGTGCGCTTACAAACCAAAGGACCCGAGTTCGATCCGGCTTCCCTACAACCGGTTCAACCAGTTTAAATCCTTTTAATATAAACCAAATAAATTAACATTTAATTAGTATATATATATAATTAAAACATAGAATATTTCGGGTTAGACACGTAGCTCAGTTGGTAGAGCTGCGTGCACGCGTACGAGAGGTCCCGGGTTCGAACCTCACTCAGCGCACCAATCACCACTGTCCGACCGGTCAACGGTCAACGGTCAACCAAAAAGTCAAATTTTTTTATTATTTTTTATTATTTTTATTATTATTTTATTTATTTATTTATTTAATTTAAAAATCAATTAAAAATACTTAAAAATAATATTTTTAAAGTTAGAAAATGACCTTAAACTCACAAAATAATAAATCTAAAAATCCTATTAAAATTGTTAATAAAATCCACTTATTTACCGTACCATTTCGTTATTATTTTAGGTTAGTCTTTCCTCGTCGATCAAATCCCAAAACTCGTGCGCATTCAACATCACCAAAAGAACACACCCAATGTGAGTGAATCTCTACCAATTCCCCATTTTAATCACATTTTGGGGTGTATCATGTGTCGCTTAATTATTAATTATATTTAAACACTTGTGCATCCATCATATCCATGATCAAATGTGTATCCAATATGTATCAGTTGTTGTGTGGAATATGTTTAGTTTAAAGTTATCATTTTCAGCACATACATTTCATCAGGCCCAACAGCTCCCAGTGAGAGACGGGTTGAGTACAGGTGCCTCATTTCGATCGGCTCCGTTTGATTGAGCCTTGATCTCACATACATCATCATAGGCTCGTCCGTTCCCCATTACCTATGAGCGGAACGTGACGTTGCCAACATATACATTATCATTCATGTCATATAATCATTCAAGGTGGTTTGTGTTTGTTTGTTTATATACGTTTGCTCACATATGATTATTGCACAATTTTTTCATATTAAATACAACAAGAATTCAATAACAAATGTTTTTAACAAGGTTCACTCGCCAACTTTTGTTGACCCAAAATCCCCCATTTTTACACATGATACAGGTGATCCAGTTGAAGCAAGAAACATATAGGACGGCCCAGAAGAATAAATCAGTTTAGGCTTTGGATTGTTTTACTTAGTTTCTTTTTCCTTGTAATTGTATGAACTTGTTTTGAATATTGAAGTTGTAATTCGAATTTAATAAATATGAAACATTTTAGTAAACATCATGAGCTTTGGTGATAACCCAATTATGCCCCGACTCTTATTCCGCTGCGGGTCGGGGTGTGTGACAGAAATGGTAAATGAAGAGACGATTTCTAATTATGATAATCAGTTTTTGAAGATTTAAATTTTGGCTATTGGGTTTCTAGATATTTAATTTTATTTGTTTTCCCATAAAAACTCATTTTTGAAAGGTTTTGTATTAAATGCACACGGATTTTAAATAAAAATGTACATGTTTTTATTAAATGTACACGTATTTTTCTCCTAAATCATTAAATGTACATGAATTTTAAATTTAATTTTTTATTTAATGTTTGCATTTAAATCGGAACTTTGGGCTGTTAGATATTTAATTTTTATTTCTCTATATAATACCATTGCCAATTCAAAGGTTTTGCACCATACACTGATTTATTTACTTTATTTGTTCAATAAAAACAATGGCATCAACTTCTGTACAAACTGATGATTTGAAGCAACGATTTATTAAACAAATTGAAGAGCAAGTCTATGTAGATAAGGCTACTCTTCAAGAGTTGAAGAGGTGTTTTGATGGATTGCAACTTGGTCTGCTCACAATAGACTAGGTTTCCAGAAACTTGAGGGCGATGCCAACCACTTCCATTCATGACTTGTGTGTTGTGAGTAATATAGAAGGTGGTGATAGAGACTTAGAGTTCATGACAAAGCTCAAGTATATACACCGAGAAGTTCAGTACTCGATGGAGTTAAAGTTAAAATTTCTTAATTCTTGCTAGATTTTAAATGTCTGACTAGTTTTCATTTTCATATGTAATCGTTACTATTTTAATACTTTAAATTTTAAACATCTTAATCTTTCTTGTCACAGTTTAGTTTTACCTATTTTTTATGAGTTTAAAGATTTATTGTTTCAAATTATTATTCGTTTTATGTTGTATAAATCGATTGTAAGTAGTAATATATACGTGCAATGACAAACCAAAATCTAAAATAAGCCGTATGATCCAAAATGTTGAAAAAATATCTTTGACTTTGCTCAGATTTTACAGTAAATAGTTAACTGGTACTCAAGTTTGGCAGTTATCGATGTTATGTTCATATGGAGGATCTGTTGCTTATGGTAAGTTCTTATTTGATCCATTTCTTGATCTTTATTGGTTAAGATCTAACATACTCTATGCTGTAGGAAAGATTCTACTTGTGAGTAGACCTGACAAACAATTTGTAGATGATACCGAACAGGTTGACATATTCTAATTAAGTTGAAGTTCAGGTGTGTGTGTGTGTGTGTATATATATGTTCTGATGCATTATGGTTGCTTAATGATAAGGTGTTATGCAGATTTGGTATTAGTTAACGGTTCATATATGTTTTGATGCATTGATATTGTTTAATTATTGTGTTGATCTATGTATCTATTGTTTTAAGGTTGATTCGCTGTTAAATACTATGTTATCACTTTATTAGTTCCTCTGGAAGAACAGTGGTCTGCATCATACATCAGCCAAGCATTGACATATTTAAATTTGCACTATGTAAAGCGGAAGGAATTGTTCTGCAGCAACCAATTTCATTCAAGCATTGGCATATGTAAACTTGGTTGTGACTTATTGTTTTAGGATCCACATTCAATTGGTATATATGGTGTTTGGTCCCTTAGTATTGAAGGTTGGTGTGGTTTTGGTCACCAGTGTCTGAAGCATATCGTAACCAGTTTTATCTTATTCCTTGTGCAGTATCATATGATGAAATTGTATTTTAAGAAATGAAGATAAAAAATTTATGGAACGCTATACCCCAACAACGAAGGATCTTGCATTAAGAGACGTTTCAAGATTTACGATCATGGAATATAGAAAAATATGTGCTCGATTGTTATTTATTTGTTATTTAAAAGATGTTTCCCTTTTTTATAATCTATTTTTTAAACGTTAAAAAGTATATAGTTATTTATCGTTTAATAAATTATGGGATGTAAATTTATTAAAAACCTTCAGTGTTTTTACACGGATTATACGTCTAACTAATAATGTATAAAATTAGTGTAAGATAGATAACACGAGACAAGGGTTTCAGGTTGAAATAAAATGAAGAGATTATAGGAAGGAAGGAAGGAAGGAGCGACTTGGTTGAGAAAGAAGAGCAGAGCAATGGAGGATGATGAAGGAATGAGGGGTTTTTTTCCGGCATCCTTCGGCAAGAAATCGAAATCCCAAACCCCAATCGAATCAATTCACAAGGCCACTCGCCGCCCCGAGCCCTCTGATGCACCTTTTCCTTCGCTATCCCATCGGCAAAACCCTAAACCTAGTACTCCTGATGATGATGATACGTTAATTGGGCCTCCTGTGCCTCCTCCTGCTGAGGATGAGGATGAGCCCATCATCGGGCCTCCGCCCCCTCCCGCGGCTTCTGATAGCGACGAGGACGAGCAAGAAAATCCACACCGTATACCTCTCAGTAACGAGATTGTTTTAAAAGGCCACACCAAGGTATTCTACAACTCATTTATTGATATTAGAAGCATCAAGTTGTAACAACCATTTTGTTCTGAAATCCCTTGGCTTACAGGTTGTTTCTGCTCTTGCCATTGACCATTCTGGATCTAGGCTTCTTTCCGGAAGCTATGACTACACAGTTCGTATGTATGATTTTCAAGGAATGAATGCCCGCCTGGAATCATTTAGACAAGTTGAACCCTCTGAAGGACACCAAGTTCGTAGTATAAGCTGGAGTCCCAGTGCTGACAGATTTTTGTGTGTTACTGGCTCTGCACAAGCTAAGATATATGACCGTGATGGACTCACCCTCGGAGAGTTTATAAAAGGTGATATGTATATCCGTGACCTAAAGAATACCAAAGGCCACATAACTGGATTAACATGTGGAGAATGGCATCCCAAAACAAAAGAGACCATCTTAACCTCATCAGAGGATGGTTCATTACGCATATGGGATGTCAATGACTTCACATCTCAAAAGCAGGTCATCAAACCCAAACTTGCAAGGCCCGGGAGGGTTCCTGTTACCACCTGCGCTTGGGATCCTCAAGGGAACTCACTTGCAGGCGCTATTGGTGATGGCTCTATACAGGTCATTCATTCATTATTCTTATTTCTTTATCATCTATTCTATATATAATATAATATAGGTTTACCTATATTATTATTATATTTTATATATTATTATTATTATTATTATTATTATATATTATTATTATTATTATTATTATTATTATTATTATTATTATTATTAATTATTATTATTATTTATTATTATTATTATAATTACTTATAGATATGGAGTATAAAGCCTGGATGGGGAAGTCGACCAGACATTTATCTACCCAATGCTCACTCAGATGAAATATCTGGTCTTAAATTTTCTACAGATGGACGGATATTACTCTCCAGAAGTTTTGATGCTTCATTGAAGGTGACAATTTTAAGTTTGGAATTGCTTTTGGGAACTTTTAGGGGCGTTTGGTTCGCAGGAATTCAATGGAATTTAAGGGAATTGGAATCTGAATTCCATCTCTTAATACGTTTGGTTCACAAAATTTGATGGAATTGGAATCTCAATTCCAATCTTCGTGTGTTTGGTTGACAACGGAATTGGAACTGGAAGTAGGCATGAATTCCTTTAAATTCCTTTAACTGAAGGAATTCAAAATCCTTCCTATATGTGAAGGAATTAAAGTAAATTCATTGGAATCTTCGACCTTTCGACCCGTACCGTTTCGATCCGAACCGTTTCGACCCGTACTGTTTCGACGCGAACCATTTTGAGGCGAACCGTTTCGACACGAACCGTTTCAACGCGAACCATTCCGACCCGTACCGTTTCGTTGCGAACGGTTTCGACCCGTATCGTTTTGAATCGAACCATTTTGACCCGAACCGATTCGACGCGAACCGTTTCGACCCGAACTGGGGGTTGTGGGTGACGGGGTGATGGATTCCAATTCATCCACAACCAAACACAACAAAAATAGAATTGAGATTCCAATTCCAACAATTTCCAATTCCAATTGGAATTGTTTAAATTCCAAATCCAATTCCCTCAGATTCTAATTCCTATACAAATTCCAATTCCAAAACATTCCGCGAACCAAACGCCCCCTTAGAGTTCTAACATGACAAAAACATCCCTTACTCATATGTTATGACAATCCATCAATCTATAGCTGATTCTTTTTATGGGCATTTTTACAACTCTGGCTGTGGTTGAAGCTTTTAGTTTAGAAACATTCTGTCATTTTATAACTTTTTCACAAGGTTCTTCTTTCCGTAATCAAGATAAGCTAAACCAAATTGATATATGGGAAGTTGGGTAGCCTCATAAATTGTTAATGTGAACTTTTACTTTTTAAATAATTTAGAAGTTTGTGTTTAAATTATTCCTTTATTAAAAAATCTGATTATGTGCTCATTACAACACATTATGGGATTCTGGTATACAATATCACATCCAAATACCCTGCAGGTCGTATTTTATCCTTTTTACTGATAACTTGTTATGTGTAATGAATAGGTGTGGGATTTACGTCAGATGAAAACGTCACTAAAGTCATTTGAGGAACTTCCCAATCACTATGCACAAACTAATGTGGCGTTTAGTCCAGATGAACAGCTGATATTAACGGGTACATCTGTTGAAAGGGATACTACAACTGGGGGGTTGCTATGCTTATTTGATAGACAAAAACTTGAGGTAGTTTCAAAAGTAGGGATATCACCCACTTGTAGTGTTGTGCAGTGTGCTTGGCACCCGAAACTGAATCAGGTTTGCACAAAATCTTGTTTATTGTTACTGGTGTCGGAGGTTTTGTACTAAAACAGCTTGATGTGTGTTTGTAGATTTTTGCAACGGCAGGTGATAAACACCAAGGTGGGACCCACATATTATACGACCCTACACTGAGTACAAGGGGTGCTCTGGTGTGTGTTGCTCGTGCGCCTAGGAAAAAGTCTATTGATGATTTCCAGGCTGAGCCTGTGATTCACAATCCACATGCACTTCCGTTATTTAGAGACCAACCGAGCCGCAAGCGTCAACGTGAGAAAATTTTGAAAGATCCACTCAAGTCTCATAAGCCCGAAGCTCCAATGAATGGCCCGGGTTTGGTGGTAGGGTAGGTGTAACTAAGGGAAGCTTGTTGACACAGTATCTTCTCAAGGTATTCACTTTTTTTAATTATTTTTATTTTAGTTTTACACGTTTTTTAATAAAGGGTCTTGGTTAAAAAAATGCACTCATAATGTGTGATGCGCTTAAAGCGGGGATGCATAGTTGTCAATAGCGGCTATAACACAATACACCCATATGGCGCTATAGGGTGTTTAGCGCAATGCGCCCATATGCCCCTTAGGGTTTTTTTTTTTTCACGATTGTAAAAGAAAGCGTATTTAGATGATTAGTGACAGCTTATTTAAACTATTTTTGATAAAACATACATGTAAAATATTTCTTAAATTTCTACTACTGTATCGCATAGTTATCAAATGCGCTAGACGCACTCAAGGCGCATAGGCCTCGCTTGTGGCCTAGGCGAGAAGCACAAAAAAAGCACAACCGTTTTAAATCTCCAAAATATCCTGTAGAATAAGAATCAAAATTAAAATGAAAAATACATATGAATTAAATCAAAATAATTTATATGAAACAATGAGAAGCAATTGATATACTGCAGAAATATCACAATCAGAACATGTTATGCCGGCCAATAATAATAATAATGACGATGTGACGATGACGATGACGATGACGAATCACAGCAGAATAAAAGATATGGATAATATCTCTTAAATATTAAAAATTCAACTATATTTTTTGGGATCAGAACACATCGGAGTGCCTCACGCCTTTTAAAACCGAGGAGTTACGTTTGAAAGTGATTATATAAATCGGTTTGGTGTTTGGTTATCTGATTATTTAGGGGTGTAAATAGCTTGCGCGTTTTGATATAGTTGATCATCTGATTATGAATATGTGACTTTCGGAAACACACACCCAAACGCTGTTTTTGTGTGAAGATGATACATACCAACATCCCAGTTGTTATTATTATTACAGCAAGGTGGCATGATTAAAGAAACATGGATGGATGAAGATCCAAGAGAGGCTATATTGAAGTATGCTGACGTGGCAGAAAAAGATCCAAAATTCATTGCTCCAGCTTATGCTGATACTCAACCTAAACCTGTTTTTACAAAGTCTGATTCTGAGGATGAAGAAGACAAGTGATCATCTATCTAGGTAAGTGTCTATTTATGGTTAGATATATTATATTGAAATAAATCAAAATAGGCAAGTTTGTTTAGTATTACATTTTGAACTTATAAAGATGATTACAAAATCTATGCTCAATAATTGATTTCTCTCATTTTGGAGATGTGTTTTGACTTGTGTATCCATTTATTATCTATCTATTATTATGCCACTATTTGTAGGTCCATTGATACAAAAAAAACTTGTCACCAAGATCTTTCAGAAAACAAATGGAAGGAAGACGTGTACTTTTTTAACTTGATGTGTTTTACTTGGGATTTCACTTGTTTAGATGTGCCAGTAGTACAAAGTTTAGATAACATCTTCTACTTGTTGCCCACTCTCTCTGATCAACAGACAGGTCTCTAGTCTCCTTATATATATACACACACTTGTCTCACCAAGTATAAGGAAGGATGGCAATCAGCCTGCTGAGCCTTGTATTTTCAACTCCACATCTAACTGTAAAACTATATATTGTATCCGGGCGATTACTAATGTTTGGGGTTTGCTACTGGATTCAGCTTATGATATTAGAGATCCTGAAAAACTTTAACAAACTCAAAATGTTTGTTCTCTAAATTCATGTGGTTTTTAATTTCTACATAAGTGATCCTAATTTTTAAATTCGGATGATCCTTATCATGAACCACTGTTTAAGTTTTACAAAAGCTTCTGGCCACCACCACACACACAAACAATAGAAAAATAAGCCCCTGCGTAAATGGAACAGCCATTGCCATTGGAATTAACACAAAATAGGTGGTGGGAGGACCAAAGAAGCTGATCATTTTAACAGCCAAATTTACGTTCAAACAATAATAGCTTAATTTGGCATTTTAACCTTCAGTTCCTTCTTCTAACAACCAGATGTCTTCAACGACAGCAGGTGGATGGTGGTGAATCTTGAATTGTGAATCGTGATGGTAGTGGTGTTTGTCGTTGGAGGTGAACATTGAAGATGAAGCAGACGGTGGTGGTGGTGGTTTGTAGAGGTGGTGGAGTGGAAATGATGGATCGCGAATGTGGTGGGGTTGGGTGGTAGTGATGGTGGTGGTTTGGGTAGAAGAAGTGAGGTAAAATCCACAAAGATTTAAATATTGTTTTAGTTAAACTATCTTTTAAAACTAAGGATACTTTGATCATTTAAGACATACTTAACTATAAAACTTAACATAGGTTAATGATAAGGATCACCCGAGCTTAAAAATTACAATTGTTGAGATCATTTATGTAATTATTGAAGTCTGGGGATTAACTCTACAAAAATTGCAAACCAGAGGGACCAACCAGGCATTTAACTCTATAGTGTATTGGGAAAACTTTAGCAATATTGACCTAACTCTATAGTGTATTGTTACGCTAAAGTTATTTAACGGAAAAAAGTTTCTGTCGAAGACCCGAACCAAACTGACCCGAACGGGTTAGGACGGTGCGAGTCAAGTCGGCAGCAGCCTGGGTTGGTCGGAACGGTGTGGGTTTTTGGTGGTCTGGGCCGTGTCGGGATGGTGGGGTCGGCGACTGTCCAGACTCTGTGGGGGCAGGGTGGTCCCGGTTAGGTCTCACGTACTTGTATGCATGCCATACTTGCTGAATCTTTACAAGTATACTGACTATAATAGTGCTTTTAAGGCTTTGTCCTATGGACTTTCTAACATGTATGTCATCCTACTCTGGCTATGAAGACAAAGAACAATTAGACATCACCATCGAGTCCACTTCGAACAATAGGAATGTCTTTCCTAGCATTGTTACCATGATCAAATGCCAACTATGCATGTGTTCAAGCAATGTTACCGGGACTTAGTGTTAGCAAAGAGATAACCATGTTCCTAGTTCAAAATTAAGAAATAACCTGTTTGTTAAACAGATCGGAGATTCCATTCAAACATAGATGGTATGGCTTAGATCGGTCTTTGATAAAAGAAGGTTGAACTTAAAGAAAGCAAGGGCCACATGATAATTAATAGGAACAATGTTCTAGATTATTTTTAAGAGCTAGTGTTGGTTTTCAAAAACCGCTTGAACCATAAACATGCTTCCTATGGTTTGTGCAATATGATTATGTCATCATCCTGTGTTTTGTTCTTTTTCTATTGCATTGCACTTGGGGCTTTTTGATTGCACTTGCAGTCCTTATTCTTTTCTTGTATTTCGTCACAACACAGGAGTACATTTTTTTGTTACTCATATGGCAGTCTTTCTTGCATTGGCACTTGGCAGTCCTTAATGTCTTTCTTGTATTTCTCGTTCACAACATCAAGGAGGTTAACATTTTTTTTGTTATACTCATGTTAAAATTACCCTTTTATATTGGTTCTTACAAACAAACTACATGAAACAACTGTATAGTTTACTCTTATTTATTATATAACTACTACTATTATATATTATGGGTTAGGTTCCAGTACAAATGGGTTTAACTAGGGCTGTTCATGAGTCGAGCCGAACCGAGCGGACCTTTGTTCGTGCTTGGCTCGTTTACAAACTGAACCGAGCGGAGCGGTTCATTTAAAATCGAGCCTCAAATCAAGCGAGCATTTTCAAGCAGTAAATATTCTGAGCGAGCGTCAAGCGAAGTTCGAGCGATTTGGACAACTGTGTTGCCCGACTTAATTTGTTGAGAGAGACAGTGACAATGTTTGGTCTCAAGTTTTTATTCTTTTTAAAAACATGCACATTTCATGGCATAATATTTTTCTTATTAATAACAATGTTGTGGTTGACGAGGCGATGACCATATTACACGAACAATTATGTTGAGAGCAGGAGACGATCAACTTAGGGTAACGACATAAAACATTGAGGCAATGAACAGACTGTCGTTTGTTTAGGGTTTAACTTCTAGTTTTGATCTTAATTTTTTATTGGCATGGTTGGGCTAGTAGTATAGATATAGTTGTAAATTTGTATATAGTGACCAAAAACTAACAAAGTGGTACATAGAAAACTATAAATTTAAATTTATATTTAAGTATATATGTATGTGTAAGTGTGTATGTATATAGGTGAGTATATATATGTATATACACGTTTATATATGTATGTGTGTATGTATATGTATACCAATAAAAATAATAATTCGAGCCGAACTGAGCCAAATAGACCTTTGTTCATGCTTGGCTCGTTTACAAACCGAACCGAGCAGAGTGGCTTGTTTACAACTGAGTATCAAATCGAACGAGCATTTTCCGAGCAATTTCCAAACGAGCGTCGAGCGAACGACGAGTGGTAAACGATTTGAACGACCCTAGTTTTAATCCTTACACTATATATTATTTTTATTATTATCAATAGTATTATTATGTTGAACAACATTATTATTATTATTTTTATTATTATTATTATCATTATCATTATCTAAAAGTTGGCTACAAAGTCCAAATTTCGTAAAAAGTGAAAAAAGTTATAAAACATCATAATGTCAACCATAAAACACATCTAAAACCCACAAATAACATAATGAAGAAAATTAAAACACCATACATGTGGGTTTTGTTTGTGTTTTGAATGATAAGGCTCTAATTATCAAATGACAAACATTATACTGTTTTATGTTGATTAACATTTTGTGTTTTATATTCATAGTTTTAGATGGTGTGTTTGAAGTTTTTATGGACTATTAGGGTATGAATATTGTGTTTTAGTAATTTTTACTCTGTTATTTGTGGGTTTTAGGTGTGTTTTATGGTTGAAATTATAGTGTTTTATGACTTTTTACACTTTTTAGAAAATTTAGACTTTGTAGTCAAACCCCACCATTATTATTATTATTATTATTATTATTATTATTATTATTATTATTATTTTTATAAGTTTAAATTGTTATTATTATTATTATTATTATTATTATTGTTATATAAGTTAAAATTGAGTATACTAGAAATAACAATAACAATTATAATTGTGTGAAAATGGGTTCACGAGAAATTTTTTTTTTTTTTGGTACCTAATAATGACGAGCGGAGGTGGTGGCTATGAGGTGGTGGTGAATGATGCTAACCCATTTAAATTTGTCATAACTAGCAAGTTTTGAAAGAGCTCTTTCAATATTTGTCAGAGATAGAATAGGGGTTGCTAGCATATCAAATAAGATAATGGAAGGGAGGTTGAGATTGTTTGGGCATATTAGAAGGAGACCGACTTGGCCACAGTTAGAACCGTAGAAACCATCATTGTGGAGAGAAGGATGAGTAGAGGCATGCCAAAAATGACTTAGGATGAGAGGATTTGGCGGGATTTACTTGGCTTGCACCTTTCTAAGGACATGAGCGAGGATATGAGTTCTTGGAGACGTAGGATTAAAGTTAACGATATATAGGAGGATTGATGTATTTCAAAATACATCTATTTCACGTGTATAGTTTGTACAGTTTTCCATAATTTTGTGTCATTTTTGTGATTGGTTTTGCAAGATAATTAGTCATTTGTGTTTTGCAGGGGTCTGGAGGAAAAAGAAAGTGAAAACGGGCCAAAATTGAGAAAACCGAGCTTCCGGACGAGTCGTGAATGATCGGGAAAGTTGACGAAACAAAGAATAGTGAATATACACCCGGTCTCATCGTAGGACGGGGTTTGGAAGAGCTCCTCACGTGACGTGAAGGGGGAAAAGGACGTGCGTGTTTTTGATGTTGTCACGTCACACAACGAAGAAACTCAATGCCGGTCTTGTGATGCAACGGGACTAATTATGGGTAATCTTTGTTTGTTGATCAATTTTGATATATATATAATATATATATTTGAAAACCCTAATACGAATTATTATCATCATAATCAGACATTGGGATGACAGAGAGCTGTTATGAGGCAATTTTAAGGATCAAGAAGCATAGAGATCAATGTTTCAAGCTTTTGGATCATGATCATTCAGGTGTTCAACATTTGGTTTCTCTATTCCTTGTTTCCTTGGGTCTCTATCAGGCTTGTTAAACCTAATTGGATGATTTTTTTGTGTTCACAATGTTACTTGGCTAAAACTCTAGTAGCTACCTAGGTTGTGATGATCACACTTGGTTGACATGTGATTTATTAGTTTTTGAAACAATTATTTGTGGTTTAATATTAAAGTAAATACTTGGTTTTTATTGATCCGATGTGTACACGTATTTAGTTTTTTCGTTGCATGATTACCAAACTCCACATGTGCTTTGTTGAATGTCTTTCAGTTATAGGTGCATGCTAGATCGTTTAATGTGTGTTCTCGATTGTTGAGTGGTTTGCTAGACATGGTAAACCATAGGAGTGACAATT
Organism: Scalesia atractyloides; assembly: GCA_947069175.1. NCBI lineage: Eukaryota > Viridiplantae > Streptophyta > Magnoliopsida > Asterales > Asteraceae > Scalesia > Scalesia atractyloides. The sequence continues at coordinate 36,275,572 of CAMTDV010000022.1, read as the reverse complement.
GTGAATTGAGTAGGTCTATGTATTTAACCAATCTTAATAGTCGTGAGGTGAGAGATTGTCGGTTTGTCTTGGTTGTTTGGTTTCTAAGTGTAAAGCAATTGTGAAGATTTCCATAGTTTGCCTGCCATTCCATGCTTATTGAGTCTGATTAGGATCTTTTAGATCATCCTTTGAGTTTAGTACATTCAGAGTCCCGTTCCACGTAGTTCCATTACAGATAGAAAACTTGTAATTCATGTGTAGGATTCTAACCTAGATAGTGCTTTTATCATCATTTGATTTCGCATGCCGTTAGAGTTCATGTCTTAGTTCTCTTTAATTAATTGCATTAGATTTGTTAGAAACTGTTAGTGCATATTCTGTGTGTACACCACTATACGAATTGCTAGATAAAGCGTGTGTTGAATATTGTATAGTTTAAAGTGAAATACGAACACATGACACTTTCGAGAGGACGACACCTTTCGTGAGGACGCCACATTTCGAGAGGTCGAGTACTCATCCTCACGAATGAGTCATCCTCTCCAAAGCCCATGTCTATAAATAGGTGTCATGTGCTCATAGTTGTTAAGTTTTCGAGTTTTGGCTGGAGAGATTGCCTAATGCTCTCTCCAGTCTGTCAACGATGCATGCTCTTTCGGTATCAACGGAAGCCTTTTCTACCAAACTAGCTTTATCTTATCCAAACTTCTGTCTAAACCTGCCACATCCGAAACTTTCAATTGGTATTAGAGCTACAGTACCAATTCAATCAATCTAACAGTTGATTGAATCAACTAAGCCAATGATTTATGGGTTTTAGACGAAAAACATCAAATTGAGGTCAATTCATGGATGGAATTTGAAATTGAAGACATCGTTACATTTGAAATTGATTTTCATTCATGTCTGAGAAAGATTCATCATGAAATTCGAAGAAATGAAGATTTTGGATCGAAAAAATTTGAACAACAACGTTCGTGCGGATGAGTCAGTTTCGCACGATGAATCAGTTTCGTGCGGATGAGTCAGTTTAGAACGGATGAGACTCATCCTCACGAAGGAGTCATCCTCATGAATGACTCATCCTCACGAAGGACTCATCCTCATGAATGACTCATCCTCTCGAGGGAGTAATCCTCACAAAGAGTCATTCGCTTGAGGACTCTCGCGCATGAAAGATACTATTTGATGAATTCACAGACAAAATGTTGATAGAGAGTGGGGTAGTCATGGAGGCTTATTCATAATGCTTATCATCTAGTGAGGTGACTATTAATAGGCCAAAATTTTTAAATCCGCTAGAAACCTAAATTTGTATATTTTGAGGGGGAAATTTAGTGATGAGTTTAGAGAGGTCAAAATTTGCCAAGAATGAGGGGGAATATAAATTTTCAAATATTAGAACATTTTTGGAAATTCAGAAGGGAAAAACGTGCAATAGTATTCGGGTGATCTGACTAAAAATTGTCTAGGGATGCATAGGATCTTAGATGCTTTAGTCCGTGATCTTAGGAAATTCGAATTCTTTAGATCGTCATCAGATTAATGTCTGAGGGTTTGAGCCCCGAGTTTTCGTATAAGCCGGTTAGCAGGATTAGCGTCTGGAGGATGCATCAGTCGTGTCGATACTTATAAGATATCGGAGAGCTTTTAAGATATTAGATACACGACAACTTTATGATAGTCTAAAGTATCATGATGGTTAATCTTCAAGCAAATGAGTTGTTTTCTAGACTAACCGTCGAGGAATGAGGATGTTTGTAGATTTAGTTGCTACCAAGACTAACGGAGAAGGCTATACATATGTTATTGTGACTGAAGAGAAAGAATGTGACTTTTATTGTGGAAGAATGTTTCTTAGATCACAATGTGTTATTAGATGATTTGTTATCCAATGAAGATTTGTTGATTATGGAGATTACCGTTTACACTGACTAGTATTTGAAGATTGGTTGCCCATAACGATGGTTACGGAAGACGAGATTTGTGATTTTCGTAGGTGTTCACAAACTTGAAGGTTACCCATGTAGTGATCAAAGTTTCTATCAATTTCCGGTTGGGTTTTGGAAGATTATGTGACAAATGGCAAATAACCGATAATTCCGTACAATCTAATCACTATTTTTTAATTACATAATCTCATGCATTATAGTGTAATTTGATTACGTAACTGAGTCGTACGTCATATCATAAGTGTAGGACAAGTGAATCATGCCATAACATATATTGGTTTCCGTTACAACGCGAAACAAATCAAACTATGTCCTAAAAGTGTTGGTAGAAAGTGTTGGGTGCACTATTCACGGTTGCACTATTCATGTCAGCAAAACCGCTAAAACGAAACAGAACAATGAATAACGGCATGCTAATGCCATAAATGAGTCCATATATACATGAAAACACTAATGTGGGAACACATCTTTCAATAATACATAACTTTCCGGTACAACGCCTAAATTACAAAATTGTCCGTTTCGACTAAAAAGTGACAATTTCAATTCGTCCGCAACATTAATTCGGTATAATTTCATAATTATAACAGAATAATGATAAACACCCTAAAACAATATGAGAATATCAGAAATACATAAAAGACATCATTTTGGTCGTACGACAAGCAGTGCACAACTAGACCGGAAAGCGACCGATTGTCGAACTGACAAAGATTTCAATGGCCGATAGCCTCATACATTAATCTAGAGAGCTAGTTAAGCTTCATTTGGGATCCGAAATCCCTTCAACTATCTTGAGGTCACGAAAACACAACTCCCGGAAATGTTTGACGACAAAATATATAAGTGTCGATATTGAGCGAATAATTCAACCGGAAGCGTTTCGGCCATCCAAACTCAACATATACTCGACTAGTGAACTAGTTAATCATATTTGTGTGTCAAAAGTGCTCTAAATAAACGCCATGGCACTTATGGTGGTCGAAAACCAAATCTTCCGGTACGAAACAATAAAGTTCGTATATTAATCGATATCGTACCGATGAGCAAACTAGTGATGTTTTTGCCATTCAAAACTAATACCAGTTAGTCAAGGGGTCTAATTAATACTGATTTACACCCTAAATCCTAATTACTCACTAATGATGCAAGACCAATCCCTAATCACCATACTTAATCTAAACACCTAAATATCTCACATTTTCAACACATGTTATAAATAATATTTACACTTAACCCCCCTCAAGTAGGTGATTTCAAGTGGGCCCCCACCCACTTGATTTATGTTGAAACTAAGGATTTAAGTATGGTGCAAAATGTGAATTTGACTAGAAAGTTTATATGAATCACGAGCATGTCTTCTCATATCATTTCACAAAAAAATTAAAACAAGAAAACGCCTTTTGGTCCTCCCTCTCTCACGGCTACATATCACCACCACCATCCACCACTTTGCCACCATTAAACACCACTTTTTACACACTTTAAAGCCCCCACAAGATCATCTAAGGAGTTTGCAAGCATAAGGGATCATTAGAGCTTTCTTTGGAGCTTCATCTTCTTCTTAATCTTCACTTAATCTTAAGCAAACTTGTATAATCTTTCACCATTTTAAGCTTCTTATGATGTATGGTTTATGAAAGTACTTGTTGATTATCTTGAAAGTAAAGAAAAATCTAACTTAAAAACCCTAATCTCACCTTGATAATATACTAAATATAGTTTATTATGTGTATTAGTGTTAACTATTTAGCATGATTATGTTGATTATGTTAAAGTAAGATGTTTAAAGTGGATGATCTTGTATGAATAAAAATATAAATGATGATTTAAACATGATGATGTTTAAATCTAAACAAGATTATCAACCTCATGATCCATTAAGTTTACTACAACTTAAAAATGATTTGCTACATATGTGTGACTTTTATTAAGAATAAACACCATGATTTAAGTTATGATCATCTTAAAAAGTGTAGTAAACAATGTGGTTTAAAGTGGAAATCTTGATTTGAAGATATAACAAAAATGGTGTCTTAAATGTTTTAATAAATATGTGAGATCTCATTATTTTTAAGTAAAGTAGTTAAAATATATATTTACCAAAGGTCATGGAAATGAGGATGAATAAGTATATAAATAAAGCATATAAAAGTGATATGTTAACTTGAGTTGAAAATTGATCTTGATTATGTGTTTAAACATGATTTAAATACATTTTTGAAACGTGGAAAATGTCATAGTTTAGGGGAAATTATGGCCAAATTTTCTAAAAATCTGATTGCGATTAAAGTGTAGTTAACGGGGTGAGTAACGGGACTAAACGTGATTAGTGACATAAATCGTCATCAAGGAAGTTTTCATGACAAGGGTTAAACCCTAACCCACTAAGGATTTAATAAATACTTACATATGTTTTTACAAGTTAAAAATGAGTATTTATTACATATATATACTTGTATAATATATATAATACATATATATACATATACATATACATATACATATATATATACATATATATATTATTACATATACATTATATACTTTATTACAATAATATACACAACAAATAATATATATTATATATTGTATAGTTTATGTGTAAAAATACATGTGTATATATGTGTATGTATCTAGAAAGTCAAGGGTAAACACCACAAAATACCCAACTTATACAACACCTCAAACACTTGAAGAATTACCCAGTGTAATTAACATGAACACATACACTTTTACAATATGGTTGAAACAATAATCGGATGAACGGAGTAATGCGGACAATGGTCGAATTTACACAATATACCGTCGCATCGTCGATCAATGAACATATCGCCAACATGAAGAGCTACTGCGACGTTGGGCGATTTTCGATGCGGAAATATATATATTAAACGACAACGACGACATGTATATATATATGTATATATATATATCGATGACAAAATCCGGAAAGTTAAGATGCATATTACTAAGTGATTTTATAAAAGTATATAAACATACTTAAAAGTCTATACTTAGTAAAATTACCAAGTGTAAGATTATAAGCATTGGACTCATGAAAATTAAGTTGGGCTAGGCCATTTATAAAAGACATGGGCAAGGCCCAATTACACAAAACATATGATAACATGGGCTAAGCCTAAAGGTATAAAATACATGGGCTAGGCCTAAACATATAATTTCATGGGCAGGCCAAATATATAATTTCATGGTCTAGGCCCAATGACATAAATTACATGGGTTAGGCCCAATCACATAAAGACATGGGCTAGGCTCAATGACATAAATTACATGGGCTAGGCCCAATCATATGAAGACATGGGCTAGGCCATATGACATACAGGACATGGGCTAGGCCCAATGACACGTGTGCAAGACACGGGGACATGTGAAGGGTGAGGCCCGTTCACACACGATCTAAGAATGACAAATATATATATATATTGAAATATATGTATAAAAATATTAATCGAACAAAGAACTACCAACACTATAATCACATTTAAGTTGTTCTAATAGGATAAACAAATACACAACAAGAATTCAAGATGAACAACTTGTACGAGGTCCAACGAGACCTAGGTGTCGAATGAAGTTAATACACTTGTAGGTTACACACGTGTACGGACACCCGAATTCGATAAACGACTTACAGAACGCAAAACTGTGAGCTCATGTCCCTCCTTTCAATTATTTCAAAGTTTTGTTTTAAAACTATCGAGGGGAAATACATGTCATAACAAACGGTATGTTAGCTATGGAGTTAGATGATAACACGATCAATGTGCGTAAGTAGGATGCTGACAAGAGTAACCATTAATCACTTAGTGACCAAGGTGCAAAAGGTGTAGATCTATCGAGTTTGAGACACACTCCATTCTTGGTTTGTTAACCCCTTTAGGAGTGCTTTTGTTATCCCAATTGATGTCAAGAGTTGTCTCGGTTTGGTTACTTACTTATGGCACATATGTCAGGGTGCTAGCTACACACTGATAGATCCTTAAACTCCATGAATGCTAATAACATACTAATATTTCATTACTGGATTACAAACAAGACATCTCATACAAAAATAATAACTACATGAATTCGCCAACTTTATGTTGACTTTTCAAACTTACATGTATTTCAGGACGCAAAACTTGAGCCGGTGAAAGACTATGAGAAGTGGGAATGAACATGACAACGAATGCCTTTTTGGAGGATTTGCTCTTATATCCCAACCTCGTATGGATATAAATGGGTCAAAACCTCAACATGCTTTATGACGAAAACAATCTTTTGGTTTAAAGTGTAATGCAACTCAAAAACTATACTTTAGATAATATTGTGAACTTGTCTAAACCTTGTAACTTGTTTTGGGAACTTGTAAACTTTGGTTGCAACTTAACATATATGGCATCGTTGTTGATTTATTTTTGTTTACACAATTGGTTGCAATGATTACCTCATAGTCACACGATTGCGCTTCCGCTACGACCAGGGTGTGACATATTGGTATCAGAGCTTCGATTGTACTGAACCGGGGAAAAACTTTTATTAAAGTTTGGTCTACAATAACTAAGGGCTCTCACATGAAAACAAAGTTTATAACATCACCAAAATATTTTCGGAAATATGCAAAAGCGACAAAAGGTTTTCATCATGACACGATAACACGAGGATCTACCACACGAGCTCAGCCATAAGTAACAAAAAAGGATCAATACATGATTAGTCTATGAGAAATAGACACATTACGTTATAAGACTATGTGTCATGGACATGTTACAAAAGATAGAAATCCTGGCTAGATGGGAGTTTATGTGATTTTATATATATATATAATTTATTTATATATGTGTTGTATGGAATATTTTGCCAAGAACGAAATACCTTCGACTACGGATATTATTATTATCCTTGACTCGCACAATGAGAATATTGAATTCGCGTCTATTGCGGAGCTTATGGCGGACGTGGTTCCTAAGTGAGACCTTAAGATCAATTCCACATAAGGTGGTTGCTTTTCCCGTGGATACGCAGATGCCTGGCTTCGGTAGTGACGAAGAGGCGGAGGTGGTAGCCTTGGATGACAACTCTATTAGCGGGACGAGGTCCATGTGACCCATATTAATCATTAATAACGACACTCTTGTCCAGGCAAGGAAAGGTGAAGTACTCATCTTGAAGGTGCCTCTCCAGCTGTTATTGTTGCAAATTCTCTCTATTTCTAAATTTGTCTAACGACGGGCCCTTTCGCGAGTAATGTCAACGGACGATAGCACATGGACCATCACAAAGGCCCCTTCTATGTTGAAGGTATGAAGACAATAGCGTCCTCTCTCTGACTGATTGCCGTCTTTGAACGGTAGAACACTAGGGTGACCATGCAAGGCAATTTATTATTACGGGGCCCGCGTAATAATAACTTGCAGTGGATGAGAATCCTGGTGGGCTCTGCGGGTCAAGCTAATGATCACTACCCATTCGAAATTGTAAAGTTGTTCGAGTTTCTATCTAATGGGACACTAACCGGGGTGGTTGCTATAACACCCCACGATACAGAAACACCACACGTATTTTTTCGCATTTAACATTCGATCTATATCATGAGTCGATTGAGACTAGTCATCTAAACAAACAAAAACTGGTTGGCCACCCAAGGAGGATATTTCCTCAACGGTCTAGAGTTCTTATACATGGGTTGGTTTCATGGTGTCTATGGCACCCCATCATATTTATTGGAAAGAGATTACATTAAACTCCGTCGTTTGACATTTGTATTATTCCAATGGATGGTATGGCATGAGCCATGCTTCAACACCCTCATTGCATTCTATTCAATATCTATGGAAATTATAACAATCTAGCTGGAGCTCGTGGAGCTCAAGGGATATCAACGTATTCGTCACACGGGTTGGTGTGGTGAAGGATTTTTTTTCCTACTTTGGACGAGCGAGGTCCACGAAGTATGGAATACATGCTATAAGATTGGAGATGACCGTTTGGTTTCCCCTCCTCAACGAGTTATTTCCTTTCCACTTAGACATATGGCCGATACACGCAAGAGGTACTACGAATTTTGGATTGTTGTTATTCACGTTATCATTGTTTCAAACATGTATGAACAATGCAATCTTGAGGTTTCCATGACCGATGGAATTCTTTGTTCTTAGGCGCATGGTAGACTATATTTATCCAAATATATGTCTAGCCTCTTTTAATCTTGGGTATTAAGAAGAAACATGGCACCAAAAGGAAGGTCTACACCCAAAAGGGGTTAGTTAATCCATGACTTACTGGGTAAGCCGAACTAGAGTTCTTATGGAAGGATATACGGTTATAGAAATCGCACGACACGAGGGTAACATAGTCAACACCAGTGACGAAACTGGTGGTACCGGTAGTTCAAATGGTTCGGATCCCAATAGATTGGGAACGAGTGGTAGCGATACACCTGAAGATGCGATCATACAAGGTTTTAAATTCTAAGGCTTTCCCAGACTGTAAGCCGCGAGACCTCGTTGGTGCGAGAGATTCGGTAGGTTAGGTCCGCTAAATAAAGACAACAGAGTCGTTTAGCAATGCTAGTAATGCACTCCTGAGTAAACGATTAGGTAAACAAAGAGTCTCCTGCTGAATGCAGCATTAACTTGGTGAAATCCTCAAGTAGAAACTTTAAAGAGTGATACTACAAAGAGGTTATCATGGGAAGAACTCAAGAATCTTATGCGAGAAGAGTATTGCTCACTGACTGGAATTCCAAGGATAGAAAAGGATCCTAGAACTCGATCATGATTGCAGCCAACGTTGTTGGTTACACTCGATGCTTTCACGATCTCTCAAGGGTTGTTCCATATTTGGGAACACCTGAAATCAAACGCATTGAGCGCTACATTTGGGGTTTAGCCTCTAAGAACCAAAACATGACCACATCATCCCACCCTACCTTTTCACTCAAACAGTAACTCTCGAAGTTAGTCTCACCAAGGATGCGGTGAGAATGGGAATTATCAAAGAAAGGTGCGGAAAGGAAGGAAACGCATGTAGAATCTACTAGCGATGGGAAGCGAAAATACTCACCCATTAAGGCAGGATCGAGAGTGAGTAATAAACGAAAGGGAACTCCCGTGATGATAGAAACGAAGGCAATTGCTGTCATAATTGATGCTAGCACCAGAAATATGCTGATAACTTACTGAAATCCTAAATGTGATAAGTGAAAATTTCCTCATGAGGGCACTTGCAAAAGTGCCAAGAGTAGAAGTGTGGTGAATCAAGACACAAAACAGAAACCAATAAGTTAGTAAGACTCAACCAAGAATAAGGATGTTAAGTATGACACAAAGGCCACTTCAAGCATGAACGTCTTAAGAATGAATCAGAAAAGTGAATTAAAATGTGAGTGAGCAGAAACTATGGATACCCCACAAGATCCTGATGTCGTCATGCATACGTTCTACTCTACAATCATTACGTATCAATTCTTTGATACCAACACCGAGCTTAGCTAGTGTCTTTAGGTGTTCAGCATATACTCGAGTTAAAGTCATATAAATTAGACACGTTATCAAGTTAGCTAATGGGGAATTAGCTAAGTCATGAGGAATCATTAAAGGTTACCGACACGTTTCCTATCAACCAACATCTCGCATCCATCTTGTTTGATACCTGTGCTGATTTTAGTTCATCTCCATATAATTCAAAATATACTTGACCTAGAGTCAAGTAAGATAGACGCTCCTTCATTCTATAGGATTTGCCAACAGTAAATTAGTCAAGTCAGGGGAAGTTATAAAAGGATGCACTTTGGAACTTGGAGAATGAGAATTTGATGTTGATCTTTTACCCGTTTATCTGGGTTGTTACGACGTAGCTTTTGGCATAGAACTGTTGACATATAACCGAGCGGAAGTAGGTTGTCCTGAGAAAACTATCTGCACCCCCCGCCAGACGAAGAAACACTTGTAGTACACGAAGAAAAGCAGGAGACACCCTTACGAATCATTAAGTGCATGAAGGCCAGAAGTGCCTACAGAAAGGTTGCATAGCCTTTCCAGCTCACATATTCGACAAGGAAAATGAGGAGCCAAAATTGGAGGAAATAACCATTGTGAAGGAATTCCCTCGAAGTCTTTCCATCAGACTTGTCTGGATTACCTCCACAACGACACGTCAACTTTCGCATTGATTCGGTGCCGGTAGCCGCACCAGTAGCGAAGCCTCCATGTAGCTCTGTCATAAATGCAAAGACTATCTACACAACTTCAAAAGTTGTTACAAAAAGGATTTTTAGAACGAGTTCCTCGCCATGGGGAGCTCCGGTGCCTTTTGTCAAGAAGAAGTATGGAACCTTCCGAATGTGCATAGGCTACCAGGAACTAAACAAGTTAACCATCAAGAATAGGTACCCATTACCAAGGATTGATGATCTGTTCGATCAATTACAAGGGTCGAGTTTTTATTCATAGATTGATTTAAGATCCGGGTATCATCAGTTAAAAAAACCAAGAGGAAAGTATTCCTAAGACGACATTTAGGACTTGCTACGGTCATTATGAGTTCCTTGTTATCCCCTTTGGTCTAACAAACCTTTGAGAACTATATTGGGGCAATCAACGAAGGATAAACTGTATGCGAACTTCTAAAAATGCGAATTTTGGATTCGCGAGGTACAATTTCTCGGTCGTGTAGTGAACGAGAATGGGATACACGTCGACCCATCAAAGATAGAAGCCATAAGAACTGGGATGCTCCAAGGCCCCGCCCACGAAAGTACGACAATTTCTAGGTTTAGTGGGATATTACGAGAGATCTATTGAGAACTTCTCGAAGGTTTCTCAGCTGCTAACCTTTCTTACACAAAAGGATAAAAAGTTCGATTGGGGAGAAACATAAGAATCAGAATTTCAATATTGAAAGGATAAACTATGCAAGGCGCCGATATTATCACTTCTGGACGATACCGATGACTTCGTGGTGTATTGTAAGTTTTCGCATTGTAACACCTCGTAAAATCGTGTCCAATAATATAGTGACACGTGTCGTATATTATATAAGTCTATTAAAGACTAATAAGGACTAAAAGTGTCAACATGCTCAAACTAAGCCTCTGAGTGATCGTTTGATGTCAACATGCATAAACCGAGCCTATGAGTGACCATTAGTATCAACATGCTTAAAACATAGCCTCTAAGTGACCATTAATGTCAACATGCTTAAACTTAGAATCTGAGTGACCATTAGTGTCAACATGCTTAAACTTGGCCTCTAAGTGACCATTTGTGTCAACATGCCCAGCCTCTAAGTGACATCGGAGTCAACATGTTTATACTGAGCCTCTGAGTGATCCTTTACGAAGTCCTAGCTCTCATACGAGCCACTTGTTGGACGAGAGGGATTAATTATGTAAATATATAAAAGTTGGACAATGGAGGGGTTAAAAGGGTCAACTTGTTAATTTATACCTCTGAGTGACCTTTTAACAAACCGAGAGCTCGACAATGTCCGGGCATAATCCCGGGTACACCATATGTTGGCTACAGAGGGCTAAATATGCTAAAAAAGGTGTTTTAGGAGGTTTAATAAGTTGAGGGGATAAATGTGACAAACTTGGAAAGATCCCATGAGGCGCTCGCAGGGCGCGAGAGACACTTGCCAAGTCTCTCGCTGCCCGCCAGAGGCCTGTGTCTGTAGAAAATTTGCTTGGCCTCCACACATGTTGCAAAAAACCATTTGATTTGAAACTAGGGACTTCCAAACTGCTATGCCACGTTCTAGGGCACTTGTAAGCTCTCTCTAACACCCCTTAACATCTGGCATCACCTCCTTCAAGCTCTCCAACTATAAATAGGTTCATTTGTTCACCACTTGAACTTGCACCTTTCTCATTCTTCACTCTATCTTCCTCCTCTGGAATTTCTTAACTGAAAGGAGCATCCAACTTAGTTCTAATTCATCCTAGAAATCACTTGTAAGTGTACCTTTCTCTTGCATTTTCGTTTATAGGCTTTATAGCCAAAAGTCAAGCGTTTTACGGAAAACGCCTTGACTTTCGGTTAAGACCATTATGGTCCAACTATTGTTCGTAACGGACATGCTAAGTGATCGTAATAAGGTAGGTGTTAATCCCTATTAAGGGCACCTCCTAAAGATCATGTTTGCTAGACCAATTGACGCGTCAAAGTTTTATTATTAAAAAGTCAAACATGCCATTTTTCAGAAATATTATAATCTGAGCTTATATATGTTATGAAACATGTTTTTGACACTTAAACAAGTTGGTAAAAATTATTAGAACTTGTGAGAACATGTTCGCTCATCAATTTTAGTTCTAGGGTCGGTTCGCAAATGAAAGTCGCAAAGTTTGACTCCTGCTTTGACTTTCGATTCTGACTTGATTTAGATTAGTTAGCTACTGATATAAGGTCACATTATGATCATAATATAATATAGCATAACCCCTGAGGTTATATCACACGATCATAATCAGAATATGAGTTTATGCACAAGTTCCATTATTATGCCATTTTGACTAAAATGCCCTTTTTACATAAAATGAGGTTTAATTGACAATGAACTTGAAAATGAACTACCTACTGATGTAATATCATAAGTAGGATTATTTGGGATGTCAAATCAGATTGCACACTGAGTTTACGTACAAATTCTTGTATTATGTCGATAAATGACGATAACGCCCTTGTGGCACATAAAATGGTTTTAATCATACCTTTTTATATCAAATATTTTACCTACTGATATGTTATATTAAATAACATATCTGAAACAACGAAACTTGATTTTAACATCAGTTACTAAACTTCACACAAATCGTCATTTTACGACATAAGCGCCGTTTCAGCACGTAGTATGGTTTTAAACCATATTTATCAACAAAGACTTGTTACCTACTGATTTTAAAACTTATTTAGAATATTTTTACATTAGATACATGATGTAAACTCAGAATCCCAAGTGAATTATAAACCTATGTGTAAAATGACCAAAATGCCCCTACGGTGCATAGTTTGGTCATAAATGATAAATTACACATATAATCAATATCTTACTGATGTTATATCATAAGTTAATTATTTTTCCAGAATACTTAAGATTATAACGATATAATACATTCAAGTCACTTTTATACGGTATATAATTACCAAAACGCCCTTATGAGGCATTGTTTCATTTTAAAACCTTAACAGGCATATAAGTTGATATCCTACTGATATTACAACTTATTTAAAGTGTAATGGCATATAGAACTTGTCCATGACTTATCCGGTTACCAGATATAGCTTATATGCGCACGGTTAAGTATATGTAACTAGTTTACGGAAATTAACCGAAACAGGTTTAACCTTGTCATTTAAGTTTCAAAATCCAGAATGTTTATCGTTTACCCAAATTATAGAAGTCGTAGAAATTGTTGGTTTAAACTACGTTCTATCCGATCATCGCTTAATCTAGCGTAATATACGTTTTTATCCTGTACGCTAGTCGGTCTATGTCTATGACTTAATTAAGACCGTTAGCATTTAATGATTAGCTTATGCATAATCCAGACTAGAGCCTTCCGATAAATGCTATCTACACTTAGTTCATTTTGGATACGACTGAGATATTAAATCTTGCATTTTTAATCAAGACTAGCTCAGGTAAATACTCTCGACTTATTTTCCCTATACGGGCTTGGGTTACGGTAAACTCTTACCGCTTGGTCGGAAATGGGATCAATCGAATCCCAGATTGTGGCTAGTAAATTCGCATATTCTGTTTTAATAAGTTTTATTTGATAACTTAAACATCGGGGGTTAACGACCGTGTCCTAGATATCCTCGGCTCATTACATTAGTTAATGGCCACGACCTAAGCGCGGTGTAGGCATACACCTAACAGATGCTCATGCAAATTTTTTTTACCCAATTTTTGGGGATAACTCCTTCGTGAGTTCATAAGTGGTGTGTACGTTAATAATGTCTTGGTATTCGTACTGGGCTCTGTATGTATGGACAAACATGTGAATCTGTTAACAAGGTTACAAGGCTAACTTTCCCAAGTTATAAAATATTTTTGTGCCATATGCACTTAAAACCATTTTCAAATGTTTTCAAAATGAGTCAGTTGGGTGTATTTACAAGCAAAAGTTGTCGTATTTTCAAAAGACTAAGCTTGCAGGTACAATACGAAATAGGCTGGAAGCTGCTCGGTAGTGATATAAGAGGATCTTGCAAATCTTTAGATCTACCCAAGTTCTGTTATACATTTTTGTACATTTTTGCAATCCGCCTGTGGATCTTCTATTACAAGCCGTCTGTATATTATTTTTCGTACTTTGAACATTTGGTTTCTCATAATAATTTAACTCCAAGACTTCCGCTGTGCTGTGTTTAATTGACTATGATGATATCAACTTACGTCACGATATTCCCTACCCGGGCCCACCGATGTTTGGTTGTAGAATACAGGGTGTGACAAGTTGGTATCAGAGTCACGATTTGAGAGAATTAAACACTAGCCTTCTTGTGTTTAATCTCAAACTTACACAAAAGCACATTCCTTAGAATTCTGAGTCTAGGCTTTGACATAGGATTACTCATATCATTATTAAGTTTGTTTTTTATTTGATTTTTAACAGGAAAATGCCGCCAAGAGTACGAGGAAGAGGTAAAGGACCAATGAGGGGAGGACCATCTAGACTCATCCCTTCACAACCCCATCACTTGAATCCTTATGAGGATTCGGGGGATTCCTGGTCGCTATCAAGACATTCACCTACTCACACCCAAAACTCGTACCACTCATATCATTCGCACCAATCACACCACTCCCATCACTCTCATCATTCATATCATGATGAGTTTAACCCTAACCATTACTTCAACACACCCACAGCTGATTAGAACCAGTTGGATCAACCCAATCCCATGGATGAGGACTGCGATCCAGAAATGTCGCCATCAGGATCGCACGCACATCCCATCGAAATATCTAGCGATTCAAACTCTTACACTGGATCGCCATATCAAGGTCCTAATGATGGGACCAATATTGGAACCAATTCACTTTTACTAACATTCCTTCCCATCACTCTCCAACACCTCCTATACAAGAAGATGTTCATATGGAACCGTTGGAAAAACTTCAGCTGCCACCTGAGCCACCAAGGAGGAAACGAGGAGCGCGTATGTCGGTACGTGCAGGTCAACGGTTGGGTTCGCTGCCACTATTACCCAAAACTTACCCTACCATTCACGAGGACCCATAAATAGGTGGACCCTCCAATGCTTCACCTGTGGTAGAACCGATACCATCACCAATGGTTCAACCACCACCATCGGGTTATAATAACCCTATCCCAACATATCCGGATACATTTGGATATGATCCTTTTAACCCATCTACGCCGGTAAATTATCAGGCACTATCGCATGACCCTTATATGCAAGCGGTCATGCATAACGCACTTTACCCGTCTCCTTTCCACCTGCTTATCCACTTACTGGATATCTAAGTTATGGGTACCAGTATCCTATTATGCCACAACCACAACCACAACATCTGCCACCACTTGAGGCCATCAATGAGGCCTTGGAACGTATGAAGGAGATGCAATAACAAGCGGAGAAGACGAAGAAGAAGACGAATAAGTTCTTCAATAAGCTCTCCAAATTGGTTAAAGGAAAGAAGGACGAGCAAAGTCTCTTCTAATAAATATGTGTTAGTCCCTGCGAGGACATTGTTATTTTTTGGCCCCTACGTGGACAAGTTATTTCTTTTTAGTCCTTGCATGGAAAGTTGTTTCATTTATTTATTTCTAGTATTATAAGTTCTTATGGTCATATAATGAAATATATGTATTCATCCTCTTCAAGAGAACGTCTCGATTTTACTCGAAATTTATGTTCTGCTATATAATTCCAAAAAGGTCTTAATAGTTTTGATTAGCCAAGTGGCACAGACCGCATTAATTAGCCAGCTTATAATTGATAGTCAAGGATGAATAACCTTCTATCATGATAGTTAAGGGGAGTTATCCTTCTATCCAGAGGTGGTGGACTATGTTCAAGCCTCCAAGTCGTTAAGGTCAATGCGACCGTGACTATTAATCAACCATTAAGATACTCCTATGTTAGCATTCAGGAATGTTCATACTCCTAGTAGTGTGACTTGAGGAACCACACTAACCGTCTAGGTGATGGACTACGTCCTAAAACCTATTATATAGCCTATGTGATCAATATGATCCCGGCTAATATCATCAATATGATGATAATTGACATCCATTAGTGAGGTAGTGCCTACGGGCCATGATTAAACATCCATTAGTGATGATTTTCCTTTGAGCAGTATTATATCGTCAATTAAGACAATGATAGTTGTGGTTAATATAACCCCCTGTCCAAATTAGTGACAGGCTAATGTGCTGTATTTTATGTCCATTAGTGACAGGCCAATGTGTCGTATTTTATGTCCATTAGTGACATGCCAATGTGCCATAATTTTTATGTCCATTAATGACAGGCAATGTGCCATATTTATATGTCCTTAGTTACAGGCCTATGAGCCAAATTTTAATGTCCTTTGTGACAAGCCTATGAGCTATTTATAATTGTCTAATGACAATGATAGTTGTGACACTATGATCCACTGTCTAATGTATATGGACTATGTCCAAATTGTAATTTGCCTTTGATGGTCCTTTTGAGACCTAGGCCAAATATAGATAACATTCGTCGAGATGTTAAGCCTAAGAGTTGTGATTATATTCACACTAGTTTGATTAGGCAATGGATTTATATATCTAACTTTAAAGCCAATATATGGTTATTAATACCATGGCTAAGAGAAATTTAATTTCGTGTTAAAACTTAAGCTCAAGAATGGCTAACTCGGATGAGGCGCAAAGTAGCCACCGAGATACTAACTCTAACAAACGCCGAAAACATAGCCATCGATAATGATAATTTCCAAGCTCGCATTGATGCAGCTGTGGGAAAAGCCATGGAAAAATCCATGGAGAAATTTAAAGAATTGAGCGTTACTCGCTCCAAACCCTTATCAATTCCACCATCATCAGCTCGTAAGGAGAGCTCTGTTCACTCTTCAAATGTGAAGAGTGAACCAAGAAAATTAGATTTTAACAATAGGTCCCGTTCTTCTAAAGACGGATGTACTTACAAATACTTTGTCTCCTGTAAGCCTGGAGATTTTAATGGAGAAAGAGGAGCAGTGGAAGCCTTGAAATGGCTTGATGAAATGGAGACGATAGTGGATATCAGTAGTTATGCTGATAAAGATGTGGTAAAGTATGTATCACAGTCTTTCAAGGGTGATGCCCTGATTTGGTGGAAGGCAATGGTCCAATCAATAGGTAAGGTACACCTGTACAACTTGGGATGGTCCAAGTTTGTTGACCTAGTCAAGGAGACTTACTCCCTACCTCATGAAGTGGAGAAGATAGAGTCAGACTTTCTGACCCTCACAATGAAAAATCTAGACTGTCGAAAGTATGTTTCTGACTACAACTCCTTGTCAAGATTAGCTTCCTATCTAATCACCCCTAAACCCAAGCGCATTGGGTTTCATCAATGGGTTAGCGCTCGAGATCAAGGGCATGGTAAAGGCTGCTCAGCCCAGTACCTATAGGTCTGCTGTGGACCTATCTCTCTCTCTCACCCTAGATTTAGTAAGGCAAAATCAGTTAGGATTGAAATTGACGGAAAAAGGAAAAGGGAGGATGATAACTCCCAAAGATTTAAAAAGAAAGGAAATTTTGGGTTCAAGAAGAACCAGCACAGGTCTGATGATAGACCTCTATGCAAGACCTGTAACCGCAGGCATTGGGGGCAATGCAATGCTGAACCATAGATTAAACCCTTTGGTATTTGCAAAAAAAGGGCATAAGACCCACTAGTGCAAAAATCTTAAAGATGCAGTCTGTTATGGCTGTAATGTGAAAGGACATATTAAGCCTAATTGCCCTAAGAACCCCAGAAGTAATGGTGCAAAGCCTGGAGAGGCTAAATGCTCGTGCCTTCTAGATGAACGCTAGATAGGCGGTTAATGACAACAATGTCATAACAGGTACATTCCTCATTAATGACGTATATGCTAGAGTACTTTTTGATTCGGGTGCAGATAAGTCTTTTGTAGACCATAAGTTTAGTAAACTATTAAACTTACCTATAAGAATTCTAGACATAACTTAGGAGGTAGAACTTGCTGATGGAACTTTAGAAACATCATCTTCCATTCTTGATGGATGTTCTATATCCATTAAGAATCATTCTCTTATCTCTCTTTTGCCAATGAAATTGGCGGGGTTCGATGTAGTCTTAGGCATGGATTGGTTATCCCATAACCAAGCCCGCATTGCCTGTGATAAGAAACTCATTGAAATTAAAACCCCATATGGTGAAATGATCATCATCCTTGGAGATTCACACTATGGATTGCCAGAAAAAGTGTCGTTACGCAAGGCATCCAGGTGTCTGAGAAAAGGTTGTGTCATTTACCTGGCACAAGTAACTATCAACGAGCCTAAACTAGATAGTAAAGACCTTCCAGTTATCTCAGAGTATTCCGGTGTTTTCCCCTAAGAATTACCAGGCCTACCTCCAGATAGGCAAGTGGAGTTTAGGATTGATATCCTACCGGGATCAGCACCTGTTGCTAGAGCTCCATATCGGTTAGCACCAATGGAAATGAAGGAATTGTGAATTCAATTAGATGAACTTTTAGAAAAAGGTTTCATACAACCTAGTTCCTCACGTTGGGGAGCTCCTATCCTTTTCGTTAAGAAAAAGGAAGGTTGAATGCGGATGTGCATTGATTACCGCGAACTAAATAAGATAACGATCAAGAACCGTTATCCTCTTCCCAGGATCGATGATTTGTTCGATCAACTTCAAGGTGCTAGCTATTTCTCCAAGATTGATTTGAGATCAGGATACCATCAACTGAAGGTTAGATATGAGGATGTTCCGAAAACTGCCTTCAGGACCCGCTATGGTCAATATGAATTCTTGGTGATGCCTTTTGGGCTCACAAATGCACCTGCAGCATTCATGGATCTTTATGAATAGAGTCTGAAGCCGTATTTAGATAAGTTTGTCATTGTCTTCATAGGACGACATACTTATCTACTCTCGTAATCAAATTGATCACGAGAAAAACCTTCAATGCGTTCTAATTACTAGGACAAGAGAAGCTTTATGCTAAATTATCTAAGTGCGAGTTTTTGCTTAGAGAAGTCTAGTTTCTTGGACATGTTGTAAGTGAGCGTGGTATCCAAGTGGATCCGCCAAGATAGAAGCCATAATGAATTGTGAAGTACCCAAAACTGCATCAGAGATTCGTAGCTTCTTAGGATTGGCTGGTTATTATAGGAGGTTCATTGAGAACTTTTCAAGAATAGCCACTTCTTTAACTATCATGACCCGTAAGAATGTCAAGTTTAAATGGGGTCCAAAACAACAAGAATCTTTTGAGATTCTAAAAAACAAGTTGAGCAATGCTCCTATGTTATCTCTACCTGAAAGTATTGAGGATTTTATAGTTTATTGTGATGCCTCGCACACAGGCATGTGCTGTGTGCTAATGCAAAAAGGCAAAGTGATTGCTTATGCATCACGACAATTAAAGGTGCACGAAAGGAATTACACCACCCATGATTTGGAATAGGGTGCTGTTGTATTTGCACTTAAGTTGTGGAGACATTACTTATATGGCACAAAGTGTATTATATACACTGACCATAAGAGTCTCCAGCATTTGTTCAATATGATTTGAACATGCGACAACGCCATTGGATGGAAACACTTAATGATTATGATTGCGAAATTCGCTATCATCCCGGCAAGGTAAATGTCGTTGCTGACACCTTAAGTCGCAAGGAAAGGGTTAAGCCCATTAGGATTAATGCCAAGACATTGATCTTAGAAATAACTTGAATGAAAAGCTATTAGATGCACAAAAGCAAGCCCTACTAGAGGCTAATATTCCTATTGAGGGATTAGGCAGGACTGTTGATCAGTTAATGCTTGGAAAAGATGGAATCCTTAGATTTAATGGAAGAATCTGGGTTCCAATCTTTAGAGGATTTATAGATCTAATCCTCCAGGAAGCGCATAATACGAGATACTGAATTCACCTAGGTGGTGACAAGATGTATCAAGATCTAAAAAGGAATTATTGGTGGATGGGTTTGAAGAAATCCATAGCCACTTATGTAGCTAAGTGTCTGACGTGTTCGCAAGTTAAAGTTAAACATTAGAAACCGTCAGGACTTCTACAACAATTAGAAATTTCCAACTGGAAATGGGAAATGGTAACTATGGACTTGATTACCAAGTTACCTAAGACCAAACATGGTAATGACACGATATGGGTCGTTGTGGATAGGCTAACTAAGTCAACGCATTTCTTGCCAATTAAATAAACTTATAATTCTGATAAATTAGCTAAGTTGTACATGGACAAGATTTTGTCCCTACACGGTGTGCCGGTATCTATTGTATCTGATAGAGATACTAGATATACCTATCACTTTTGGAAAAGTTTCCAACAATCTTTAGGCACAAGCTTAAATTTTAGTACGACTTACCACCCGCAGACGGATGGTCAAAGAGAGCATACTATTCAGACTTTGGAAGACATGCTTAGAGAATGTGTGATTGATTTAGGTGGAAGTTGGGATGACCACTTACCCCTAATAGAATTCTCCTATAATAATAGTTATCATACAAACATCAAGGCTGCTCCTTTTGAGGCCTTGTATGGGAGAAAATGCCGAACGCCCGTGTGTTGGGCAGAAGTTGGGGAAGCCCAACTATCAGGACCATAGTTTGTCCTGGAGACCATGGATAAGATTTGTGCAAATCCGTGATAGACTCAAAGCTGTCCGAGATAGGCAGAAGAGCTATGCTGACAAGAGGCGTGAACCTCTTAAGTTCCAAATAGGGGACAAAGTCATTCTAAAAGTATCACCTTGGAAAGGTGTAATGAGATTTGGAAAGAAGGGCAAGTTAAGTCCAAGATATATTGGACCATTCGAGATAATCGAATGTGATGGCACTGTAGCTTATAAGCTTAAACTGCCAGAGGAGCTTAGTGGAATTCATGATGTGTTCCACATCTATAATCTTAAGAAATGTCTAGCTGATGAGTCGCTAGCAATGTCACACCATGATGTGCAAATTGATGAAAACCTGAGGTTCGTTGAGAAACCGATTTTGATCGAGGATCGACAGGTTAAGAAGCTCTTAAAGAAAAAGATACCTATAGTGAAGGTTAAGTGGGATGCCCTTCGAGGCCCCGAGTATACATGGGAGGTTGAGTCCACTATGTGACAAAAGTATCCCCATCTTTTTGAATAAATTCTCGAGGTTGAGATTTCTTTTAAGTGGGTGAGGATGTAACGCCTCGTAAAATCGTGTCCAATAATATAGTGACGCATGTCGTATTTTATATAAGTCTATTAAATACTAATAAGGACTAAAAGTGTCAACATGCTCAAACTAAGCCTCTGAGTGATCCGTTGATGTCAACATGCATAAACCGAGCCTCTGAGTGACCATTAGTGTCAACATGCTTAAAACATAGCTCTGAGTGACCATTAGTGTCAACATGCTTAAACTTAAATTTGAATGACCATTAGTGTCAACATGCTTAAACTTGGCCTCTAAATGACCATTTGTGTCAACATGCGCACCCTCTGAGTGACGTCAGAGTCAACATGTTTACACTGAGCCTCTGAGTGAATCCTTTACGAAGTCCTAACTCTCATATGAGCAACTTGTTGGACGAGAAGGATTAATTATGTAAATATATAAAAGTTGGACAATGGAGTGGTTAAAAGTGTCAACATGTTAATTTATACCTATGAGTGACCTTTTAACAAACCGAGAGCTCGACAATGTCCGGGCATAATCCCGGGTACGCCATAGGTTGGCTACGGAGGGCTAAATATGAGGGGCTAAATGTGACAAACTTGGAAATATCCCATGAGGCGCTCGCGGGGCGCGAGAGACACTGGCCAAGTCTCTCGCAGCCCGCCAGAGGCCTGTGTCTGTAGAAAATTTGTTTGGCCTCCACACATGTTGCCAAAAACCATTTGATTTGAAACTAGGGACTTCCAAACTACTATGCCAGTTCTAGGACACTTGTAAGCTCTCTCTAACACCCCTTAACACCTGTCATCACCTCCTTTAAGCTCTCCAACTATAAATAGGTTCATTTGTTCACTACTTGAACTTGCACCTTTCTCATTCTTCACTCTATCTCCCTCCTCTGGAATTTCTTAACTGAAAGGAACATCCAACTTAGTTCTAATTCATCCTAGAAATCACTTGTAAGTGTACCATTCTCTTGCGTTTTCGTTTATAGGCTTTATAGCCAAAAGTCAAGCGTTTTACGGAAAACGCCTTGACTTTTGGTTAAGACCATTATGGTCCAACCATTGTTCGTAACGGACATGGCTAAGTGATCGTAATAAGGTAGGTGTTAATCCCTATTAAGGGCACCTCCTAAAGATCACGTTTGCTAGACCAATTAACGCGTCAAAGTTTTATTATTAAAAAGTCAAACATGCCGTTTTTCAGAAATATTATAATCTGAGCTTATATATGTTATGAAACATGTTTTTGACACTTAAACAAGTTGGTAAAAATTATTAGAACATGTGAGAACATGTTCGGCTCGTCAATTTTAGTTATAGGGTCGTTCGCAACCGAAAGTCGTAAAGTTTGACTTCTGCTTTGACTTTCGATTCTGACTCGATTTAGATTAGTTAGCTACTGATCTAAGGTCACATTATGATCACAATATAATATAGCATAACCCCTGAGGTTATATCATACGATCATAACCAGAATATGAGTTTATGCACAAGTTCCATTATTATGCCATTTTGACTAAAATGCCCTTTTTACATAAAATGAGGTTTAATCGACAATGAACTTAAAAATGAACTACCTACTGATGTAATATCATAAGTAGGATTATTCGGGATGTCAAATCAGATTGCACACTGAGTTTACGTACAAATTATTGTATTATGTCGATAAATGACGATAACGCCTTTGTGGCTCATAAAACGGTTTTAATCATACCTTTTTATATCAAATCTTTTTCCTACTGATATGTTATATTAAATAACATATCTAAAACAACTAAACTTATTTTTAACATCAGTTTTTACTAAACTTCACACAAATCGTCATTTTACGACATAAGCGTCGTTTCGGCACGTAGTATGGTTTTAAACCATATTAATCAACCAAGACTTGTTACCTACTGATTTTAAAACTTATTTAGAATATTTTTACATTAGATACATGATGTAAACTCAGAATCCCAAGTCCTATGTGTAAAATGACCAAAATGCCCCTACGGTGCATAGTTTGGTCATAAATGATAAATTACACATATAATCAATATCTTACTGATGTTATATCATAAGTTAATTTCATTTTTCCAGAATACTTAAGATTATAATGTTATAATACACTCAAGTCACTTTTATACGGTATATAATTACCAAAACGCCCTTATGAGGCATTGTTTCATTTTAAAACCTTAACAGGCATATAAGTTGATATCCTACTGCTATTACAACTTATTTAAAGTGTAATGGCATGTAGACTTGTCCATGACTTATCCGGTTACCCGATATCGCTTATATGCACACGGTTAAGTATATGTAACTAGTTTACGGAAATTAACCAAAACGGGTTTAACCTTGTCCTTTAAGTCTCAAAATCCAGAATGTTTATCATTTACCCATATTATACAAGGCATAGTACTTGTTGGGTTTAAACTACATTCTATCCGATCATCGCTTATCTAGCGTTGTCACACCCCGACCCGCAGCGGAAAAGGTGATCGGGGCATGATTGGGTTATCATCAAAGCTCATGACATTTATTATGCGTTTCATATTCATTATTACAAATTTAAATGGAGAATTACAATAAATGTTACAACATGTTCTAACTAATAATCTAAACTTCTTTGTTCTCTTCTAAGGCATATCCTATGTTTTCCTTGCTTCAACCTGTACACCTGTATCATGTGTAAAAGGGTTTTTTGGATCAACATAATGTTGGCGAGTGAATCCTATGGAAAACATTTGAACAAATTTATTTAAATTGATTATGAAATATGTGCACAACCAAACATGAGTAAAAATAGATGTAAACTTAAACAACAATCATAAGATATTAAATGAAACACACATGAACAATAATGGAACAATTAGAGGCACGCGATGCTCAACTCGTCTCTCACGAGGAACTGAGGGGCCTATTGTATGAATTGCATAAACATGATAATATGAATGACACAACTACAAATAATATAACTCAATGATACACACATGAACAAAAATGGAACATTTAGAGGCACGCGATGCTCAACTCGTCTCTCACGAGGAACTGAGGGGCCTAATGATTGAGTTTCATATAATTTGACAAAAAGGAAATAAGTAATCACAACAATATAAACAATCTAAGTTTAGGTCATGATGTGGTATGGCACAAGTTTAAATAAATAAGTTAATTATTTTCATAACACATGACACACCCCAAAACGTGTAATTTAAAAGGGGGAGTTGTAAGATTCACTCACAGTGGGTGCGTTCGGTTGATGATGTTGAATGCACGCGAAAGTGGTTTTAATCACGAGTGATATAACCTAGATAAATCGCATTATGGTTTGGTAAGTAAACGATTTTATTAATCTATTTTAGTAGGATTGTTGGGTGTATTTTTGTGAGTTTGAGGCTATTTTCTAACCTTAAAAATGTTATTTTTAAGTATTTTTAATTGATTTTTAATTAAAATAATTAAATAAAATAATAAAAAAAATTTGATTTTTTTTTCTGACCTTGATTGACCTGACCGTTGACCGGTTCGAATCGGAACACAAGTGCGCTGAGTGAGGCTCGAACCCGAGACCTCCCGTACGCGTGCACGCAGCTCTACCAACTGAGCTACGTGTCTAACCCGTTATATATCTGATTTTAATTATATATATATATTAATTAGTTTAAACCGAAAATCATTTTATTTTAAAAAACAATTTAAATCAAGGTCTCGAACTCGGGACCTGTGGTTTAAACTAACACACAGTCCACCGCTGGACTGTGTGAATGTTATATAATCCAATTCTTATTATACTTAAATACAAATTAGTTATTTCCTTTTCTGCCTTATTTAAAAAGAATAGATAATTGTCCGAGTCGGTGCAGAAGACCGGACTCGAACTCGTGACCTGTGATATAAACATACACACAGTCCACCGCTGGACTGTGTGTCTAACTTGGTTATTATTCTGGTTATTAATATACTTAACATATATTTGTAGCGACTCCGGTTCAGTTAATAAAAAAAAATGATTTTTATTAAGGCGACGTGTGTGAAACGGGATTCGAACTCGAGACGTTTGTATGTTTAATGTGCACACAGTCCACCGCTGGACTGTGTGTCTAACCCGAGTAATTTCTTGATTTATATTATACTTATACGTTACAGCGGTTACATCGTCTTCTTCAACAAGTTATAACCAGAATCGGAAATCGACTGGTTCAAAGATTAAATCAGGTTCCTTTAACGTTTTAGGTTAATTATAGATGAGATATAAGTAAAAAGAAGGAGAAAATAAGCGTGAGGTATACCGACTCATTTTCCTCTGTTTTCCGGCAGAACTCCGGCGACAGAAATCACCTCCGGTGATGAGTTTCTTGTAGCAGCGAGTCTCCAGGAAACTTAAAAAGGGTGTGGGTATCTCCGGTATAAGCTCAGGGGCTCAGTAAGGCTCGGCAATGGGGAACCCGGTTATCCGGCGACAAACAGGAAAATTCCGGCGAGTGGAATTACGCCGAGAAAAGGTGTGTTTTTGAGCGAAAAGGTTTGCAGTGGGTTGTGGGTGAATTTATAGGGCAAATCGTCGAAGAACTTGGTCTGATTTCCGACTGGATTCATAAGTTATAAAAACTCCGGCGGTTATGGTTTGGTCGCGGACTTCAAACATCGGTTATAACCGATGTCTTGTTAATGGTTTACGTTATAACTGAAAATGGTGTTAAAAACTCGCGAGATTTCCGGGATTCCGACGACTGAACTAATGGGCGCCGATTTTTGAATTCGTAACGTCACTTTATCAATTAAATGATTTCAATATATAACAAACAAAACAAGTGGCGCAGTGGTTTGTGTGATGTGTGATAAGTCTGATGTTGAACCGGTACAGACCCGGGTTCGAAACCCGGCAGAGTACTTTTATTTTTATTTTGCGATTTTCAACAGTTTTTCAAAAACTAATATATATTCCCATATAATAATCGATTACGTATCGTTTAAAAATATTTTGGGCATTTAATTCGCAACGAAATTTTTGACTGACTGTTCGGTTGATAAACGGAGCGGGTTTGGTAAAGACGTTTTTGACGGATGTTACAAGCGTAATATACGTTTTTATCCTGTACGCTAGTCGGTCTAAGTCTATGACTTAATTAAGACCATTAGCATTTAATTGGTTAGCTTATGCCATAATCCAGACTAGAGCCTTCCGGTAAATTCTATCTACACTTAGTTCATTTTGGATACGGCTGAGATATTAAATCTTGCATTTTTAATCAAGACTAGCTCAGGTAAATACTTTCGACTTATTTTCCCTATACGGCTTAGGTTACGATAAACTATTACCGCTTGGTCGGAAGTGGGATCAATCGAGTGCCGGACTGTGGCTAGTAAATCTGCATATCCGTTTTAATCAGTTTTGTTTGATAACTTAAACATCGGGGGTTAACGCGTGTCCTGGATATCCTCGGCTCATTACATTAGTTAATGGCCACGACCTAAGCGCGGGGTGTAGGCATACACCTGACAGATGCTCATGCAAATTTTTTTTACCCAATTATTGGGGATAACTCCTTCGTGAGTTCATAAGTGGTGTGTACGTTAATCATGTCTAGGACTTCGTATTGGGCCTTATATGTATGGACAAACATGTGAATATGTTACAAAGGTTACAAGGCTGACTTTCCCAAGTTATAAAAGATTTTTGTGCCATATACACTTAAAACCATTTTCAAATGTTTTCAAAATGAGTCAGTTGGGTGTATTTACCGGCGAAAGCTGACGTATTTTCAAAAGACTAAGCTTGCAGGTACAATACGAAATAGGCTGGAAGCTGCTTGGTAGTGATATAAGAGGATCTTGAAAATCCTTAGATATACCCAAGTTCTGTTATACATTTTTGTACATTTTTGCGATCCACCTGTGGATCTTCCATTACAAGCCGTCTGTATATTATTTTTCGTACTTTGAACATTTGGTTTGTAATAATAATTGAACTCCAAGACTTCCGATGTGTTGTGTTTAATTGACTATGATGATATCAACTTACGTCACAATATTCCCCACCTGGGCCCACCGGTGTTTGGTTGTAGAATACGGGGTGTGACACGCACCAAGGCTTAGGTTGCGTGTTAAGGCAACGTGAAAAAAAAGTCACCACGTACGCGTCACGTCAGTTAAAAGTTCACGAAAAGAACTATACCACTCATGACCTAAAACTAGGTGCAGTGGTATTTGCTTTAAAAATCTGGCTTCATTATTTATATGGAACTAAGTGTACCATATTCACATATCATAAAAGTCTTCAACACATATTCACTCAAAATGAACTAGATATGCGTCAACGACGTTGGGTAGAAGTGTTGAATGATTATGACTATGAGATCAAGTATCACCTGGGCAGAGCAAATGTAGTGGCAAATGCTTTGAGCTGGAAGTAACGAGTGAAAACCTTACGCGTTTGAGCTTTAGAAATGACTATTTAGACGAACTTTACGACTCGAGTGAGGATGCATAACAAGAAGCTCTAAAGCCGGAAAACATTCAAACGGAATCATTACAGGGAATGGAAAAACAAATGGAACCAAACAAGGATGGAACTTTATATTTCATGGGAAGGACCCTATTTTGGCAATCTATGAGGCTTGGTGCTGGATGAAGCACACAAGTCCAAATACTCGATACACCAGGATCTCGATAAAATGTATCAAGATTTAAAGGAGTATTATTGGTGGCCTAATCTCAAGAGAGATATTGCGACCTATGTTGGGAAATGCCTAACTTGTGCAAAGGTCAAGGCCGAATGCCAAAAAACCATCTGTTCTATTACAACGACCTGAGATCCTTGTTTGGAGATGGGAACAAATCTCATTGGATTTTATTACAAAACTACCAAGGACCTCTCGAGGTCATGACATGATTTGGGTTATCACTGATTGGCTAACCAAGTCAGCTGACTCTACCGAGAAGTTAGCTGACTTTATCTTAAGGAAATCATGGCACATCATGGAGTGCCAGTCTCGATAATCTTAGATATAGATGGTAGCTTTGTGTCACAGGTTTGGCAATCATTTCAAGCTTTGTTTGGTTCTCGCTTAGATTTAAGCACGACTTTTCATTCACAGACCGATGGCCAAAGCGAGCGAACCATCCAAACGTTGGAAGCCATGCTTCGGGCCTGTGTGATGGATTTGGGCGGAAACTGGGATACTCATTTACCATTGGTAGTGTTTTCCTACAATAACAGTTGTCACACAAGTATCAAGGCGGCGCCGTTTGAAGCACTTTACGGACGAAAGTGTCGATCTCCGCTCTGTTGGGCGGAAGTCGGTGAAAAACTCATTGGTCCCGGACTAGTCCAAGAAACCACAAAAAAAATATTCAAAATCCGCGAGCATATCAAGGCGACACGGGATAGACAAAAGAGCTATGTAGATCGAAGACGCAAACATTATCCTTCGAGGTCGGAGATAAAGTGTTACTAAAAGGCTCGCCTTGGAAGGGCGTAGCTAGATTCGGGAAGCGCGGAAAGCTAAACCCCCGTTACATTGGGCCTTCTAAAATTTTGGCAAAGGTTGGTACAATGGCTTACAAGCAAAAACTGCCAGAAGAACTTAACAACGTACACGACACATTTCATGTGTCTAACCTAAAGAAAAACCCGAATCATGACACGGTTATCATCCCAGCGGATGGAATTCATATTCATGAAAAACTCCAGTTTATTGAGGAACCTGTAGAGGTTATGGAATGGAAAGTTTAAAAGACAAGGAGAAGTCGACTCAAACTAGTCAAAGTTCACTGGAACTCACATCACGGACCCGAGTATACATGGGAACGTGAAGATCAAATCAAGACTTAGTACCCCCACCTGTTCAAGGAGACTCCTTCAGAGGATGCCTCAAGGTGAATTTCGGGACGAAATCCTTTTTACAGGGGGAGTATGTGACAAATGGCAAATAACCGATAATTTCGTACAATCTATCACTATCTTTTTAGTACATAATCTCATGCATTATATCGTAATTTGATTACGTAATTGAGTCGTACGTCATATCATAAGTGTAAGACAAGTGAATCATGCCATAACATATATTGGTTTCCGTTACAACGCGAAACAAATCAAACTATGCCCTAAAAGTGTTGGTAGAAAGTGTTGGGTGCATTATTCGCGGTTGCACTATTCATATCAGCAAAACCGCTAAAACGAAACAGAACAATGAATAACGGCATGCTAATTCCATAAATGAGTTCATATATACATGAAAACACTAATGTGGGAACACATCTTGCAATAATACATAACTTTCCGGTACAACGCTTAAATTACAAAATTGTCCGTTTCGACTAAAAAGGTGACAATTTCAATTCGTCCGCAACATTAATTCAGTATAATTTCAGAATTATAACAGAATAATGATGAACACCCTGAAACAATATGAGAATATCAGAAATACATAAAAGACATCGTTTTGGTCGTACGACAAGCAGTACACAACTAGACCGGAAAGCGACCGATTGTCGAACCGACAAAGATTTCAATGGCCGATAGCTTCATACATTAATCTAGAGAGCTTGTTAAGCTTCATTTGGGATCCAAAATCCCTTCAACTATCTTGAGGTCATAAAAACACAACTCCCGGAAATGTTCGACGACAAAATATATAAGTGCCGATATTGAGCGAATAATTTAACCGGAAGCGTTTCGGCCATCCAAACTCAACATATACTCGACTAGTGAACTAGTTAATCATATTTGTGTGTAAAAAATGCTCTAAATAAACGCCATGGCACTTATGGTGGTCGAAAACCAAAGCTTCCAGTACGAGACAATAAAGTTCGTATATTAATCGATATCGTACCGATGAGCAAACTAGTGGTGTTTTTGCCATTCAAAACTAAGACCATTAGTCAAGGGGTCCAATTAATAATGATTTACACCCTAAACCCTAATTACTCACTAATGATGCAAGACCAATCCTAATCACCATACTTAATCTAAACACCTAAATATCTCACATTTTCAACACATGTTATAAATAATATTTACACTTAACCCCCCCTCAAGTAGGTGATTTCAAGTGGGCCCCCACCCACTTGATTTATGTTGAAAATAAGGATTTAAGTATGGTGCAAAGATGTGAATTTGACTAGAAAGCTTATATAAATCACGAGCATGTCTTCTCATATCATTTCACAAAAAATTAAAACAAGAAAACCTCTCTCACGGCTACATATCACCACCACCATCCACCACTTTGCCACCATTAAACACCACCGTTTACACACTTTAAAGCCCCCACAAGATCGTCTAAGGAGTTTGCAAGCATAAGGGATCATTAGAGCTTTCTTTGGAGCTTCATCTTCTTCTTAATCTTCACTTAGTCTTGGGCAAACTTGTAAGATAATCTTTCACCATATTTAAGCTTCTTATGATGTATGGTTTATAAAAGTACTTGTTGATCATCTTGAAAGTAAAGAAAAATCCAACTTAAAAACCCTAATCTCACCTTGATAATCTACCAAATATAGTTTATTATGTGTTGATTATGTGTATTAGTGTTAATATTTAGCATGATTATGTTAATTATGTTAAAGTAAGATGTTTAAAGTGGATGATCTTGTATGAATAAAAATATAAATGATGATTTAAACATGGTGATGTTTAAATCTAAACAAGATTATCAACCTCATGATCCATGAAGTTTACTACAACTTAAAAATGATTTGCTACATATGTGTGACTTTTATAAAGAATAAACACCATGATTTAAGTTATGATCATCTTAAAAAGTGTAGTAAACAAAGTGGTTTAAAGTGGAAATCTTGATTTGAAGATATAACAAAAATAGTGTCTTAAATGTTTTAATAAATATGTGAGATCTCATTATTTTTAAGTAAAGTAGTTAAAATATATATTTACCAAAGGCCATGGAAATGAGGATGAATGAGTGTATAAATAAAGCATATAAAAGTGATATGTTAACTTGAGTTGAAGATTGATCTTGATTGTGGGTTTAAACATGATTTAAATACATTTTTGAAACGTGGAAAACGTCATAATTTAGGGGAACTATGGCGAAATTTTCTAAAAATCTAATCGCGATTAAAGTGTAATTAACGGGACTTAACGCGATTAGTGACCTAAATCGTTATTAAGGAAGATGACAAGGGTTAAACCCTAACCCACCAAGGATTTAATAAATACATACATATGTTTTTTACAAGTTAAAAATGAGTATTTATTACATATATATACTTGTGGGAATAAAATATATATATATATTGTCACCAAAAGTTTATGTGTAAAAATACATGCGTATGTATCTAGAAAGTCTAGGGTATACACCACAAAATACCCAACTTATACAACACCTCAAACACTTGAAGAATTACCAAGTGTAAATAACATGAACACATACACTTTTACAATACACTTGAAACAATAATCGGATGAACGGAGTAATGCGGACAATGGTCGAATTTACACAATACACCGTCGCATCGTCGATCAACGAACATATCGCCAACATGAGAAGCTACTACGACGCTGGGAGATTTCGCCGCAGAAATATATATATTAAACGACAACGATGACATGTCTAAAAATGATACATTTTAGACACTTAACGAATATATGTATGTATGTATGTATGTATGAATGTATGTATGTATCGATGACAAAATCCGGAATGTTAAGATGCATTAAAATTACTAAGTGATTTTATAAAAGTATATAAACATACTTAAAAGTCTATACTTAGTAAATTACCAAGTGTAAGATTATTAGCATTTGGACTCATGAAAATTAAGTTGGGCTAGGCCCATTATATAAAAGACATGGGCAAAGCCCAATTACACAAAACATATAATAACATGGGCTAAGCCCAAAGGTATAAAATACATGGGCTAGGCCCAAACATATAAAATACATGGGCTAGGCCCAAACATATAATTTCATGGGCTAGGCCCAATGACATAAATTACATGGGCTAGGCCCAATCACATAAAGACATGGGCTAGGTCTAATGACATAAATTACATAGGCTAGGCCCAATCGCATAAAGACGTGGGCTAGGCCCAATGACATAAATTACACGGGCTAGGCCCAATCATATGAAGACATGGCCCAATCATATGACGACATGGGCTAGGCCCAATGACACGCGTGCAAGACACGGGGACATGTGAAGGGCGAGGCCCGTTCACACACGATCTAAGAATGACAATATATATATATATATATTTGGAAATATATGTATAAAAATATTAATCGAACAAACGAGCTACCAACACTATAATCACATTTAAGTTGTTCTAATATTTAAATAAATACACAACAAGAATTCAAGATGAACAACTTGTACGAGGTCCAACGTGACCTAGGTTTCTAATGAAGTTAATACACATGTAGGTTACACACGTGTACGGACACCCGAATTCGATAAGTGTGACTTAACGCAAAACTGTGAGTTCATGTCCCTCCTTTCAATTATTTCAAAGTTTTGTTTCAAAACTATCGAGGGGAAATGCATGTCATAAGAAATGGTATGTTAGCTATGAAGTTAGATGATAACACGATCAATGTGCGTAAGTAGGATGATGACAAGAGTAACCATTAATCACTTAGTGACCAAGGTGCAAAAGGTATAGATCTATCGAGTTTGAGACACGCTCCTATCCTGGTTTATTAACCCCTTTAGGAGTGCTTTTGTGATCCCAATTGATGTCAAGAGTTGTCTCGGTTTGGTTACTTACTTATGGCACATATGTCAGGGTGCTAGCTACACACTGATATATCCTTAAACTCCATGAATGCTAATAACATACTAAGATTTCATTACTAGATTACAAACAATAAATCTCATATGAAAACAATAACTACATGAACTCGCCAACTTTATGTTGACTTTTCAAACTTACATGTATTTCAGGATGCAAAACTTGAGCTGATGAAAGACTACGGGAAGTGGGAATGAACATGACAACGAATGCCTTTTGGAGGATTTGGCTCTTATATCCCAACCTCGTATGGGTATAAAGGGGTCAAAACCTCAACATGATTTTATGATTAAAACAATTTTTTGGTTTAAAGTGTAATGCAACTCAAAAACTATACTTTGGAAACATTGTGAACTTGTCTGAACCTTGTAACTTGTTTTGGGAACTTGTAAACTTTGGTTGCAACTTAACATATATGGCATCATTGTTGATTTATTTTTGTTTACACAATTGGTTGCAATGATTATCTCATAGTCACACGATTACGCTTCCGCTTCAACCAGGGTGTAACAGATTAAGAGTTTGAGCTATAGAAGTAGTTCAAAAACCGAACGCGGATGTGGTTAACGTTGAAATGAAGATGCTGCATTGATTAATTTTAAGTGGGGATTATTCGTGAAGATTGCAGTTAAGCAAATCAGAGGAGATCAGGAACCGTGCAAACTAAGAACTGAAATGTCTTTTCAGGGGGAATATGCTATTGCTAATGCAAACCCGAATCATCAATCACAGGGGAATTAATTGAAGATATCAAATGCTTGATTGAAGTTGCAGAATATTCAAACACGCCTTGGATATTTGAAGATCAAGATTCGACAGTGACGTAAAAAGGGGAAGCTATTAGTGCATATTATGTGTGTACGCCACTCTACGAATAAGCTAGATAGAGTGTGTGTTAATATTGTATAGTTTAGAGCGAAACACGAACACATCACACTTTCGAGAGGACGACACCTTTCGAGAGGACGAGTACTCATCCTCACGAATGACTCATCCTCATTAATGAGTCATCCTTTCAAAAGCCTATGTCTATAAATAGGTGTCATGTGTCGATAGTTGCTAAGTTTTGGAGTTTTGGCTGGAGAGATTGCCTGATGCTCTCTCCAGCCTGTCAATGATGTATGTTCTTTCGGTGGAAGTTTTCTACTTTTGACTATTCTTACGAGATTTCTACCAGACTAGCTTTATCTTATCCAAACTAACATATAAATCAGCTGGATCCGGAATTTCAGAAAACCCCTCAAAATATAAAAACAATAAAATCCGTGGTGTAGATAAGTAAATCGAGTCTAGTTTACGTTTTCAATAGGAGTCTCTTAGGTTCAATATCTGGACTTACTTTAGCTGTACCAGGTCGATAGGTTCACTTGCCTGTCAGTAGTTTAATTTTAGAGAGTCTAGAGTATTACTTAGTGTCTAGTTTAGGACTAATTTAGTTAATATTAGTTAAACTGCTTTGAGCAGATGAAGGATAGTTTGATTTTCTATTAGATACTCGACTTAGGGGCTTAACTTTTCATCTTATAGTGATAGCTTATGTGTGTTATTGTTGTTTTTGTATGTTTATTTGACTCTTATGTCTATATAAGATTTAGGAGTTGAGGGTCTCCTTAGAGCAACCTTTTTATCCTATGGGATAGAGGTAAGGTTTGTATACATTTCACCCTTTCAAGACCTTATTAATAGATTGGCTATAGGTGAGATTATATTAGGTACGGTTGTTGTTGTATTCAATATTTATGAGTAATCTTATTCATGTATTTTTTAAAATATTTTTACACGTATATTTACAATTATACTTACCTATATAATATATATTTTATTCAGTTTGTTTTATAATAATTTAATATATAATTAATATATAAACAAAACACTCGTCTAAGCATGATAGCTAATTTAAGTTCATTCAAGTTCAGCTCAATTTAAGTGTTATAGTGAGTTCATCTCAAATTACTAAAATAACAAGCATTTTTTTATAAAGGCAAAATAGGTAACATATTTTTTTTTCTCTTTTATGACCGAACTTGGTTACAATTTGATTCAAGGCTCAAAGAATTGAACATTTGACTAAAAATACAACGAATATCCTTGATTGAGTTTTATAGGTGGAGAAAAGCAAATGCCCTATTATGCAACTAGTAATAGTAATATTAATAACGATAAATATTATTGTTGTATATTTTTAGTATACTAAATTTAAACTTATATAATAATAATAATAATAATAATAATAATAATAATAATAATAATACTTATATATTAAATAAGAATAAATTATACGATTGATCCATATAGTTTGTTTTTTAGGGACAAAGGTAAAAAAAATAATTTTAATATGAGTTTAACAGAAAATGTTAACTCTATTAGTGTTGTACGTAGACTAGAAATGCAAAAATGATAGACCTTGGGAAATTACGAATGCAGAAAAAAAAGCACAAGAATGATAACCATAATTTTGCTCATACCATAAGGACCGATCGTGCAATTTAACTTTTAGTTATATATTCATATCTCATTTTAAACTTGTACGAAAAATTTATACAATGTTGGACATTGTTTTCTTTAAATATTATTTTTTTGAATATTATTACTATGTAAGGCATCCATTTAGCATAGTTCACAATTTATTAAGACACATGTTATAACGTTTAAAGCGTGAGATTATTTTATTAACTACATTAAATATTATCTTATTTATAATACTTAAACTTACATTTACTACTTATATTTATATAACTAAATATTTAAATAATAATAATAATAATAATCTTATTTACAAAATTCTAAATTAATATTTAGATTTGTATTTATTATTTATAACTAAATACTATATAAATTAAGTATTTAAAAACTTAACTAAAATTATCTTACAAAGTCTCCTAATCTAAGAAGTGTACAAAGACACAATAGATCGCAAAATATAACCCAATGTTGAGCAAAATATAATACAATGACGAAAATATAATACAATATCGAGGAAAAAAGACACAATACAATGGCATAAATATAAAAAAGACACAATGCTAAATAAAAAGATAAAATGATATAAACCTAAATTCTAAAATTTACAAGTTATAAATCCAAAAGTAAAAATCTAAAATCTCATTTTATAGAGTTCGATAAGACGGTTTCAATGGCACTTGAGTGAGGTCAATTAGAGTCTTTTTGATACCCTTCTTACAATTTCTTATTTTTATGAGACTTTGTATTTGATCCAAACTCGTAATAATAGTAGTAGTAATAATAATAATAATAATAATAATAATAATAATAATAATACACAAATATAGTCACTGTTTATCGTAGGTCGGATTATCTTTTTGTTCATTAAATTTTTTTAATAAAATCACAAGGCATGTAAATAAAAGTTTCTTTATGCGTCAAGACTTGTACCAAACGCGTTATAAAAATTATTAAGTGTCTTGAAATTAAGTCAAATTACAAGTCTACACTAAAGATATAATTTAAATAGTATTTAGTTATAAAATACAAGCAGTTCATGTCGCTCTTTTGGAGAATGCAATCTAACCCGACCTGTCTAAAACACAGTTTTGACCGGAGCCGTTTTTGACTCATACCAAAATAACCTTTTTATGTGAGATGTTTTAACGCGACGTGTTGCCCGACCCGACCAATACATATTATTATATATCAAACGTATTATTAAAAGAAAAATGAATAAAAAAATTTAAAGTTAAAATATTAACTCAACTAATTAATAAATATTAAATATTATGTAATAAATAAAAAATAAATAAAAATTATCTTTGTAGGATTTACTAACATTTAATCTACATTTACTATTTATATTTTTATAACGAAATACTATTTAAATTAAATATTTACAACCGTCGTATCGTGCGGATTAACTCGCTAGTTTTCAATAAAAAAATATCTAAATGTACTTTGGAGAAGAGTGTTTTGAGTTGTTCCTCGCATAAGAAATTGCAACAATCACACAGTGTTTGAAATCTTAGTTATTTATAAGCCGGTATTCATAAACGAATGTACAATTCTTGGCTTTGAACCTGCAAACCGAACTGTCTGAGTTTAACTTCTCTTAAACCTTACGGAGTGGAGGTGTGGAAGTGGTGTGAAAGCCACAACCACGCCAAAACACCACCCCGGAGTAGAGATGAGCTCAGTACCGACCGGTACTGAACTGGTACAGGAGTGGGTACCGGTACCGAATATACCCGGTACGGTACGGTTCGGTACCGGTATTTGAGGTAAAAACTAGTACCGAAAATGTACCCGGTTCGGTAAATTCGGTACCGGTGCCAGTTCGCTACCGGTACTGGGTACCATATGCTCATCCCTACCACGGAGAAGGTGTTATGGCTGGCGTTGGGGAGGGAGCGAGAGGATTTCCATAGGCGTGTTGTTGTTGATGATGATGTGGACGATGGTGATAGGGTGTGGTTAGAGATTTGTTTTATTATTTAATAGATTTGTTTTATAAAATAAATACAAATGTGTGCCAAGTGTCGCACCATGCCACTCGTTCACGCCTCATCCCACTCCACGCTTTTTGACACCACGGCACCTTTCTGACAGGTGCTGATGTGAGTGCCAGATGGCGCTTCACGCTGCTTTTCAAGCCCTCCCTCCCACTCTTGTTATAACTTTTTTCAAGTTTTGAATCTACCCAACCATTTATCTCACCAATTTAAAAAACTAGTGCGATCTTCCGGTTCAAACTAGCAAACTGAAGTGTTTATGGTTTGTTGTTTTCCACAAAATACAGAACAAACAACAGATGGTGAAAAGTGTTGTATCATGAGCACTGACAACTATATGTGTAGTTGCAAATTCAACATCATCAATCAGTCGGTCCGTCCATCCATCCCAGGGGCGATTGGTTAATACTCGGGGGGTCTAGATAGTCGAGTGTCTGATAGAAGTGTGAACATCTGTGTATCTACAAATTCCTGCAAAGCAAAGCAAGGAGGTGTCTGTCATTGAAGTTGTTACACAAAAAAGAAAAGAAAAGAAATGGGTGTGCGTACCCTGACAAACTGGCGGTCTCTATAGGGGAAGGAATCAATATAGCTGTCCTTGACAAGTAGAGAAACCTGCAAATAGAAAAGAAGAGAGAGAGCCTAAGGATGGAGGATGATGGAGGGGAGGGGATGGTCATCTAATCTAATCTTTCTTACTTACCCTTTTGTTATTATTATCACTAGTAACTGAATGGTAGGACAAGTTTGAACAAAGGGACTCCAGGTGCTGTCTCATGCAAGCCAAGAATTGTGTGGCAGCATCAATCTGCCATTTATTGCATTTGTATACTGGATGCTTTTTGCAGCAGTTTTGTCGCTTGATAGTCTCGCATGAAGTGGCCCTAGTCTGTTTATTAGTTCTCGTTGCTTAGGAAGTGCTGGCAAGGAGGACGCTTTAACCTGCCACAACGTACCATATAATATAATAATACATTAATCACTTTTATTATTAATAACTACTTATATAAAGTTTATTATACATACCTGGTCATCAGCCAAATTAACATGAACAAGGTTATTTGATTTCATCTTGAGATCAGCTAGTTTATGTAGTATCCCGACCTGCACAACAAATTAAACATATTATTCTTATTTAGAACCACCCAAGTTCATATGTCTGAATCATGCTATCACTATGAAATGTATTATTATTTGAAATCTCAATCGGCTGGCTAATTCAAAATGAAGCTTATTCAGATTTCCCTTTCCAATAATAATATATGAGAAACTAAGAAAGTGAAATAACCATGCGTAACTAAAGGGGAAACTAACTTACAACAAAGGGAACTGGGGCGTCGAGAAAATCAAGCATCTTCCATGGAAGAACCTGTAAATATTATTAGTATTAATGTCAATATTTCCGGTGGCAATATATATACATGTAACTAACTAACTCACCGGAAGGAAAAGGCTCTGCCATTCAAATGGAAGAATCATAGGGATAAGAGATAACACTGTGGCAGATAGGACACCCTACAAATATTAATTATTAAGCACCTTGGAATAAAAATCATTATTAGTATTGATCAATAACTTTGAGAAAAAGTAGTTTACCAGATTTGGGGATGTGATGATAACTTGTTTCTCTAAAAGTACCGCAGCAAGCAATGCCAAAACCTGAAATTATTATTTTTTATCATTAATATAGCAGCATCATCTCATAACCTCAAGTTCCAAGTGCAACAGCAATTAATAATAGCAGCATTTACATTTTGA
The DNA here is from genome assembly GCA_947069175.1 of Scalesia atractyloides. Taxonomy (NCBI): domain Eukaryota; kingdom Viridiplantae; phylum Streptophyta; class Magnoliopsida; order Asterales; family Asteraceae; genus Scalesia; species Scalesia atractyloides. The sequence continues at coordinate 36,236,288 of CAMTDV010000022.1, read as the reverse complement.
AGGGAAAGAGCTCTACAGATTGTTATGGTTGTCCAATTTGATAGTGACACAGCTTCCTCAATTGCAGCAAGCTTTAACTTCACCTGGTCAAACACCATAAGTCAAACTAGCTTACAAATGTACTGTATTTTCAACATACATATTTGAATGGAAAAAAGTCCCTAGCTCAACCCAGGTAATTTAATTTACCTTATCAGGAATCGTAGAGATATCAGCATTAGGATCTTCTCCAAAAGCAAAACCAGTCCTATAATATTCAATAGCATGTAGATGCTCAAGTGGCTTAAAATGTACTTTGCCTCCATATGATGGAACTGGCAAAGCATGATAGCCGCAAACCATTTGTAGCATTTCGTTTTCATTTTCCTGTCATCACTTGACAAAATCAATTATCCATTAAGAAAAACTCAATAACTTGTAAGCAACAAACATACCTTAGCCCATTCCATTATCGTTTTACAAGTTTCACTGCAAGAAACTACTCCATCTTCATCCTCTGTTACAACCCCTCTAACTGAACTGGTTAAACACAAGAATATGGTAGTAGGTATTCAACAGCTGAAAAGTAATAATATTAATATATATTTTCTTAATAAGGCTGTATGAGTAGTACTCTTTTGACCTGTCTGATTTATAGTTAAAGATAAAAACAAGCACAATGAAATTTCTTCACCTGGACAGTGGTCCAGAACTCCAAATTCGTTCTTCTAGTGACCCGTTAACAGGAACAACACATGCCTCAATACTCGCCTTACGAATGCTATCATGATCACCATGCATTTTTCCTAAACACTCCCGTCTATTTTCTGATGC